>NW_006498549.1:5104183-5231363 GCF_000471905.2 Amborella trichopoda | reverse complement strand
TTACTTCGTTACTAGTTAGTTTTAGTTTTTAGTTTTATATTATATATATATATATATATATATATATATATATATATATAGCCCAAGCCCACTACCTCATAATGAAAATATGTGTTCATATGAGCTCAATGGCTTAGAATGAATCTGGGCCGATTTGACGGTCACGACTTCATTTCGTATTTTAATTTTAATTTTTTTTCTATGAATTCAAATAATTTGAAATTTTAGACGTGTATTTTTCAAAAATATTAAAATTAAAGTACGAAATAAGGTCGTGACCATCAGATCGGTTCAGATTTAATCTGGGTTTTTAGGCTCATATGTTCATATGAACTAGTGGGTTAAACTCAGCATTTTCTTATAACAAATTCTTTGCTGCAATTTATTATATTTTTTGATCTTCTGATTCTGTGAATATTCATTTTATGCTTATTTTAGATGTAAGTTTTTCATTTATGCCACTCAATTTATGGGTGGAGCTAGTACCCCGAGCTATATATTTTTTTATTGGGGCTCGATGATTGAATGCTTTTGTGTCAACATTTATTATTTTGAGGCAATTGAAACATGCTGACATACAAGCTCTGTTTTATGTGAGCTCCCACTCCAGTTGCCAATTGAAATATTTGAAGCTCACTCTTTTTGTTTATGCCAGAGTTTTTACAAGTTTGTTTATAGGGTTCTCAATTAGGGTTCTCACTTCTGGGAAATCTTGAAAGCTTTTGCTTTGATATTTTATATGTTTATTATCCTTATGATTTAGGGTTAATTTATAAGTATTTTAGGCATCAAAGATAAATGCTAGCTGTTAAGATGAGTTCTTTAGGCATTTTTTATGGTATCATCATTTTGTATGTCATCAGAGATTAGTTCTTAGGCTTTTAAGATATGCATGGTCATTATTTTTTTATTCATGTCTTTAACTTTGAGAAATTTATCAAACTGTCTTCGAGATAAATGGTTTAGTATTGATTGTTTCAAAATAACTTCCTCTAATCAACTATTTGAATGTTATGACTAGAAAAATAAAAATTTGAGTCTCTGGGTTTAAGACAATCAGTTTCCAACTTTCCCAACACTGAACAGGTAAAATGTCAACGTCACAATTTCTCAAATAAGATTCTTAGCTTTCATGCTACCACTTTTCACTTTCAAACTAGATTTCAGCGTCACCATTTATCAAATAGGATTCTTAGCTTTCATGCTACCACTTTTCACTTTCAAACTAGATTTCAAGAAAGTATGCTGCTGGGATTTTCCCAAAGAAATTGTAGAGAAAGTTTTCACCATCAAGGAGTCTGCATTTCTAGGGAGCTCAAAGAGAGGAAGATGAGAGAGAGAGAGGGAGAGCAGTTGGTGGAGAGACAGAGCAGTTGATGGAAAGAGAGAGAGAGAGCAGTTGATGAAAAGAGAGAGAGAGAGAGCCCGTGCTTGGAAAGATACGACGTGTGAAAGAAAACGAGCAAAAGATGGGAGAAAAATGGCAGGAGAGTGCGGGTTGAATTGCGGTATTGAAGCACTAATTTATCCCCTTGGGTTTAAAAAAATAGAACCACATGGATATTAAGAGACTATTTGAGTGTGATCTAATGTTTAATGTGTTAAACATCGGACTGCTCACTCTTCTGAGACTTACTCATAACAAAGGACAGTCCGATGTTTTGAACATCATATCAGTGAAAAAGCAAAAATTTCCTCCAAGCAAATAGCAATATGATCTTTGAAATATTTGACCTAAGAAAGAGCAAATTATGCTAAGTATAGAGTGGCCAGAAGTTTTATACATCATACCACACACTATACACAGTAGTGGAATAGAAGTGTTGGGTTTCGAACATCGAACTACCCTACAAATGAGGTTGTTCCATTTTTTTTTGTTTTTTTTATGTTGGACTACCCTATGAAAGTGAAAAATATAAAAAATAAATTAACAAGTTGTGTGCAAAATTGCTCCTATTCATGATCATACTACATGCAGAGAAGAACAGAGCAGAGGAGGGAGAGAAATCAAGTAAAGTAGCAAACTGAAGAGTCTTTCATTACATTGCTTTCTTGCTTCTACACAACACAAGGAGGAAAATCAAAATAATCAAACTACTTCATGCAATGCAAGGAGGAATTCTATTCAAAATGGTTTGTGGTGCTGCTGCTGCTGCCATGGTGCTGCTGCAATTCCATACTACATACACAGAAGACAGACGGGGAGAGGGTTGTTGCTTCTTCATACAAGGCAAATGGGTTATAGAAAAGAATGGCCATATTTCGTACTACTGACACAGGAGGGTGGTCTCTATGAATTGAAGGATATGAATTTCAGAATCAAAAGATCTCCTTATTCATACCAAACAAAGAGTCACAGTCAAACTGTCTTGCACAGAGTAGAAACAGTTAGGATCAAAATGGGGTATCAAACTAGGGCTCTTGAGGCTCAGGGTTGGCACCTTCCACGTCTGGTTGGTCATTTCGCCCTGCCCATGTTGCTTCCTCCAATTGATGCGTGAGGACCTCCAGCTCGCTGGTTAAGCAGTTCGACTCCAATTGCAAGTTCTTGAGCAAATCAGAGAGCTCAACATCTCTCCTTCCTTCCTGAACCATATCCACCAATCTGACCAAACACTGACACTGAGCTTCTGAGTGCTCGAAAATCCTCTCTAACTCAGGAATCATCGCCCCTCCTTGACTCGTCTCTCCCTCTCTCATCTTCTGAGCCCCACTTTCTCTCTCTTGATTCTTGGCCTCCTCTTGCTCTTTATGTGCGCTTATTTCATCAATTTCTTGATTCTTGGCCTGATCTTGCTCTTTCTGAGCCCATGTTTCATGAATTTCTTGATTCTTGGCCTGATCTTGCTCTTCTTGAAAGGGAAAGACAGGGAAAAACTCGAAACAATCCTCATGAAAATTCGACCCACTGATCCTCCTCCTCCTCGTCGACGTTCCGCTTCTTGACTCCTCTCTCCCTCTCTCATCTCCTTATCCCCACTTTCTCTCTCTTGATTCTTGTCCCCTACTGCGATTGTTTGGTTCTTGGCATCCCCTCTTCTTCAGCTTCAATTTCTTGATTCTTAACCTCCACTTACTCTTTTTATGCCCTTATTTATTCTTGGACTGATCATGCTCTTTTTGCCCTCCTGTTTGATTCTCATACCGTGCTGCGATTGTATCCTATGAGACTACTTATGTTTTGTACAATGAAATCACAAATCACTTTTACTCATTAGATGAAAAATCCAATAAATGAAAGTGGAACAACATTCAAGAAAATTTTTTGAATCTTCCCAAACAATGACGTATCCTCAACCACCAAATTTCAAATCCAACGGTCATGATAATTGTGACCTCTTTCTATCAAAAAAGTAAATAGTCCCATTGTATATATTTCCTATATATCTGAACACTACATTTTTCAAACAATAACCGTACACTAAACTATACATATCTTGGTCGAATGTTTGTCTCAATATTTGATTCTTTATTCTTTGTATATATCAGATTCATGTGAAATTTGGAGCATCCTTATCTTTATAATATAACATACCTGATAAAAATATTATAAAAAGTTGTTTCTAATAATTTAGAAAAGCCAAATACCCCTAAACTTTCATGGTAATTTGGTTATTTTAAACCATATAATTTTTAAATGCATTTACTGGTGCGCCCTATTTCAGAGTGTAGACGCCCCGAGTTTCAGCTTTAAAAATAAACGCTGGATACATTCTCAATCTTCAGATGGCTTAGAAATGAATAGGACCACAGTTTAGGAAAAAACACATGCACATCCACACTTGATAAGAAGTACAAGCGGGCATCTACCTATGTGCAAGTGTATGTCTGCACTTCCAAGAAATGCCATGTTTTCTACTGTCTATTTTCCCTATTTGTTTGGCAGCATCTAGAAATTTGCTTTTTTATTTTTTATGAGTTATAATAATTGATAACTAGGTGTGATTTGATAAACTATGAAATGTTTAATAGCCAATATTTTAGGTGCGGTTCACAAATTCTCTCTTTTTTTCCCTTTCTTTTTGCTGCAGCATTTAGAAAAACTTCGACTTGTTATCAGTAAGTACATGGGATATGGGGCCACTAGAGCCCTGTTATTTACAAGCATTTGATCCACTTTTAATGCATAAATTGTAGACAGCAGACGGCCACTATTTCTTTCCCTTCCGAGCAAGAAATCTCTCTTTAGCAGCCTGGATTTTCTTTTCGTGGTCATCAGAAACCTTTGATGCAATGCCATTGTCATTTTTGGTTGAGGCTTGCACCTTCAATGGGTCTGTGCCCTGAGGACTCTGTTGCTCAGAAACATTGCGTCCCCCACTGCAAAATTGGGAAAAAAAATGAAATTATTCAAAAAGAATAATAAACATTTGGAAGGAAATGATACCAAAGATTGACAAGAAATGAACTCTGATACTGTGAAAAGGCCATTGTCTGATTCGTGGGTGAGAATCATGGTATTAGGGCAAATGCTCATCCCAAATAAAGAAGCGTAAAACATATGCATATGCCAGTTCAGGTTCCCTGCATGTTGATTTCTTAAATTGAATGCATAACAGGTATGTACAAGGGAGAATGGAATACACTACTTAGGGTAGACACATTCAAAAGAAGCAGATGTCTGGCTTCACTTGAGAAACGGGTATATGAATGTCATGTCTACAAAAAGGGGTACCAGGATCATTTTCGAGAAGAATTGGAAGATGAATGTACACCAGGCATGCCTGCGAGCGAGGTGAGAATTAATATACAACGCAGTGTAGACATTCAAAAGAAGCAACGTGTTTCATTTGAAATAATGGGTATAAATGTCACATCTGCTGTCATCATTTTTTAAAAGAACCCTAAGATGAGAAAACCAGTTTTGTTACCTGAGCTTCTTGACATCCAAGTTTCCTAACTTGCCAAAGATGGGAGTTACCCATGGCATTTCAACTGCACATACATTCCTAAGTACCAGACGAGGAGTTGCCAAAAGTTCATTATAAACCACATAATCCGGTAACAATCCACTATCCCCTGATTTCAGAACACATGATGGATGGACCTAAAATAAAAAAAATTGTAAATCAGTTTAGGAACAATTGAAAGCTAGCTGTCCCAAAAAAAAAAAAAAAAGAATAAATAGAATCGAAATAGAAATTCTATGTGCATCACAGCAAAATAGAGAAATCCATCAATCAATTGGACATCGAATCACCTTATTTAAAGAACCAAGTATAAGTAATGGCATTCGGCAGAGTTTGCAACATAGAAAGGACTTCTATATGTGGTTGTATTTCATAATTTCCTGACCTTTCCAAAATTAGTAACTAATGTGAAATGTCCTAGAATTTCTGAAACTATTCGTATTGCACTTGCACGATCCACAGTTAAAAGACTAAACATCTGGCTATGTATAAAACAGAGAAGGTGTAGCAGTGAAGTAAGTGTTGGATTTGTACAAAAATCTTATGTTAGCAAAAATACGTCCTTAGGAGAACGGTCTCAAAATGCAAAGGCCTGATCATGTGGTTCCTTTGCAAATGAATCCACGCATGCCTTCCTCTCTCCAAGAGTTCCTAAAGGTAACTCCCAAGGAAAGTCAAATGTGAGCTACCTTATTGAAAGTATGCTCCAATCTACAAGGGAGAAGCGATGAGTCGTAGGACCAGTTTATGACATTTTCGAGTCCCCTCAGATAAGAATTGTTGCTGCCCAATATCTTGCCAACACTTTTGAGGCCAAATAGTTAAGCTTGGGCTTCTTATGAATGGTGCAACCTCTACTCCAATAGTCCCCGAACATAATATAGTTTCCTCCAAGTGATTTCTGTAAAATGCCTCCAATGCCTGCCACTCCCAGGCCACCAAGAGAACTACTATCAAAATTGAGTTTGTTAGTTCTTATCACTGGTGGAATCCAATGTGAGGATTGTGAAATTATGTAAGGGGTTAACTAAATGAGTTCCTTCCAATGTTGGACGAGGTCTGTCAAAGAGTAGGAGGTGAATACTTTGCGGTTTTGCCCCCAAAAGGTAGTTGAAGCTTTGATAAGTCCCCTACGAGAGCCAATGTGTCTTTCACTCTTTCTTTGCTCTCAAAGATACATCTCTTTATTCCAAACCGGATTCCCCAAAAAGAGGCCACATAGCATTAGGAAAGCACTTGGGATAGGTGATAACTGGTTGGTTGATGAAGGTGTGCACCAGGGACAATCACATAGAAAAGGAAGAAGGATCAGATATGAGATGTTGATTTACAATGGATAAACAGGTGATCAATGGTCTCTTCTCATCACTGCATTTGGGGCATCAGTTTTGTATATGGATACCTCATCTCTGAATATCGTCCATGGTTAGTGCTTTGTTGGATAAAACACCAACCAATTAAGGTCTACACCTTAGGTGGAGAGGAGGTGAACCAGGCTTTGGAGGCTATAGTTTGTTTGGGGCAGTGATTGAGAGCGTCGTAAAATGAGGACACCAAAAAGCTACTTGTGGGGTGGGGGATGCCGCCCATATCATTTTGCATCTGCCGGAGCGGTTATGAAGAGGTGTAAGACTTTGTATCCCACTCAAAATGTTTTTGTATCTTGGGCCGTGGGCAACCAGACTTTTTGGTCACCCAGCAATTCGTAGTAGTCTGCGATGTGGTATCCTAGTCTAAGACGAAGAGAAACAGAATAGGGAAAGAATGCTTGAGGGGATGTGTTCCTATCCATGTATTCTTCTGAAATCTCATTCAGTTCCCGACATCCCACTTTTAACTATGACTCTGATTCTACTTGAAAGTCTAGGAAGGTGGACATGGTACTAGTGTACGAAAATTCGAACCGGCCAAGAGCCAATAATGAGTAACTGGTAAACCAGCCGGTTCAATCGGCCTAACCAAGCAAGTCCCAGCTTGTCAAAAAAATGGTTAAAAAAATAAAAAAATACAAAACAAATCCCAAAAAATATGAAAAGTGTATTTAAATCATAATTAAATAAAGAACATCTAAATGAAATTGAAAATTAGTGGACAAAATGGATTTTAAAAAATCGATTTGTGCCCAGGGGTATTTTTGAAATTTTTCAAAAAAGATGGTTTATTATTGGCCAAAACAGTTTCCAATTTTTTTCAAAATGATGAAAAACATTAAAAAATACATTACAGACAAATCCCTTATTTTTTGGGATTTTACATCAAATTTTTTTTTTTCAAATATCCAGCCGGATCACCAAAACCGGCCAAAATCGGAACTGGCCAGTGATCGTTTCAGATCTAATACGGCGGTTCCGATTTTAACCACCCAATTTTGTAAACAATACGTGGTATCCATCCAAGCTCCTGAAGCCATAGTGTTGGCAACAAGTTTTGCAGCCACCGCATTAGCAATAATGTTTTATCACCTGCCGGGGTTGTTGCCATATGGCCCGCACCATTTACCTAAGAGGGTTGTGTTGCAGTCTCCCAACTTCTTGATGCCATGTCACCAATGGATCTTGGGCATGCAGACGTTCTCATATAATAAGATGATATTCCTGACCAATGTGAGCCCCACCCTGTTAGATGTACCCCATATCCCTTTCAAGCTTTTTTCCAATGAGGGTTGGGCATGGCATTCCAAAAACCAACATAGGAAAACAGATGTTGGATAGGGTAACCTTATGGGCACCGAAGGATAGCAATCAGCACTTTCAATCAACTAACATGTTCTTTTAGGTTTGCCTGGGTAGAATTGGAATTTACTGGTTAGTACGTTTGAGCCACAACGCAAACAACTAGCATAGGTCTGGACAGTGGGAAGAGGCAGGCTATTTTCATGAGCTTGGTTTTTGCTATGTTGAATCTTAAATGAGTGCAGAGAAACACAAAATGGAGAAGCAAAGATTATCGACTTGGTAATGTTTGGTGCGATAGAAGACAAGGGTTTTGTTTGCATGCTGAAGGTGGGATATGAATGGCCCGCTGTAGGAACCTAAAATTCTGTTGTTTTCTTATTTGACTCAAAGGAATCTTCTCCGGGATTCCAGGGGGACCTCTTCCACAACCTAGACGCTTACCCAGGAACTGCACAACCATCATAGCAGTAAAGTACTCTCCACAAATACCTCCCAATTTTCTAGAATTTTCACCTAGGAAATCAACGCCTTTTTCTTTCCCAGACCCATTCCATGTAGCAGGGAATTGGAGATACTTTCCATTGGACCTGATTTTTCATCAATCAGAGCTACCATTGGAAAGTTACAACCTAGACCCTAAGCACCACGGGCAATGAGACCTCTCGTATAGGACTGGCAGCGGGGGACAAGATGGATCGCATCACGCCTAAATATGGCCACATGAAGCCACCATGTTCCCACATGTGGCTTCACAAGCCAAACATGTGGCCAACAATGCAGCTTCAACCTTTATAGTCACATTTGACCTATAAATACCCCAATTTTTTCAGGCAGTCTTGAGGGGCAGATTCAGGCAGCTGTTCATGGGCAGTTTTTTAGACAATTTTCCATCACCATTTCCATGAATACTCCAAGATTCTCATAAATTTTTGTTCACAAGATATCCCGGACGACATAACTTTTGACCACATAGTTTTTTACTTTTGTTCAACCTAGGTCGAGTAGATCTGACTGTATAAAGTCAAACATGATCAGATGACCCTTACTAGCCCAGATCTAATATTCTTTGACATCAAAATCCTAAATCTACCAATCCTCAAACCAGATCTTTTGAGTTTAACCCTAAATCTGTTCCATCCAAGCCAAGATCTGTCCACGCCATTCAATTTTGCCTTTTTAAGAGATCAAAGATCCATCTGATTCATCAATAAATCGCTACTTTTGTGAGTGGGGTTGACAAAGCTGCTTGGTCAAGTGTCAGAAGCACTAAAGAGAGGAATATAAGTAAGGAAATGTCTTAAAACGAATCAGAGAACCAAATGAAATCGATTGTGATGAGACCTCTTCTGTTTCTCAAAGGACCATCCAGTGTCGTTGAAGTCGCCACCAATGCATGGGTAGGGCTGAGACATTTGGAGTGGTCAAGCTCTACACAACAGCTTTCTCTGAGCTCTGATCTATTTGGACCATAGCTGACTGTGAACCTCGACTGAAATTCGTCAGAGGTTTGGAAGAGGACATGGGATACCAAAAATTGATCAATGACGAAGGATTTTGCCTAGGGAGGTGGAACCGCAAACGACCTAGATTCTTCTAGGAGCCAATGGAAGGTAGAGGCTCTTAAGCACAAGGTCTCCAACCCCAGATTGACCTAATTTGTTAGAGGTTAGGGACTCTAGCTTGGTTTAAAAAATGGTTGGGATGTTGACAAAGTATTCTAGGGTCTAGTTTTAGACTCTTTATATTTTTTAATTTTTTTTGAGGTTGCCTAACCCCTTGCAACCCAGGAAAGGAATTTAATTTTGGATAGGATAGTGGGCTTGTTGGCACCTAGAGGGTTTTTTTTAGGGCGAATTGTTCGGGTTTGTGGCCTTTCAAGGCCATGAGAGCTTGTAAACATCATTCATTAAGGATTATACACTTCAACAGGAGAGTGTATTGACTAAGGGCTAGGCGGTCAATGGTCCTGGTCATATCCAAAGCCCTTATCCCTAGGCATGTGGCACTATCGAAAAGGGTTTATAGAGAGTCATCCCTTGTTGAAGTCGGAGAGATGCCCAAGGATAATTGGTAGGATAGGATAGCTATGTGGACTCCTGTGTAGATGTAGGCTTGTGATGGCAAGAACTAATGCTTAATAAACTTCCGCATGTACATATGACAATTGCACTATCGGAAAGCAACCCTATAGAGAAATACGTGTACATGTGCATAGAGAGATTCTCCCTTACACTATAGTGATATGTGCTTTGCTTGCTCTTAGGGGAGTGGGGAACTATAACCCACATTCTAGGACGACGTGTTGGGTTTTGTGGCCTTTAAAAGCCTAGAGAGCTTGTAAAAATGATGCATAGTAGAATATGGATTTCAGTGGAATGTGTGTGTTGACTAAACAAGGGTTCGGCAGTTTATGGCCCTAGTCATGTCCAAAATTCTTAATCCTGGGTATGTCGCATAACCAAGAAAGGTTTAGAGTGGGTCATCCCTTGTTGAGGTCGGAGCGATGGCTAGGGATCATGTTTGTAGTCCAAGAGAACTGTGTGGTCTCCTATGTGCGATTGTAAGCCTGTGAGAGTATGGGCTAAATCCTCAACAAACTTCCGCACGACATGCATACATAACACCTGCATAGGAAGTAGCCTTTTAGAGGGACACGTGTACATGTGCATTGAGAGAGCCCCTTTTACATGGTAGTGACAAGTGCTAGACTTACTCTTAAAGGGGAAACTGAAACCACATTCTAGGATCATGGTCTCATTGTTTTATTATCCAACTTTGACAAGCCAATCATGAGCCCCTACAAAGAGACTGTGGGTCATGGACTTTGTTGGATTAGATAAGAGAACAATTGTGGATCATGATTTTTGGGGCGAGTGGAATGGCCTTATTGTCGCTTATTTTGACCCATTGATACAAGTCCATTCTTAGCATATCTTATTTTGGTATTATAAATGTTCCTTTGATTTTTTAATATTTTTCATAATTTTAAAATACTATTTTCAGCAGTAAATTTTCATAAAAAGGGTATTTCTGAAAATTTCAAAAAACACGTGTGGGACCAAGGATCTAGCCCTACATGTTGGACCACGTGCACCCTAGGGATCACACCTTATCTTTGTAAAACATAATAGTGGCACACCATTATTTGTTGAACAAGGGGGGGCACGCCTTCGGATGATATTGGAGTTACGGATGATTATCCTATCAAAGATGCTGATGCATCTTTGCTTCAGCCTATGATAATAGTCTCCACGAATAACGCTCTGCCCACAGAAGCGTCAAAGGCTAAATCGCATCCTGAGCGAGAGGACGAGAAGATTAGTAGTTCATAGATTAGACCAGATGCCTAATGAGGGACTTCTTCTAGCTCGAACTAGAGCACAAAAAAAAGCCTCATTATCAGCGGAAGGGAATTTCTCACAAGGTACAACGTATCGAGGTGGCTACAGAAGTAAGACTACCTTACAAAGCACCTGAATCCTTAAAAATCTTTAATGTCTGTTGTTGCTTGGAATGTCAGGGGCCCTCAGAGCCGGGGTAGAATTTCGGATGTTGGGGCTTTAAAAGGTCAACATAATCTTGGTCTTCTTTTCTTACTGGAAACCAAACTTCCTGTGGAGTTGAATCATAGGTGGTCTAAAAAGCTGGGTTTCTATAATAAATTTATTGGAAATGAAATTGATGGTAGATCCAGAATTCTAATATTTTGGAATCCTTTAATTTATTCAATTAGAGTGATTGATATTAATGACCAGATAATAACAGTGGAGGCCACTCGGATATGTTATAGGAAAATTTCAGTTATTTCAGCAGTCTATGCATAAATTCTGTGTCTCAAAGGGCCCAGCTTTGGGATCACATGAGGGCTATCGGAGCAACCTGGCTGGTATTAGGGGATATCAATACCCTATTGGATTCCTTAAAAAGAATGGGGGTTAGTAGATCTTTACCTCCAGATTCAGGTGACTTTGCTCAAGAGATGTCGGATTGTGCTCTTGTTGACCTTGGAGTAGTCAGGGGTTGGTTTTCTTGGTCCAATAGCAGTTGAGTAGAAGATGCATCAGAAGGAGTTTGGATTGTGCATTGGCAACTATCGACTGGGTTCTGTCTTTTCCTGAGTAGAGAGTCTAGCTACTCCCTAAAGGTAGTTCAGATCACTGTCCTTTACTGATTTCTATTTCTGATTAGTGTCCGGTTGGTCCAAAACCTTTTAAATATTTCTCTATGTGGGAGCAACATCTTGATTTTTTGAATATCATCTCTAGTTCAAGGCAAGGCAAAATGGGGGGGACACCCATGTATCATTTTGTTGCTAAATTAAAGAGGTTAAGGCGTGACCTTCACTGATGGAACAAGAAAGTGTTCGGTTATGTGGCAGAATCGATTGCATCTGTTCGACATCAGTACGTCATCTTTGCATGATAGCTTACACATGGATCCTTCCAATGAGAAACTTCTATCTGAGGAAAAAGAGTGTACACAAAAATTACAGATTCTATTGGGTCTTGCAGAAAGTCTCTAGTGGCAAACATTACATCAGAGATGGTTAAAAGATGGGGACTCCAATACCAAGTATTTCCATTTATCTACTGTGGCTAGGAGGAGGAAGGACAAAATTATCTCCTTGAAAGATCAAAATGGGAATTCTATTTTTACTGAAGAGGACAGTGAAAACCATATGATTAGTTATTTCGAAGATTTACTAGCCCAGGAGAGTAATACCAATATACATGTGGTTGATCAATTCTTGCCGCCATCTCTTCTTAGTTCTTCGCAAAAGGACAAATTGGTGGATGCAGTAAACATGGAGGAAATAAAAGCATGCATCTAGGATATGAAAAATGACAGTGCCCCGAATTCTATAAGTTCGAACGAGAAGTCATTAAAAAGGATCTTTGTTTGGCCCTTAAGGATTTATTTACTAAAGGTAAGTTTCTCAAGCAAGTCAACTCCATTTTCCTAAAGTTAATGCTCCCAGTGTGATGAAAGATTTCTAACCTATTGGGTTGTGTAATGTCCTATACAAAATTATTAGAAAAATAATTTCTAATCATTTACAAGTGGTTCTTATTGATATCATTGATTCTAGGCCGGTGACATTCTTGAAAGGTAGACTTATTACTGATAACATCCTCATGGAAAATGAACTCGTGTCTTTTTGCCATAAAAACTCAGTTCAGCCTAAAATGTGTCTGCAAATCGATTGGAGCAGGCCTATGAAGGGGTTTCCTAAGATTTTATTGTGGGTAGAATGCATGCTTTGGGTTTTCCTGATCTATTTGTCTCATGGGTTCGCTTGTGTATTTCTACTACTTCCTTTTCTATTATGAGGAATGGATCTCCAAAGGGTTATTTAAAGGGAAGAGAGGTTTGAGGCAAGGGGATCCTCTATCTTCATACTTATTCTTATTGGTTATGGATTTCTTTAGTAGGCAGCTTGATTGTGCTATGTTACAAGGCACGGTTCTCAGGGCTTTTCCGTGCTATATTTCAAGGCACGGTTCCTAGGGCTTTTCCTTCAGGGTGCAACTATGGGGTCTCTCATCTGTTTTATGCTGATGATGTGCTTATTTTCTATGAGGCATCCATCTCCTCTGCTAGGGCTATGCGAGAACTTATTTCTGAGTATGAAACGACTGTTGGTCAGATTTTGAATTCTTTTAAAAGCAAGGCATTCCTCTTTAGTGCACCACGAGGAGGACGTAGAAGAATCCTTAGGGAGTTAGAGTTCCTTGAAGGATCTCTACCAGTTCATTATTTGGGCCAACCTTTATTTTGTGGACATTTGAGGCACAACTACTGTCATGGTCTGGTGGGCAAGGTGCTAGGTAAAATTGGTTCATGGCAGCCTTTATGTCTATCATATGCAGGTAGACTTCAGTTGCTTAAGTCGGTTCTTGAAGCATAAGCGGTTTTTTGGCTGTTACCTTTTATTCTCCCGAAGAAAACATGTAATATGATAGAGAGATTACAAAGGAACTTTTTATGGGCCAGTGAAGCAAAAAAGAAAGGTATTCATCTTGTCAAATGGAGGACAATATGTCTCACACAAGCTGAAGGGGCCCTTGGGGTACGGGAAATGGAGGACTTCAATATCGCAGGAATGAAGTTAGCATGGTGGATTTTAGAAAGCCCATCCTCGTTGTTGGCCCGGTTCTTCAAACATCGCTACTTTAGGAATTCTTCTATATGGGAGGCCGAAGCAAAAAGAGGATGTTCTCATGCCTGGAAGGGAATTTTACTCGGCTTGTCGCATTTGAAAGACAATATATAGTGGAATATTAGTAATGGTTAGATGGTGGATTTCTGGATGGATCCATGGTTAGCAAGTCAGTCATTATTACAGATGAGGATACCATTCAGGAGGATTTGTCTGTTGCTGGGAGAAGGGTTTCGGACTATATAAGAGGAGCACTTCAGTCTTGGGTTTTGCCACCTCCTGCATCTGATGCTTTGAGAGATATATGGAGGGAGGTTGAGAATTACATTCTTCCTCTACAGCCCAAGAAGGATTCATTAGTCTGGATCGACTCTATTGATGGTCTTTTCTTTATTAAAGGGGCATGGAATTTTATTAGGCATCAATGTTCATCACATCCTATTTTCCGTGTACTTTGAACTTCTAAATGTCATCCACAGGCAAAATGGTTCTCATGGCTAACCTTGCATAATCGTTTACCCACTTCTTTTTTATTGCAGTAGCGGGGCATGCAACTGGATTCCTTATCCCCATCTGTAGCAACCATGATGACAACCTCTTTCATCTATTATTTGAATGTGATTTTACTCATGGAGTATGGAGATCATTAGCTTGGAGATGTGGAAAATGGTTCATCCTTGGTACTTTTGCCCCTGAGTTACTTAGGTGGTGGCTGTTTTTCAGGTTTAAATCTCATGGTCTCTGTAATATCTGGTCTTCCAATTTTTTTACTACGATTTGGTTTCTATGGGAGGAGCACAACAAGAGGGTCTTTGAATCAAACTAGGAGAGAACACCTTGTGAAACAAATTATCGTACATGTTTAGACACTAGCAGAAATTAAAAAGTGCTCTTTCCATTTATCAGAAAAAACCAGCATAGGTAATCTTCAGATAAATTGGCGTGAACAGAAGCCAGGATCTCATATTTTGGTGGCGTGGTCATTTTCTGAGGTTCAGAATTCCAAGCTCAATGTTGATGGTGCTTCCTTGAGAAATCCAGATCTAGTAGGTGGAGGTGGCGTCATCAAGAACAACGAGGGTGGTTTCGTTGCGGCTTTTGCAAAGCATTTTGGATTTGCCTCTAATAACCATGCAGAGTTCTTGGCCCTTGAAGAAGGCGTTCAGTTGGTTCATCAAAGGAATTGCTTTCCAATTTAGATTGAAAGCGATTCGGCCCTACTTGTGAATGTCATTCAGAATCGATGCCGTGCTCCATGGGGGCTACAGAAAATTGCACAAAACTGTCATACCAGACTTTCTATACAGCAATGGTCCATTGGACATATTTTTCGAGAGGCAAATATAGTTGCTGTTACGCTCGCTAAGAGAGCATCTGTTGGCCCTGGTACTACTATGTGGTGCCATAGACCATTAAATTTTCTTTCTCCTCTTTTTTTACATGATTTGGCGCAAAAGGCCTATTACAGGGTTGTATGTAATTGTTCTTCTTTTTACATCTTTTAATGAAAAAATCAGGTAGGAGGCCTTTTGCCCCACTGACTTACCCAAAAAAAAGGGGGCACGCCCTCTTTTAACTATTTTATATTGTTTTAAAATATTATTTAAAATAGATGGCCCGCCACCATTTCTTTACATAAAGGGGGCCATGCCACTATTTATCTACTATTTAAGAGAAATAGTGGCTAGTGGCCACGCCACTTTTTAAGGAAAATAAGGGGGCACCCCAGATTATTAAAAATGTTTTTTTTTTTTTACAAAGGAAAAGGGGTCACGCCAATTTTTGTGGAATAGGTATGCCCCTTTATTGATTTGTTTCAAATTTAAATTTGTTATATCTAAAGATGGGAAATCTAATGAGATATTGTTTCCCAATATTGTGGGAAATCTAGATAATATTTATTTAGAAAATATTTATGTTTGATTTCAGATTTAAAAGGATAAAGTTTAAATTTAATTGGATTTATTTTAAATAAGAGTGGATTGGATCAAAGTGTAAAGGGATAAGGTTCCTAATCTTTCCATCCAAAATCATGATGGCTAATTTTTGGGATGGATGATAGCTCTAATTAACTTACCACATAGATTTCATATTTATAGGTGTAGCTGGAAATTAGAGAAGGCAAATCCTATTCAAACTAGGAGATAGGTATTCTTCTAGATTTCTTTTTATTTAAAGACCAAGTTGAACCTTTTTGAGATCCATCACAAGATCTTCTTTTTCTCTCAAAGATCCTCTCTCTCACACCACCTTCCCTCTCCCCTTTCCTCCACACACTAAGTAAAGAGAGACCTCTCTTTTCTCTTACGTCTCCCTCTCTCTCTTATTTTTTGGGGATCATGCCACCCTCTCTAATGCCTAGAGAGTCACATACTGTCTCCTTCTCTCTCTTGTTTTATTTTAAGTAATTTATTTTTTAAGGAGAAGAAGAAGAGGAATTAAAAATAGGTTTGCTGTATTTTTTTGAAGAAAGAAGAGAGAAGCCTAGCCTAGAGAGATCAACTTCCAAGATCAACCTGTTTTGTTTCCATAGGATTTCTATAAACTCTATATTATTCTTGAGCTCTCACAAACCCTAGGGGATACCCTAGAGGAAGAAGGATCGCCTACAAAGCTTCTCTATCTAAGAATTTCCAGCAACACCTTATAGAGCAAATGTGTGCCATTAGTCAGAAAATCAGGTGTGAGGTGTACCAAGTCCTGGTTGGGTAACTCCCGACATCTTTTGGTAAGTCTTCCCATTAGTTTTCATTTATTTTCAGTTTTAATTTTTATTTTTTTGTAAATTTTCAGTAAAAATAAAAATCCTAGGTTGTATTTAGGGCATTGTTTTAATTTTTCACCAATACACTGTGGCACATGTAAGTGGAATTCAAGTATTTGGAATAAAAGTAAAATTTTTTTTTTTTTGAATGTAATACCTTGAGTTCCACATAGCCACACCTTTCACTATGGTTATATTGTTTATTAGCTAGCTTTTGACAAGCCAATCATAAGACCATGAATGAGACCATGGGTCATGAGTTTCACACTGGGTCGGTTTGAGAAGACAATTGTGGATTACAATCACTTGGTAGACTGGAGTGCGCATATAGTCATTTTATTTTGACCCATTGGTACCAATCCATTTCTAGATATTTTATTTTGGTATTAGAAATGTTTTATTTTAGAATTTCACAGAATTTTAAAATTTATTTAAGCAATATTTTTTTCCTTCAAAAAGGATATTTTGAAAATTTCTGAGTTAGGAAGGGCACATGTGGGTGTGGGGCCCTTAAATCCAGCCCCACGTGTGCGACACCTGATGGGCAGGGCGTGGGGCCTATGGGGGCCCACATGTCCCAACACACGCCCACCTTTTCTCTTATGTTTGCTATGTTTTAATTAAAGATACTTTTAAGTTAGTTAAAGATAATCATTTTAAAAGAAAAAATTGTGTCCTAATTTTGTGGGAGTTTCTTTTGACCAAATTATATTATCTTTGACTTCCAACAATTTTTGAAAGAGATATTAGGAATTTCTAGAAGGTTTTTAAATAATTCCAATCCTTTTTAGACTAGAAGTGGATGTGGGTAAAATATCAAGGGGATAATGTTCCTAATATTTGTCCCTAAATCATGATCGCTGATTTATAGGATGGATGATTCATATGGTATTCTCTCACCTCACAGATTTCTTACATTCCTATTGGTCAAGTTGAGTCATTAGATAGGAATACCTAAGGGGGGTCTTAAGGGACTATATAAGGAGGTGAACCCCCTTCTCATTCTCTAGCCTCTCTTTATCTCTTATTTCTCTCTGTCCTCCATGCCCCAAAGTCTTCATTCTCCTCTTCTCTCTCTTTATAGAGGCATGACATGCCATATAAAAAATAAATAAAACCCTAGTTAGGGTTTGAACAGAGAGAGAGAGAGAGAGAGGCATGCCCAGCCCTAGAAAACAAGAGGTGCCTTTAAGGCAATGCCCTAGATGTTCTAAAAGCGTTATTACAAACTCTAATTGAGTTTTGATGCTCTCTAAAGCCCTAGATTATGAGGTATTGCCTAGACAAGCTTCCTAGCTGTAAAATTTCAGCAAGACCAAGAGGATCAAAAGTGCACCATTGGTGAAGGAAGTGGGTGTGGGGTGTACCAAGCCTTATGTGGGTAACCTTAGGCTGTTTATTTTATTTTTCAGTCATATTGTCATATTTACTGTGATTTTTCAGGAGCATTATTTGTACTTAAATCGTTAGTGGAAGATTGGTTTTTATTCTTGGGTTGTCTATTTATTTTGGTAGTAAAAGGAAAGGTCTTAGGCTGTATTTAGGGTCTTAGTTTTCATTTACAGCAGTGTTTTGTGGCACTTGTAAGTGGAGTTCAGTTTCATTAATAAAAAAGTGAAGATATTTTCTGTTTTATAGTCTTTAATTCTACACAGCCACACCTTTCACCCTCAAGCAACTCCACTAGGGTAATATCTTCCCCTTGAGGTTTCATCCATAAATGTCTAAGGTTGTGAGTTAAATTTGTTTTGGAGTTGCCATTTTAGGTCAACATGGCCTAAACATCATGATCAGCAAGGTGCTGCTGCCCCTTAATGGACCGCCACCAGTGCTATCAATCAGGGCACTGGCACTATCATGCTCAAGTGCACTGACATTGTCCCAGACACCCTATGCAGAACCGGTAGCCCTGTGTCCACCAAACTGGTGACACCTTTGCTCCCCTGCTATAACAACTTCCCTAGCCTTTCACCAACCCCGATCTCTCTCCGACAAGCCTGTTCCTACCCCTGGATCTTTCCAAACCTTGGTCCTCACTCTTCTGGCCTGATCTTCTAACTGATAGGGTCCAGGATCGGGTTTTCTCCATATCACACTAGCTTGGGGCAGCCTTTGGCCTTTTACGAACAAGGCCTCCTAAAATTCCAGCTTCCGATACCCCTTCAACCTCTACACTGGGCATAGGCCCTGTGAAAATGGGGCCAGTCAAGTAGCAGAGGCGACACTTGGAAGAGGCCCTTATAAAGCAGCATCCATCCCACTCGCCCCATTTCGGCCTCATAATGTTGTAGGCCATGCAGGAGGCAGCATGCTGCCAAATCTCATGATGGGACATATGAACAAGGGCTTATGATCCATAAAAGGTGTCAAAGAAACACCTACATTAAAATTTTCAGAAATTGGGAGAAAATGTCTCAGAATTAGGCATACCAGCCCCAAGCATAAGACATTGGGAGTGTCAGTGCACTGGTAATCGACGTTCTCTACAGCGCCAGTCCCCAGGGCATCAGCACTGCCTACGACACTGATGCACTGGCCACCGGTATTGTCTACATCACCGGTGCCTAGGGTGCGAGCAATCACATACCAAATGATGCCCTGTTTGACCCATAGATGACCCAGCTCCTCTTGAGACCCAAGATTTGACTCCTAGGCCTCAAAATCCACCCTGAAAACCTTGGACCTCAAAATTTTGGTTCCCAGGAAAGAAATTTGAAACTAAATGGAATGAACGAAGAAACGAATGCCAGTATAAAAGAACATAAATAGGAAACAATAGAATAGAACAACAAGAATGGGCTAGAAAATCAAGAACTCACTAGATAACTGGCTACTTCAAGGGGGCTGGCTGTTTATAAGATAAATGTGTAAATTTCTTCTCTACTTCACCCATTACCCGATACCTCTTTTTATAGCCATCAATCAAGACAGAAAAGCAAATATAAGAATTGGATTGCAACCTATAATCAATTCTACCTACTATTATTATTATTCTCCTAAAATCAATTAGCACGCATGTCATTGTAATTACAACGTTTGATTGAATATCTTTTCTTTTTAATTGATTTGTAATGCTGCACTCCCCTTATTACATGATTTGACATGCACCTTTCCTTATTTAAACTGTAGCACAAAACTCCAACTCATCAATGAATAATGTGGACTCCGGAATTGTATTGCTCATTGTGACATGGATGCACATCTTTACTGCATTGATCAATTCTCCATGCATGATCTGCCAATCCATAAAAACAAAGTCCACACACATTTCCTACCTCATGATGTATTTCAAAGGTCCATCCCAGTATGGGGATGCCTCTTACCCTGACCCGCACCATCCTCGAATCTCAGGAGAGCTTGATACTCCAGTACCCATTGTTTAGAGTCAATGTAGACACAAGGAACCTCCATGTACCATAATGCAACAATCTGTTAGCTTCTCTTGCTGTTTGGAAATAGAAACACATCCCGACCTCACCATTTGCACTCCAATGTGGTCTGTGGTCTTTCATGTTTGCCTAGCCCATCTCCCAATCTTTCCTATATCAGATATAGAGGGGTAGAATCTTCCTACCAGGCAGGTATCCAACATCACCAGCCTTTCTTCTATTGCATTTTTGCTTGCACCCATAAGTTCTCTACCTTGGCAAGCTTGTTTGCAACAGTTCTTCTCGGGGCTCCCTGTTGCTATCACTAGTCGATCTACTTCTCGCAATAGACTCCAGGGAACAGCCAGTCACCACTTCTTTAAATGTGCAAGCGCTAGCAACTTCATCTCTATGTGCCATCCCTGCCTTGAAGCCCCCTTTAACTCCTTCTTCAGCAGCCACATGTCCCTCTTACTTCTTCCAGTGTTTCTGGACCAGTTTCTGCCTTTAGCCAAGGTGGCATTGGTAGCTCTTCCCAACCCTTAAGAGGCCTCTTCATATTTGTTAACAGTACTGAAACTGAGACTGAAGCAGTAACACTACAGAGAGAGGGAGAAAAAGAGGAAAAGGAAGAGACGAGAGGAAAGATGAAGGAGACAAGAGAGAGAGAGGTGTGTAGACTAATTTCCTAGCCCACATGCACCTCTTAAATTTTATTTATAATAACTGGATGGTAATATTACAGAAATATCCTTTAAGTACTTTAGTAAAACCTAATGTTCTAAAGTTTATAAAAAGGACAAAGACACCCCATACTACATTCAACACTCATAACCACATAATGATTTAATCTTTACACTCCCCCTCAAGCTGGAGCATAGATACACCCATGCCCCACTTGAAACAAATCTACTGAGTTTGGTTATAACCCAGACCCTCGGTAAATATATCAGCCAATTGATCCTTCGACTTCATATATGGAGTTGCTATTTCTTACTTGTCACTTTCTCCCAAATAAAATGGCAATCAACCACGATATGTTCCATTATCTCATAAAAAACTGGATTGCTAGTAATAAATATGGCTGCCCTATTTGTTATAGAACAACTTCATCGGCTCAGTAATCAAGAATCCCATTTCTTTAATCAAGGTTTTCAACCACATTAGCTCACATGCAGTGTGAGCCATTGCTCTATACGCAGTCTTTGCACTAAACCTTGCTACCACACTTTGTTTCTTGCTTTTCCAGGTCACCAAATTCCCTCCAATAAGATTACAGTAGCCTGTAGTAGATCTTTTGTCTGACTAAGATCCTGCCCAATCAGCATCAGAATAGCAGTCAATACTAAAATGGCCATTCTTCCTATGGATAAGTCCTCGACTTGGAACCCCCTTCAAATATCTCAAAATCCTTCTTACTGCTTCCCAATGCGGTGTTCTGGGGGAATGCATAAACTGACTCACTACACTCACAGTAAAGACTATGTCTAGCCGAGCGATTATCAGGTAGACAAGTTTTCCTACGAGCCTTCTATATCTGCTAGGGTCTTCTAATAAATATCCATGATCCTTTGACAATTTAAAACTTGGATCTATATGTGTATCAACCGGCTTAGAACCCAACATCCATGTTTTTGTCAACAAATCTGTTACCTATTTCCTTTGAGATAAACCAACACCATATTGAGACCGGGCTTCCTCAATTCCAAGAAAATACCTAAGCTGTCCCAAATCTTTTGTCTAAACATACTGTCACAAATAACCCTTCAATTTATTCATTCCTTCTTGATCACTCCTGTAATAATGATAACATCAACGCAAACCACTAAGATAACAATTCCAGTGGATTGTTTCCAAACAAATACTGAATGATCCCCATGGCTCCTTCCAAACCCATATGCCATAACAATTTTGCTAAACTTCTAAAACCATGCACATGGGACTCCTTCAATCCATAAATTGCTTTTGTCAACTTACATACGTCGTCTGACTTCCCCTGAGCAACAATCCCTAGTGGTTGCTCCATATACACCCCTTCTTGTAGATTGCCATGAACGAAGACATTCTTAACATCATTGCCACAGTTACCATTTCTTATTTGCTGCTATAAATATAAGCACTCGGACCGAATTAAGCTTGGCTATTGGTGCAATGTCTCAAATAGTCAATACCAAAGGTTCGTATATAACCCTTGGCCACTAGCATAGCTTTTAACCTCTCCACAGATCCATCTGGCTGATATTTAATTGTTTACACCCAACGGCATCCAACTGGTCTCTTTCTTGCCGGCAGATTAGTAAACTCCCACGTGCATTTTGATTGAAGTGCATCCATTTCCTCATCCATTGCTTTCTTCCATCCAGCATGTGAAAGAGTTTCCTAATAGGACCTGGGTACAGAGATGGAGGAAAGAGCTAAGGCAAAACTCCTATAGGAAGAAGACAATTTCTCAAATGTAACAAAATCAGCAATTGGATGCACTGAGCTTTACGAAGTGCTATCGGAAGATCAACATTGTCATGCTCAGGAGTGGGTTTTGGAATAAAGATAGGATCCGTAGACAAAGATGAAGATTGATTGGTTGGCTGAGCTAGTGATTATGACACTACCTTCACTTTCTTTCTCATATATACTTTGTAGGCTGCCTTTTTTTTTTTGAGAGAGAAGATAACTTGTTACTTTGCAGGGCTGCTCCTGTGGAACACTTTCAGGTTCTTCATGACGAGACACTTGAGGTGACGCAAGAGCGTCATCAAAAGAAATAGGAACCTGGATAGGAATGGGAATAGAAGAGGAAGAAGGAAAAAACTTTCCATCATGCAAATTCTCTACTTGAATGAGGTCCATTGGGTCAAATTCAATCATTTTCCTTTCATTAGAAAAATATGTAGTATTCTAAAAAAAGGTAATGTCAACACAAACAAACGTTTTTTTCAAACCAGGATGATAGCATCAATAACCTTTTTACGTATTAGAATATCCTAAAAATTCACACTTAACATATCGATGATCTAATTTGTCAGTGATAGTGCCCAGAACATGAACAAAACATACACACCCAATAATTTGAGAAATTGTAAACAAAGGTATCTCAGGAAAGAGTAAAGAGCGCTGATTTTCCCTCTAAAACAGAGGTAGGCATGCAATTTATCAAATAACAAGTAGTCAATACAACATTTACCCAATAAATTTTTAGCACAGGCATATTTAACAACAAAGCACGAGTTACTTCTATTATATGACGAATTTTTCTTTCTACAACCCCATTCTGTTGAGGGGCATGTACACACGATGTTTGATGCAAAATACCATGTATGGTTCAATATTTCTGAAAATCTTAGGATAAGTATTCACTAGCATTATCTGATAGCAAAATACAAACGTTCTTTCCAAACTGAGTCTGAGTTTATTTATAAAACAGTTAAAAATAGACAATGTCTCAGATCTATCTTTTATTAAATAGATCCATGTCATTCAAGAGAAATCATCCACAAAAATTAAAAAAAAAACTATAACCAGACAGACTCTGAACTCTAACAAGACCCCAAATATTTGAATGAACCACTGTAAAAGGACAAACATTCGTTTATTGACTCTTCGGTGTAACAAAATCCTATGATGCTTGCTTAACTCATAAGCCTCACACTTTAGGGCTGACAAAGGCTCTAATGAAGGAACTAACAACTTCATATTATTGATAGATGGATGACCAAGCCAGAATGCCATTGAAGGGGAGAAACACTAGAATGAAGATCAACACCAGCAAGACAACAATCAAGACAGTAGAGTCCTCTAGACTCACGACCACCACCAATCATCTTCTTCGTCTTTAGATCCTAAAAACACAATGTGAAGGACAGAAAGTCATTGAACATTTAAGAGATTTAAAAATTTCTGACTGACAACAAACTAAATGGAAACTTTGGAACATAGAGAACAAATGACAATGAAAGTGAAGGAGTAGGACAAACAATTCCTTTGCTAGACACACTAGATAAGGAACCATCAGCCAATATAAGAGAAGTAGAAGCAGTGGAATCTAATTAATTGAGAGAAGAAAACACATAAGATTCACCAGTTATATGATCAAAGGCTCCTGAATCAATGACCAAGGGGGATAGCCTCTGAGACGCAAGAAATGCAGAAGTACGTGTATTTGCCAAAGTGGCAGTAGAAGAGGATGGATGAGTAGGTGGCTGTTGACTATTCCTAATTACCTCAATCTTTACGCGAGAGCAAATCTAAATCACTAGCAGAATTAAGAGCTGACTCTGATTACTGGAGCCAAATGTATGTATTTCATCTCTCTCAGACACATAGGCTGCCTGACTACCCCAAGCGAGCTTACCAAACTTATCCCAATATTTTCAACCGTATAATTGGTCTGTCCTCAGTGGGTGCACTTCAGGTTTCCTCGGCCTCTACCATGAGCTCCCCTTGAATCAAGGCCACGTCCTCTATTACCACCACCACAGCCCATACCATCACCTCTGTCCATTGTGGAGGTCAAGGCAAATCCATCACTCACATTGGCAGTAGATATGGTAACCCGTTGAAGACGTGAGTACACATGGTTGAGAGAAGGAAGTTCACTGCTAGCCAAGATCTGGGCACGAACAAAACAATATTCAGAACTCAAGCCGAACAAGAACTTTGCAACTCTAAATGCTTCCCTTTGCTTCTTTAGAAGCTCCATGCCATTTGACAGAGGTTGATACATGTTTAACTCTTCTCACATACCTCAAAGAGTACTATAATAATCACCAAGACTGTTGTTGCCTTGATGTAAAAGGAACATGCTGTCATAGAGTTGATAGATTCGGGAAATATTTTCATCAGAAAAGTACATCTCATGTACCGCCTCCCACACTTCTTGGCAGTATCAAAATACATGACATTAGCCCTCACATGGGGTTCCATACTACTCCATAGCCAGGTCATAATTTGATAGTTTCCTTAAGTCGCTCCTCATACCCATTATCTGACTCTTTTGGCCTATCTTTAGTCAAAAACTTCATCTTTCCCCATGCACTAAGAAATACCGTTATAGACTTGGGCCATAAGAGGTAACTAGACCATTTAATTTCTCAGTAGTTGCTGAAATTTGTATCATGTCATTAATGGTAGACATTCCAGGCTTACTTTCTTCAGCCACAAGGGAAAGATGATAACAGACAAAAAAGGGATGCAAGAATATATCAGGCTGAGCACAATCAGAAGCCCTAAAACACTAAATTGAACTTTATAAATTCACTGAATCTAAAAGACAGTAGTTTGCAAGACAAAGGACTGCACATATAACAATTTTCAATCACTTATGAAGGAAAAAATTATCATTCAGGCATCGATGATCCCCAACAGAACTCCTATTGCTTCAGCCACACACTTTGAGACATTTCAGCAACCGTTCCTTTCATTTTTCACATCCAAGAGAGGAAACTAAGCAACATAAACATTCACAGCACGTGCAGCCCATCATAATGGCCCTGCATACAAAAACAAATTGGATAAAGCTTGACAAGATCAGCAACGAACGAGATTAGGGTTTCCCTTCTTCACTTCTTCTCTCTCTTTTTTCTCCTCTAAAAGTTGAAGGAAAGGAGAAGATCTAAATTGATCTTCTCTGATACCATGTTAACAGTAATGTGAACAGTAAAAACTAGAGAGAGAAAGGGAAAAGAAGAGGAAAAGAAAGAGGAGAGAAAAGATGAAAGGGAAGAGATAGAGAGGTGTGTAGACTAATTTCCTAGCCCATACACCTCTTAAGCTTTATTTAGGATAACTAGATGATATTATTGCAAAAATACCCTTTAAGTACATTAGTAAAACCTAATGTCCTAAAATTTATAAAAAAGACAAAAGCCAATACTACATGCAACACTCATAACCACATAACGATTTAATCTTTAAGACTTTTAACAATATTAAATGAATTGAATAAGTTTTGCAAAACAGACATAAAACTAGTGTACAGAAATCCGTTAAGTCTGATTAACACTTACCCAGACTCGAATGATCTGAGTCTGCTCGAATATGGACAAAAACTTTGATAAGTTGACCATATGGAAAGAGCATAAACAAGGACTTTGTTTTAGAATAATTAGCATTAATACATAGGTGCTGTGACAGTCTTATTATTCATCATCATCATCAAAGCCTTTTCCCAACTAATTGGGGTTGGCTACACGAATCCTGATCCACCAGTCTGCTCTATCAAGCGTCATACCCTCAGTGAGGCCATAAGTCCTATTATTATATGGCCCATGCATAATCATGAGGACTTAGCACTATCCTATGTGAGTGTTGAGTTCAACGTAAAGAAAGTGAGTACAAAGCCCTAAATCATTTATTGGAAACTGGTCGCACATTATGATGAATGACCTGAATGCCTTCAGGTTCTTTGTAGTAAGTGAGATATCCTAAATGAAGAAGGTACTGTCAAAGGAACACAAATCTGCTTTGGTTACAGCATTCCTCAAATTTTCAGACCAACACTTGGAGCATGCTAATGGCTTGAGTGATCATGACAGGAATTTCTTTCACGGCATGTAGCTTTACCCCATGCATCTTACAAGCATCAGCAGGCTGATTTTTTCACCAAGAACTCTGAATGGCTTCAAAATCAATTCTTAATGAGCGGATGATGCCCTTCGAATCTGTCAAATCTGTTTGAGAGGCACTACTGAATTTGTTACGTAGCATAGAGATTTTTATCATACAAGTAATGCGCTGTGTTTATTTTTTCTGGCTAAAAAATCAGCAGCACATCACAAAGACACCATATATGCCACCCCAAAATTTGACCCAATTTGGCATCGTTCAGGTTTGGCTTTGATATTTGATAAAATCAAACTGATTCAGTGCAAAATAAAGAAAACTATGCTATATGTTTTCTATGACAGTAATACTGTGGATTTTTTATAATTGCTATATCCTTCATCAATTATATAGATATAACATAAACAAATCACAAGCTCCTCTACATATATATGAGACACATACATAGCTCAGAAGACATTCATGCACAAGTGTGCATTTTTTTGCATGTACACATGAACATAGGTGCAAGTAAAAATCCATAAATACATACAAAAGTGAATGCACAAAAGCACTCAAATAGAAAGGCACACACTTGATCTCCATATGTGAGTTCATATATTATCTTCCAAGGAAGTATAATAGTGTGTACATGTTATTCTAACACAGATTTAACAAGCATTGGATACAAAAAACTAGAAGGTCATAAACATCGAAGCATGAATAAGCAATGTGCATTGAGAACTGTGTGCAAGGTAGGGCTGGCACCGGGCTTGGGGCAGCCTTGCCCATAGTCCGGCCATGTTCCCTTGAGGACTGGCCTAGGCCCGGCCCGCCCTAGCCCGACCCTTTTGCTACATTTTGTGGCTCAGGCCCTATTTTTTAGCCAAAGGCAGGGGGGGTCCATTGCCACCCCTAGTGCAGGGTTATAATCTTAGTTTGACTAACAGTGTTCTCAGTGCAAAATAAGATAATGAAACATGAAAATTTTTCACTTTAATATGGGATCTTTCTATGTTTAGGACAACAAATTTGGTATTATGGATGTCATTGATGAGTAACTTCCTATAAATTTAATAGATGCCATCAAAAGTGCCCCAATAGTGACAGTATGGTTGTTTCCAATAAAGTTTTGGGGTAGTGGTACCATGTGAGTCAGAGTTGAAATTGCAGTTTATTACTATTCAAGGGAATAGAAATTGACGTAGTCGAATTTTTTCTATAGAATAAATCAAACGTGTTTTGCTAATCTAATTTGAAACATTCTAAATATCATACACAAATCTACCTGGACAAGTTCAGATTTGTAGCCCAGGGTTCTGTAGCCATTGTGGTGCAGCATGCGCTCTGCAATCCGATTTGCAAAGCCAATACTCAAAGCCTTTCTCAAGCTTGTGTAGTCGCGATCAATTTCACTAGCTCTTCGATCAGCCCTTACATCCAATGGCCCTGGTGTTGTGACACACACCATAGCATCTTGCATTTCAGGACATTCTTACGTAATAACTTTATGCCCTAAGCAGAGTCTGTGCATAATATATAGAGAACTTTATTGTGTATCAAGGATGTCATTAATTGGAATTCATGCCTCACATAAGCAATGTACTAAGAACTTTACATTTCAAACGTTACCTCTGGTAAAACCAAATATTAAAATCATAGAGCCCATAGAGTGTTAAATTCAAACTCAACATACAAAGCAATAATTTTTCTTTTGTACCCATACATAGATTTGTTAGGCATTTAAGTTATACTTGCCTTTTGCCATCTTTTGCATTATCTGACAAAGTTGCCTCCGCACATCCCTGGCGAAAATCATACTACGTACCTACGACAAGGAAAGGGAGAAAAAAAATTATCAAGATATAAGTGTGGTTCTAGGATACCAGTTTAAAATGGTTCAAATTGGGCATTGTATTGATATGGAAATTGATGCAAAACAAACACATTAATAGGCATGGTAAGTCCTCCAACAACTAAATTTTACTAGAAGATCACAAGAGGCCGATGTTGTCTTGAGAGCTTTCAAAGATTACAGATGAGCACAGGCTACAGAAGAGAGTTACAAAAGTCTGCTGTGGAAGTTATATCAGATCTTTTGGGTATGAGTTTTATTATTTTCGAGGCTTGTTCAGAAGCCATCATTTTTCTCTCAAATGTGCCTTGTTGTCTTTATACCTAGTAGAAGATTTTCTTCAGGATGCACAGAGCATGGCATTTAGTAGGGTTTAGAAGTTGAAATTGAATAACATTGATCCAAGTACAACTGAGATCTCTGGGCCTTGTTTGCACACCCAGATAAGCTCCAAATGGAATAGTTAGAGATGGCATTTTTCTAGGACAGCGGTAAACCTTCTTGCCTCATCCAGGATAGACCCACTTTATGGCCTAAGCCCATCAAAACCTTCATGTTGTTTAGATTAAACTACAAGAAACTAATACGTAAGACATGAAAGAGTATAAGAGAGATTGAGATCTAGAACGAGAGAGCAAGAGAGTGGTCAGAGAGTAAGAGAGTCCACTCCTGCTGACCCCCATGCCCCACTTATGTCAGTTTATACTAGTAATGTACAAAACCACCCTTAAGAAAGGCAAAAGACAAATAAATCCCTATGGTCTTAACAAAAGGAAATAAATATAAACATAGGTGTTTACATCAATCCCCCTCAAGTGGGAGCATAGATATGTCATGCCCAGCTTTCTTAAGATCATTTGTAGTTGAGATCTAACAATAGCCTTGGTAAGAATGTCCGATAGCCGGTCTTCTGTTTTGACAATATGGAAGACAAATTTCCTTTGCAGCAACCTTCTCCAATAAATTGTCGATCTACTTTTATATTATTGCCTGCTGAACGGGATTATGAGCTCTACTAATTGTTGCCTTGTTATCACAATATAAAGACATTGAATCTTTTAAGAAAAAACCAAGTTCTCGTGAAAAGTTTTTCAGTCAAAGTAATTCACATACAGAATGAGCCATGGATCTATACTCAACTTTTGCATTTGACCTTGTTACAACTGATAGCTTTTTACTCCTCCAAATTACAAGTTCCCACCAGCGAAAGTACAAAAACCTACTTTGCTCCACAATAAAACTAGTTCATTCTACATCTGCATAGGCCTCAGCTTGAAAATGCTAACAATCAGCAAACAACAGTCGTCTTCCCGGTGATAATTTTAGGTACCTGAAACTCTAACATCAGCCTGAAGGTGGATAGTTCGTGGAGAATGCATAAATTTACTAATCACAATCACAGCATAAGCAATGTCTGGGCATGTAAGTGAAAGGAATATATTAGTGGGGACATTAATCTTTGAAAAATACTCACCCCCTTGAATGCCTCAACCCTTTTTGGCCATCAAGTTTGTTATTTTGTTCTACAGGTGCATCAGCTAGTTTAGCCCAAAGCTTTCCTATTTCCTTAAGGAGATCCTATATACACTTCCTTTGAGAGATGAAGATTCCTCTTTTTAAACCCAGCCGCTTTTACTCCAAAAAAGAACTTCAATGGACATAGACCTTTGATTTTAAACTCTCTCAGCAGATAATTTTTAGTTGTAGAATCTCCCTAGGACAATTACTAGTTACAACAATGTCATTCGTATTTACAATTGCAATAGTGGTGTTGGTCTTGTTATATTTAAAAATAACCTATGTAAACATGATTTCCAATATACTTCATTCTTTGAACATCACCCCCAAACTTCTCAAACCAAGCTTGAGGAGACTACTTCAGCCCATAGATGGTCTTTCTCATTCTACAAATTTCTCCTTCACATCCAAGAGCGTGAAATCCAGGTGGAGGTACCATGTACACTTCATCCTATAATTCCCCATGAAGGGATGTATTCTTGACATCCAATTCATGCAAGGGCCACTCAAAGTTAGCTGCCAAAGACATAATTACCCTGATGGAATTCATCTTAGCCCAGAGGCAAACCTTTCCTGGTAGTTTCCTCCATAGGTCTACATAAATCCCTTGGCAACTAATCTCACCTTGTATCTGTTAATGGTACCATCAGCCTTATGCTTCATAGTGTAGACTCATTAGCAACTAACCAACTTCTTCCCTTTGGAAGGGCCTACTACTTCCTAAATACCACTCTTAAGTAATGTCGTCGTTTCCTTGCACATGCAAAACCCTGGAAATTATGGATTGCATGGAGATTGTAGAACATCAAGAAACCAATAAAAAAAAAAATGAAAAAAGAAAAACCTAGGATGAACATGAGTGCATGCAAGTGAGAGTCAAAGAAGTATCACGGTTAGGTTATGATCCCTTTTTTCTTAATAGCGTGGAGCTACCATGACTAAGACTTGCCTCTGACCAACAGAGTGGCACCACATAAGAGTTGTGGGTCCTATCTGACAAAGGGACGTGCCTAACTGAGCTTCCTATCATGGTTAAGACCGTAAACCCATTGCGCATCAGGATTAGGTAAGTCATGTAGCTCGACCTTGTTGTTGAACAGATTGCACATTCCACCAACGTGACTGTAACTGCATTGTAATCATACATTATACAATCGATTGTTTTGGGTACATATGTTTGTGTTGCACTAGGTTACAAAATGATTGGTTCTTTGCTATTTTTCCTCTTACGTTACTAGACTTTATTGTAATATGCATGCAAATATGAATGACTTAAGACATAGGTGGTCAAGGTCGGGATGCCACAACATGACATCTTGAGTTCCATCTCTAATATGGGTAGGAGACCCCTTTCCTACTGATCTACCCAAAAAAAAAAATAGAGGGCATGCAAGTTTCTATCTAAAGCTATATGCAAATTGAATCTTCATACCTTTAATGGATGCTAATTGTTTGATCAAAGAATTCTGCACATTCAAATGGAATACCATGATGTGTAGTGAAACACCGACAAATCGTCTTTTCTCCAATGTTATGTCGATACTTTGACATGTGTTAACACCTCCAAACAAGGGCATGAATACAAACTATCAAAATGTCAACCTAGATTCAACTCAGGACCTCTTAAAGAGGGCCAACATATTCTGAAACTTGCATTCCATCTGTCATGCCCATCATGTTTGGAAATTTCACTACTATGCCACAAGTATTATTTAATAAACTACAATAAATTGTACGGAAGCGTCTTCTGGTATCGGCTTTTTTTGAGTAAGTAATAGACACTATAAACACGTGTTATACACTGACACTAGCATCAAGGTCCATATAACATGGTGATACATGTCTGATTATTTATGCAAATAAAAATGCTTTTTTATTGCTCCATGCTCGTCTTTCATTTCACATAGACTGGAATAAGTTGCTTGGACAAGGAACATATGATTTTATAGCATACATATGATTGTGAAAGAAGTCATTTAAAACGCAACAGTCTTGGAATGCCATCTTTAGGCTCTAAATAAAGCCTTGAATAGAGAGTATAATTCTGATAGTTGGATGATGCACGGAAACTTCTAAGAATTCTATATACAATACATCTAAAATAGTATATAAAATATTTGAACAGTAAAAATAAATGGGTCTTTGGCAAATCATTACATTAAATATGTAGCGACTGTTATGCACCCCATGACCAATAAAGAAACCTCCAATAATCATTATGGGCCTCATGCCCATTATGGAAACTTGCATGTGGTGATAATGAGTATAATATCCTACCATATTTGCGTGATTTTCCTGCTGAACAATTACTATATGCGGATGATTTCCTGTTGTAACCGTTATATAACAGTCATGCATAATGGTTGTAACAACTATGCATGTTGAGCAACTTGTATTGCAACTCCCACAGGGATCTATGTATATATAAGGCACATTGCTCCATGATTTGAATAGAATAAAAAATATCTATATTTTCCTTATCTTGTGCTTGAATACTATTTCCTCTATTCTCTCTCAATCTCAGGGCTTGAACCCTAGGATATCCATTACTTCCAATGACCCTAGAATCATGTTTTTTCTTCATTTTTGGGCGGGCTTGAAACCGTAGTTTATCAGCAACTTCGTATTTCCAACAAGATCATCTTTACTGATAAAAATGTTTATATCCCAAACTCCTTTAATTTTCAGCAGCCTCATATTTCCAACAACATCATATTCCAGCAACCTCACATTTCCAATAACCTCACATTTGAAACTAAGGGTTTCTAGTTCGAGAGAAGAAAAATGTTCGAAATCAAGCACAATATTTCCTTAGGAAGCACTTAATCTGACCACCCAAGATTGATGATCACTACCATTAAGCTAGATGTGACAAACTACTTAGAATAGTCCCAATCTTCCAAAATATTCATAAGAAGCCAGAGAAAATTAGGTTATTTCACGCAAAACATTAAAGAACCTCTGACAAATGATCCTTCCCATGATGAATCGGAAAGTGAGAACTCAACAATAATGACGTGGCTCATTCATTCCATGCAGCTAAGTATCGATAGGGGGTTGGTGTTTCTTAAGACTACAAAAGATATATAGCAGGCACTAGCCAAGACATACTAGCAACGAGATGATATGGCTAGGATTTACCAATTGCATCATAAAATAGTGAATTTGCAGCAAGGAGAAATGACTGTGGAAGAGTACATTGGGAGACTAAGGCATAAGTGGGAAGAACTAGAGCACTATTAACCTATTAATACCATCGTTGATGACACTAAAAAACATGCCGAGTAAGGAAGGATCTTTGAATTCTTACAAGCTTACATCATCACTTTGAACTTCAAAGAGTACAAGTTCTAGGGACGAATAAATTTCCCTCCCTTGAATCAGTCTATAATGATGTCAAACTTGAAACCGATACCAAGGAAAGCATGTGCCCACATAATCCAATGTATCCAATACAAGAGATTAGGCCATCAAAGACTTGCAACATCAGTTGATTGCCCTCAAGGCTTAACCCAACTCTAAGACACTAGTAGAGTAGCCAAGTACATATGCAACTGCAAACCATGCCTCCAACTCCACCTCTTCTACAACGAGGATCACTAATTCTAGGGCTAGTAATCAATTGGTAAGAAAGTTGGTTTCTTGTTTTTTTATCCTGCTTCTAATGAAGTCAAACTTGCTTATAAATCCATGACTAGCACCTCTGGCAGTGGAACATGTAAACTTTCATCATCCTTGTCCTTACCCTCTATAACACATGTGCCTTCCTTTCCTTCCAATCTTTTTTTCTATTAATAGCCTGACAAAACAAGTAAACTGTAGTGTCACATTCTTGAAAGGACTTTATGTGATCTAGCCACAGTATATATTCTTTTTTTTTCTTCTTTTTCTATTCTTTTTCTTTTTCTTCACAGGTTAGATCAAGTAGTTCTTTTACAATAAATCAACTTCAAAAGAAATAAAAGAAATAAATTTAGGATCTTAAAACTTGATGCCACTCAAAACCTTTCTTTTAATAATAAAAAAATGACACAAACTACGCTTGGGAATAATAAAAGACACAAGAAGTAAATATGACAAGAAACAATAAAGACAGTGTTAGAGATTACCTCAACCGGGCTTCTTACACCCTATACCGAGTCACCACCTTCTGATGGTGCGGGATCAATGGTCAACCTTCAATCTCAAGCATGGGAAAGCAATTTAGGCCAAAACCCTCCAATGGAACAAGAACTCCTTTCAGTCAAAATCTCAAACTGAGGTAAAACCCCTTGATAACCAAGTTGAGAGAGATAACATCTCCCTACTACACCCTTAACCCTTTATGCCATATCACAACAAGATGGGAGAGAGAGTTCCAAATAACCGAGTGGAGCATGCCCCTTTTGCTTACCATAAGAGAGAGAGAGAGAGAGAGAAGAGATATGGTGTAGAGAATGTGGGTAGGGCCACCCCCTTTTATAGTGCCTCCAGGGATTTTAGGGTTTCTTAGGTGGCTTGCCTCTTCATGCGCGATTGAATATGCACCATTGAACTTGGGTGACTTGTGGGGTGAGAGATATGAGCCCTCCATTCTATAGATAGGCCATCAAGATCATATGGAAGGTGCTACAACTTTTATCCCCCATTTCCTAAACCATTTTCCCATCAACTAAAACAAGGAAATATCAATTATAATATTCTGATTTCCATACTCATGCACATGCCTCTTCACACATTCCTTATTATGTTTCAAAACTTCTTTAAAAATCCAATCCTTCCAAAACACTTAAGATCTTAGGCTTCAAACCAAATAACTTGATCACAATAAAATGGAAAGATCCAAAAGGTAGGGCGTGCCACCCATGATGGCATCTCATGGGCCCCACCAACTCGCCATGGCGGGCCCATGTGCACAAATGGGCCCCCATACAATTTCAAATAATTTAAAATTCAAATAAATATTTTTAAAATTTATTAAATCCATGTGAATGTTCACATCAATGTAAAATCATTATCTTTGTTTTTATAAATCCAAATTTTATAAATAAAATACCCAGAGATCTAGAAAATTCAAATAACAATTTTAAAAATGATATAGCATAAAAACAAACATAATTAAATATTTTTGATAGGAAAATGTTCCATAAGGTCTAGGAATAAATAAATAAATAAATACTGGGGAAGTCCACCTTCTACTGAGGACTACGGCCCACACTTGCTTTCTCAAATCGACCTAGTATTTCTCATGACCCACAGTCCATGCTGGGGCTCATTAGTGGGTTACCAAAGTTTAGCCAATGGGCAAGGGGTTGTAAACTCAGTGTATGGATTTCAAGTTCTCTTCTAGAGACGTACCAAGATCACCTAGACTTAATGAAATCCACAATTCTATGCTGCATAAGGGTAATCTCTCGCACATGCACAAGCTTCAACCTGAAAGGTGGTTCACTTTCCCGAAACAGCTATCATCTGTGCATGCCGTGTGATGATATGCGGATAAGGCTTTGGCCCCCGTCTCTGAAGGCCACCATCATACACAAGGGCCACATAGTCTCTCGGTTCACATATCCGAGCATACTCCGACCTCATCAAGGGATGACCCATTATAACCCTTATCGGTTTAATCCCTATGCCTAAGTAACATTTTTCCCAACCGATTGGCTTACCACATCAAGCTCAAGCTAGTATCAGCAAACATCATTTTCTTAGTATGGTCCACACAGGACCACATTCCCACTGAGTTCATGTTCTATTATATCAAAAGTTCAATTACAAGCACTCATAAGGCCTTTAATGGCCACACACACCCAACAATTCTATCCTTCACATTGTGCTTTTTAGGAACTGAAACGAGGAAGACGATTGGTTGTGGTCATGAAGAAAATGGGTTGTACCTGTTCAACATGGGATGCACTTCTACTGCCCTTAACTCTATGTCTAGAAGTCATAAAGAAGTTCTCTTGTGACACACCCGCTAAGGCCACGTCTCTGAAGTCTTTAAAATTATTTTTTCCAAATAAGTTTGTTTCTTTGAATGTTCCTTAGTTACAATGTGAGACCTGTCAATCGTTTAAACATTGTAGAACCTTTTTTCCTTCCAATGAAAGTAAAGTTCTAAGTCATTCCATCTTGTTCATTATGATATTTGGGGGCCCACTCTAGTAATTTATGTATTTGGATATCGGTATTTTATCCCATTCATCGATGACTACTCTCGTTATACTTGGATCTATCTTATGAAAAGTTCAAATGAAGTACCTTCAGTAGTTAAAATATTTCATAAAATGGTTCAAACCCAATTTGAGACCGAAATATAAAACTTTCATTCTGATAATGCATGAATATCTATAAAATGAATAAAAAATTATTTTCTTAATCATGGTATAGAAACTCAAATGTCGTATTCCTATACACCACAACATAATGGTGTGGCGAAATGAAAAAATAAACATTGGTTAGAAGTGTGAGAAGCATCCTAATAGGAATGAAGGTTCCCAAGACATATTAGCATGAAGCAAGTCTTACTGTTGTCTATATAATCAATAAAATGGCTACGCTTATCCTGATGGTATTTATCCTTTCAAATTTCCCCACCATGCACTTCCTCTGCTTTATCTTCCACCAAGAACCTTTGGTTGTTTGCTTTGTGCATAATCTGGGGCCGCCTAAGAATAAACTAGGACCTCAATCTACTAAATGTATGTTCCTTGGATACTCAAACTCTGAAAAAGGATACAAGTGTGCCTTACGTTTCACTATAACCTTCCTTTCATGCATATCTTTGATGAACTTTCCTCTATTCCTATTCCCACCAAAATTGCAGATGTATTGGCTCATCCACAATGGACAACAACCATTAATGAGGAAATGATTGCAGATTGCCATAGAGAAGTAAAGAACTTGGGATGTAATTGATCAGCCAGAAGCGCATGTGGTTGGATGCAAGTGGGTAGATACCCTAAAGCACAAACTAGATGGTTCAATTGAGAGCATTACTTGTTTGGTGGCTAAGGATTTTACACAATTATATGGGGTTGTCTACAAGGAGACTTTCACTCCTGTAGCAAAATTAAAATTACTATGAGACTTTTATCTATTGCAATAAACAGGAAATAACCACTCCACCAATTAGGCGTGAAGAATGCCTTCTTCATAGAGATCTATAACAGGAAGCATATATGGCATTACTACATGGGTTTTATTCTCAAGGGGAGAAAGGGAAGGTTTTTAAATTGAGAAAAGCTATATATGGACTGAAACAATCATCTCAGGCTGGGTTTGAAAAATTCAATGGGGCAATATGTTAGCACAGATTTCAAAGAAGTATTTCAGATCATTCTGTATTTGTTAAAAGAGATTCTTCTTCTACCACAATACTAGTAGTGTAAGTGGATGATATAGTACTCACAGGAAATAATGATCACAAGATTCAAAAAGTGAAAGATTTCTCGGGATTTGTTTTGACACCATGGATCTTGGTCTATTGAAATACTTCCTTGGAATAGAGGTGACCATGTTTAAACAAGGAAATATTTTGTCTCAACCAAAGTATACTCTTGATCTCCTCAATGACACAAGAATTCTTGGAGCCAAACAAGTACAATCTCCCACAAAGGTTAGTCACAAATTCTGTGATCAACAATCAGAGCCTCTTGAGTAATCTTAATATATATCATAGATTAGTAGGTAGGCTTATTTATTTAACAGTTACACGGCCAGACATTGCATATGCTGTAAGTGTGGCTAGTCAGTTTATGCAAACACCATGCTCCCATCAGGCCATCAATTGGAGGTTGTTTATTGTATTTTACGATATTTGAAATCTGCTCCAGGTAAAGGGCTAATATATACCATTCATGGTCAACTTGATGTACAAGGGTTTTGTCATGCAGATTGGGCTGGGTGTTCTCTTGATCGACGATCCACTAGTGGCTACTTCATGACAATTGGTGGTAACTTAGTCACCTACATGAGCAAGAAGCAGAGCATTATAGCTTGATCTTCAGCAGAAGCCAAGTATCGAGCAATGGCAAGTGATACATGTGAAATAATTTGGCTTCGTTCTCTTCTTCAAGAGATGGATGTTACTGTACAGCTCTTATTCCTCTACATTTTGACAATCAAGCAGCAATTATATCGCTTTTAATCTTGTATTTCATGAAAGACCCAAGCATATTGCAGGTGACTGTTACTTCATCAAAGAAAAGGTCGCTTCAAAGACAATATGAACTACATTTCTTCAATCCGAGAATAATTGGAAGACATACTTACCAAGGTCCTTGATCAAGTTCGACTAAGGATACTTTGAACAAGCTGGGCATTTATGATATATATGCTCCAGCTTGGAGGGGATAGTAGTAACAATGAAACCTGCAGTAATTACTATGGGCCTCATGCCCATTATAGAAGCCAACATGTGATGATAAAGTGTATAATATTCTATCATATATGGATGATTTTCTTGCTGTAACAGTTACCATATTTGAATATTTTCCTACTATAACAATTATGTAACAGTTAAGCATAATGGCCGTAACTCCTATGCATGTTAACCTAGCTATATTGTAACTCCCGTATTTGTGTATATATATGACACATGGCTCCACGATTTGGATAGAGTGAAAAATGCATCTATATTTTCCTTATCTTGGGCTTGAATATTACATTCACTCTCCTCTCTCAATCTTAACAAAATACATATGTTTACTGCTATTTTATAGTGTTTGTATGTGCGTACACGTAGTAATCAATATTAAGAAAATTCCTGCAACAATTTGAGGAAACTCATATCACTTTATGTCCTGGATTCTAGGAAACACCAAATCGTATTCCTGTGCAACCTATCTTCGTATTTATTTCCAAATCAAGGCATCTTCATTGTCACCTCATCTTAATAGTTTCAGTGTTACACTTTCATCAATGATGATGAGAATTATTTGGCTAAAGAGCGTTCAATAGAATCCAGTGTATTGCTTTGTTGTTTTGCATGTTTGAGATCCTTAACGATATTTTGTTATTTTGTACCTAATACTCTAGAACTAGCATGAACTTATTTTCCCATGTTGTGATGTAGGTCAGATTCACTCCTGCTTAACTAGGAATGGTTATGCCAATAATATATCCTCCATAAGTTTTTCTTTTTGACTACACACCTCATAGTGTATGACTCAATAAGTGGGATATTCTATCTAAGGTGGAGGTCCCACTTCAAGAATGCGGTTCTGAGGTTTGTTTTTATAGAAGAGCCCCCCTCTTTCCTTCTGGTGGACCTGAGGTTTCAAGAAGGGACTCATTCTTGACCAAGTTTGAAAGGGAACTTGAGCAACAAAATCCTTTAATTAATTGTTTAAAGCATATTTTATTTTATTCATATTTAGTGTATGGGTGTTCCCATATGATTTGCTAGCAAGGACTTTTGGCAAGCAATTATATCTTGCCCAAACCTGACAACTGAGGTATGATTTATCCACTGAAGTATTTAGAGAGGAGTTAAGTATTAAGAGTGAGGATTATGTCTATTTTCAATATTCCTCTTGAATTTTCCCATCTAAGGGAGGAACATTAGTAGCACAGATCTTCATAGCAAATGCAGACCATATTAGTTCTGTGGGCAAAAGAGAAGAAAAACTAAGTGCTCCTTGGTGAACCATCACAAAGTAGAATTAGTGTTTTCCTTTCTCTTTCAATTAGAAAGAAATAGAAAAAAATAATTCAAATCTAAGGATCTGATTGGTCTTATACCATGTCAATAATATAATATCAAAGAGAGAGACGAAAGAGATGCGACAAAGAAGAGGGAGAAAAGAGAGAATACAAGAGAGAAGTTGAAAGGAGAAGAGAATGTAAAAAAAAGGACAGGAATGCCTATTGGCCCTCAAACAAGATAAGAAAGGAACTAATCTGAAATGTATCGTTAACATTAATCAAAACAATTTTCTCACATAAGTTGATTCCCTCAATAAAAAGCATATTTCTACTTGTAAATATGTGCTCCTATAAATGCAAAACAAGGGCAATAAGATTACCAGCATTACATGCCTAAGCATTTTGTTTTTTGAGAAAAGGTTAACTTCATGCCTAAAGCATTAGATGCCTACAGTTAATGGTCATATTGATAATATTTGGGTTATGTCCATAAGCATTCCACCACAACGAAAATTACCATATTCATGCAGACAGTATGCTAACAATTTATATAACTCATCGCATGACACAAATGCTAGTATTGCTGTTGAAAAAAACTCCAGATCACCATAAGCAATAATTAATAGAAACACCAGAAACTAATTCTGAACAACTTACATGTAAGCCATTGTCCTTGCACCAGCGAGGATCATAATCCATTTGATGCCAAGTGTTATAAATCTGTAACAATTGAATGTGGTCACCCCAGCCAGAACCATTTGGCAAGTTTGTGATAATTTGCTTCCGCTTTTTCTCGCCTCCCTTGCTACAGTTAAAAATAAAACAAAGATATGTGAAATACATGAGAATAATACTTGAAAGCAAATTAACAACAATTTTATGCACCAAAGTTTCAAACTAGTAGCATTGCAGTGTATCTTCTTTCCATACTAGTTCAATAATATCACAATTTGGTGGACAAAAGACCTCGTTCAAAGAGATCCCAAATATGAAAATCTTAGAGTTCTCACTCAGTGTTTCCCCAAATTAGTGCAAATATCTTCCAAAGTGTGTCACAAATTTGTGCAAATATGCTCCAAGATGTCCCTATCACTTCGATCTCAAAACCCCTATAAATTTTTTGAATCAAAACCAAAAGTCTCTATGATCAATTTTTGTGCTTTTTTCATGAATACTTTCTGCCATTTTCATCCCAAAATGTCTCTCTATTAGATGAAATCAAATATTTAGTTTTGATCTAATCATTTTATGCATTATTTTTTTTTATTAGTTTTTTCTCCTTTTCACCTTGTTTTTAGGGGATTGTCTAGAGAGAGACCATTTATCTTTTGCACACAGAGATCACAATCATTCTTGTCATCCTTTAAATTTCAAAATAGGTGGTTGTAAGAGTGTCCTTGAATAAACACAGTTCCAAAAAATATATATATATTTTTTGGACTTCATGACTCACCCCAAGCCATCCAATTTGAAATCAAATGAGTGGGAATGATTGTGACATCCAAGTACAAAAGATAATTGGTATCTTTGTACACAATCCCTTTTTTTATTTATTGGCCACACATACAATCCAAATAGACCACACATGGCCCCCAACTCAACCCCCCATGAGGGCGATCTCAGGGTGACATGATCCACATGGGGGAGTAGTGCTAATATAGGTGTTAGGTTGAGGCATTTATGCGCACTTATTTGAGAAAATTTTGATTAGAGATGTTTTAAGTGATTGAATTTTACCATATTGATGAATTGGATTTGCAAATAGGTAATCTTCTCAAAGAGGCATAGGGTTTGATATTATGATTTGAACCCTAGGGCTGATGGGAAATTTAGAAGGGGAATAGGGTGTGGTATTATGATTGAAACCCTTGGGAAAATGGTGAATCAAAAAGCCCATTTGCATGACACTTATCACGCTCTCATTCATTCGATGTGAACCCCATGTGCACCGTAGTTGATCTAGAGAAAGTCATATTATCTCTCATTTCATGTGCAACGAGAGAATAATATTGAAAACTACGTGACTCTACACTTAATCACCCTTGATCAATGAAATTTACAATGGGCAAAATGGGCTTTGTAGAAAATTTTAATTTCGATTTTGAAATTAAAAATTGAAAATCAAGATTGGCGGGAAATTTGGAATTGAAATTTGAATTTGGAGATAGTAGTGTTAAATCCCATCTTCAGATCTATGATAACAAGTCTATAGATGAATGGCTTAAGACAAGGAACTTTCTACACTCTCCCAAAACCCATAAATAGGGCCCCTCCCAATTTGTTACTCAACTCAATTTGTAAATTTACCAGGCTAAATTAAAAAGAGAGAGAGAGAGAGAGAGAAAAAGCGAGTAGCTCATGGAGAGGTACTCCCCATAGAGAGAGAGAAAATGAGTAGCTCATGGCCCCAACCATCAAAGAGAGAGAGACCCCAAGAGAGGCACTCCCCACATAGAGAGAGAGAGAGAGTGGGGCCATGCCCTCTGGCCATGAGCAGCCTAGCCCACATTTTTCACCTTGGCCTTTGCCCGTACACCCTATGGTTCAACTATGGCTCAATTCTTCATCAATGTAGCTCAAATTCATATTCTATGCTGCTGGTTATGACTGAGTTTAACTTATTTACAGCAACATCATCCATCTAAGCCAATAGACCAATTTTATGAGCCATTACCATGTTCAATTGCATGGATGCTCATGCATAATGCCTATATGAAGCCAATTTGGCCTAGTGTTTCCATGCACCACCTAGTTCTTCAAAGCTCATTTTATGATCATCAAATCAGCCCCATTTGAAGTACGGTTTCATTACGATTGCTTCCCAATATGTAAGCAGAGTTACCGGAATCTCTCCACCGACCTCGTTATTCCGGTTCCGAAACTCGATTCTGCGTTTCCGTTAAGGAATCTCTATGGAAACCGTTTTTCGAAACCAAGGAAACTCGATTCCTTAATTTCAGAAACTCGATTCAACACATCTTTAGAAACCATTTTTCGAAACTTAGGAAACTCTCCTTAATTTCAGAATCTCAATTCAACACATCTTTAAAAACCATTTATCGGAACCATGGAAACTTGATTCCTTAATTTCGGAATCTCGATCCAACACATCTTCAGAAACTTGAACCCATTAATTGTGGGTAGACGTTCCCAAATATATGGAATCTGGATTCTAGCGGGGATTAAATCTTGATTCAAAAATAAATAAATTCAAAGTATCAAAAAAAAAAAAAAAAAAACGCAATACAAAGTACATAATGTCCAATGTCTGTGATCGTTGTGCACTTCCTAAAGGAAATGGAAATAGAAATCTTCCTTTGAATGCTTCTAGTGGGTGCATTGTTTCATTAATTTACTTGTGCCACCCTAGATGGCCCTTACTATAAATTTAAAATATAACTAGTAAATACAACACATACAATTAAAAGTAAAACCATGGTGTAGACATAATCCTATTTTGTCTACATAATAATGAAGTCAAAATCACAATTTATAAATACTTATCTTTTATAAATAATGATCATAAGTTCACCAATCAACCCAATCACTTTAAAATTTGGGAAACCTTCTAATAAGAGACATCCAATATAAGTTCTAAAGTTGATAAGGCTCAAGATGTGTTTGGGGCTTCCTTCTCCATAAAAATGAAATCTCAATTCCCGATAAGGGTCGTCAAATGCAGTCCATAGTCCATATTATTGTAAATCTCAATCTCAAACTAGCATGGATTTCTGATCCATATACTTCAAAAACTTGATTCCAAATATGTTAGAATCACGATTTGAAACAGCAACATATCTCAATTACACATATGTCAGAAACTCGATTCCATAGATGCCAGAAACTCGATTCTGCATATGAATAAATATTGACTCCTGAAGTGCCGATTTCAAGGGGATCGGAATCTCGATTCCAAGGAGGACGAAATCTCGATTCCATATGTGGATAAAACTTATATCTATTTCGGATGAAACATAATTCTTAAAAACTAGGAATCTTGTTCCCAACGATTCTTATTGTACGGACAACGATTCCTAAGACAATGATCTTCTAGCTGGTTCCTAAAACGATTCGGGTAAGATTACAACGGCTCAAATTACATCTGCTATTCGTCTGCAGATTCAGAGTGGGGCGTGGTCAAGTCTCAAGGAGGTGATCCGAACATTTCTTATGAGAATTGGTTTTTCCCATGGTTTATCTCGTTAGTGCACACGTTTATTGAGTCCTTGCAAATTGGAAGTTTGCATTTGAGTCATGGGAGTTGTAATTGAAAGTGCTTGATGTAATACTCAGTAAATAGAGTAGCAGAACTTCTAAGTATCCACTTTATGGTATTTCCACGACCTTCACTTTTTCAAGTGAATGGAAATGTGTATGGGACTACATAGAGGTGATTTTTATCATCATTTTGAGTTCCAAATCCGGTTGGTAAGTGTTTGTTCCTTACTGATGTAATTTCCATTCAAATGTATATGTAAAGGTGTGTAAAGAGTAACTTGTATTGAAATTTTAATGTGTATGTAACAAGGAATTGGTCTCTACACCTAATAACAAGTAGTAACAAGACATTAAAGCTGTGCACATACTATTATGTAAACTATGGACGTATTTATCCTCAATTTGATCCAATCATTTCTTATTCATTTCAACTAAAATATTTCTTGAATACTAGATTCTCACAAAGGAAGAAAGTTTAGATTGTTCTATCCATCTTTCCATATATTTACAAGAGCATAGATATTGGCTCGATGTCTTGTACATATCTCATAAGTTCCCACAAAGTATTGGACAAACTAGTTGAATTTATCCGGTCTTTCAAGGCCATGACACCCATATACTACCTTGTTGGCTCCAACAGGAGCTCGGATCCTAAAAGGGGACAGATTGGTGGTTTGCCCACCGATTGTGATCAGTTTGAGGCCCTAAAGACATGTCTTTGAACCACAGAAACCCTTGAACACCAGATTTGGGCAATTGGCCTGGTTATCCCTGAGGATTTAAGGGTATCCCTCAGTCGAGGTCAGTGAATGGCTGTGATCGGTGCCGGGATGATGTTCCCGCGTGGAAGAGGTGGCATGTGAGGAGAAGTGCCAAATCCCTGACATAGTCTCATCCATGAGCATGTGCATATGACAGGTGCAAATAATAGAAGGCTGCCTTCTCCGAAGAGCGTCTAGTGAAGAACAGGCGCATGTGCTGATGAACTCTTGCTTCCTTGTGTAGTGCTAGTCTGCTAGTTTTTGGAGGTGCAACTGTAGTTCACCAAACTTTGGAGCTCCACCACCAATTAGCAGTGATATTAGCACATGAGGCCCAAATGGCTAATAAACCTCACATGGTTATCTTGAAAAGGATTTTTAGAAGGATTAGGAAAGCATCTAGAAAATTATTATAACTCTAATTCAAATATATTGTGGATAAACCTAATCCTATTTGGATTAGAAGAGAATTGGTCAAGAAAACTAAAGGACAAGGGTTATCGAATCCTTCCCTTTATCATGATGGCCAATCTTCAAATGTCATCATAGATCAATGGTCAAATTGAATCCTAATATAAGATGGCATACCCAAGGCTTGATACCACTAAAAATTGGGGATCCCACCCCTTAATAACCATGACCTGGGTAGAATCTCTCTCTCTCTCTCTCTCTCTCTCTCTCTCTCTCACACACACACACACACACACACACAGCTTATTAAGGGTGGCATACCCCACCTAGAGTGCCCTAGGGTGGTACGCACCATCGGCGGCATGCCCCACCCATTAGTAGACAAGTGTGGGTCTCCCCACCTAGCCCTAGGTCCAATAGTCTTAGCTCTACCCCATGTACATTAGCATTTTGCTGTAGGCGCATCCCATCTTGAAGAGGACTCATGGGGACCAAGATGAATGTTCCATGGGTTTGGTGATCCGGAGTTGGTGTACGAAAGTCTTTCAGAGGTGATCTTGAGGCAGCTTTGTTTACGATAATAAAGGCTTCCCTAGTTATTGATTCATTTTTATTTTGTTAAATGCTCTTTCTATGAAGCAAACCCTATGTTTGCGGCAAGAAGTGGATCCTCAAACTGTAGTATGGTTTAATTTTCTATTTTCGCATTGTAAGTGGCTCATGTAAGTAGACTTTCCGATATTAAAAAAGCAACCTTTTTTTATTACATATACCGCGCCTATTCTAAATTGCCACATTTAGCTTCCATCTATACTTTCACAAAAAGGTAAATTAGAGTTCGGATAGCTAGGGGATAAAGTGTTAATTTTGGCACCTAATTAATGATAGCTCAACAAGCTTTGAATGGCTTGGATAAAACCTCTCACCCCATAGATCTCTAAGATCAATAGCTCGCATTGCTCCAAGTTAAACCTTCAACCTATAAATATGCATCTTGAGCACCCTATTCCTTCACTTCTTCACTTTGCCTTTTTATACTGCTCAAATAAGTCAAAAATAGGCCTAACCTTGGGAGTTGATATCTGTCTAACTGGGCTTCTCTTTCTTTCTTAAAAGAAAATACAGCAAACTCTCTCCTAGGGATTCACCTAAAATAGGTCACCATTATTTTTCTTTCAAGACAAACATATAGAGGAAAGAGAGAGAGGTGGTGTGCCTCTACTTTTTGGTTAAAAGAGAGAGATGAGAGAGAGAGAGAGAGAAGAGACCCCCAATATTGCTGCGTGCGGGAGAGAGATCTTTTGGGAGAAAAAATCTTTGGGAAGAGAGTAGATCTCGGGTCTTTTCAAATAGGTTTAAACATATTTAAATAGAAGGGAATCTAGAAGAAATCTATCTATAGGATTTGCCTTATCTAATTTCCAGCTACACCATTTTAGGATAAATAGGAAATTTGTGCGGTGAGAGATTAATCAAAGTCATTCATCCCAAAAATCAGCCATCATGATTTTGGATGGAAAGATTAAGAATATTATCCCCTTACACTTTGACCCAATCCACTTCTATAAAATAAATCCAATCAAATTTAAACTTTATCTTTTTAAATTTGAAATCATACTTAAAATATTTTCTAGATAAATATTATTTAGATTTTCCCTCAATATTTGGGAAACCATATCACATTAAATTTTCCCATCTTTAGATTTTCAAGTTTAAATTTGATTTTAAAATAAGGGGGCGTGCCCCTTTCTTCCCAAAAAAAATGGCGTGGGGGGATTGTGCCACAAAAAGTGGCATGCCCCCCGATCTCCCGTAAAAACAACAGATGACCCCCTTGTCAAAATATTTAGGCGTGCCACCCCTTTTTCCGAAAACCAGGGCATGGCCCCTTTTTGTTAAAATATGTGGCATGACACCCCCTTCAGCAATAAAATAACATGTACCAAATATTGTTGTACAAAAATAGGGTGTGTCCTTAGGGTGCACGGAGTGCCACAAGGGGAGCTAGATCCTTAGTCCCACATGTGTTATTTTTAAAGTTCTAAAAATTTTCAGAAATACCCTTTTATAAAAATTTACAGCAGAAAATAATATTTAAAATTCAGAAAAAATATTTAAAAATCAAAAAAACATTTATAATATCAAAATGAAATATACTTGGAGTGGACTGGTACCAGTGGGTCAAAATAAGCGACACTAAAGGCGCTCCACGCGCCTCAGAAACTATGATCCACAACTATTCTCTTATCCAACCCAACAAACCAATAGTCTCTTCGCAGAGGCTCATGATTGGCTTGTCAAAGTTGGATAATAAAACAATGGGACAATGATCCAAGAATGTGGATTACAGTTCCCCCATTTAAGAGCAAGTCTAGCACTTGTCACTACAGTGCAAATGGGGCTCTCTCAATGCACATGTACATATGTCCTTTTAAAGGGCTGCTTCCCATGCAGTTGTCATATGTACATGCCGTGCGGAAGTATGTTGAGGCTTTGGCCCTTGCTCTCACAAGCCCATAACTGCACATAAGAGGTCACACAGCTCTCCTGGCCTACAAACATGATCCACGGGCATCCCTTCGACCTCGACAAGGGATGACCCACTGCAAACTCTTCTCAATAGTGCCACATGCCCAGCGCTACGGGTTTTTAACATGACCAGGGTCATAAACCACCCAATCCTTAGTCAATCATCAAACACACTCCCACTGAAGTGCATATTCCACTATAAAGATCATTTTTACAAGCTCTTTAGGCCTTTAAAGGCCACGAAACCCATCATCTCCCACTTGGCCTTTGAACGCCATACAATCACGCCCTCTCAATTTCTCTCAAGGCCATCCCATATACAAGTTTGGCAAAAGCATTTGCCACCAATCTTTTTGTTAAAGGATCTACTAACATGGCCTCTGTCGAGAGATATGCAATCATAATCTCTGCTGCTCGGATTTCGCTGCGAATGTGGTAGTAGCACAACTTTATATGCCTGGATTTCTTATGAAACCTCGGCTCTTTTGATATGCAAATAGCTGCCTGGTTGTAGCAGAAGATTCTGACACACAGACATTTCATTGGATCAAATCTGAGTTGATTCAGGAACTTCAACTAGACTGCTTCTTTAACTGCAAAACAACATGCCACATATTCTGACTCCATAGTCAAGAGGGCAACAACATCCTATTTATTTCAACACCAAGAAACAGCTCCACCTGCAAGCGTGAAGATATATCCGGATGTGGACTTATTCTCATCTGGATCGCTCTGATATTTCGCATCTGAAGATCCTTGTATCTGTATATCTGAGCCTCCTCCATAAGTGAGCGCATAATTAACAGTTCTCAAATATCGCAGTACTCTTTTGATGGCCTTTCAATGCTCCATGCCTGGATTACTCTAGAACCTGCTAATAAAACTCATGGCAAAAGATAAATCCGGTCTTGTCCCTGATACAGCATACATTAGTGACCCAACCGCACTTCTATATGGAATTCTCTGCATGGCTTTCTTTTCTTCTGGAGTAGTGGGACACATGGCTAGGCTAAGCTTGGTCTTCTTGTCAATGAGGGTTAATATAGGCCAGCAATTTTCCATTTCAAATCTTTCAAGAATTTAGTTGCAATATGTCTCTTTAGATAGTTGAATTATTCTCTCTTTTCTATTCTGGGTAATTTTGATCCCCAAAACATATGATGCTTCTCCAAGATCTTTCATATTAAAATAATGTGACAAGAAAGCTTTTGTGTCCAATACGAGGACTCATCAAAGTACTGGCAATTAACATGTCATCCACATATAAAGATATGAAGACCACGTCACTCCCACTGACCTTGACATATATACAATAGTCCTCCTGGTTAGACACAAAACTAGCAGATGACAAGGTCTCTTGAAACTTAATGTGCCAGCCTTGAGGCTTGTTTAAGGTCATAAAAGGACTTATTAAGTTTACACACTAGGTTTTCTTTATCCTTTTCTATGAAACCCTCTGGTTGTTTCATATAAATTTCTTCTTTTAACTCCCCATTCAGAAATGCAGTCTTAACATCCATCTGGTGGAGTTCGAAGTCGAAATGGGCTGCTATGACTATTAGGATTCTTATGGAAGGGAGTTTTGTTATAGGGGAGAAGGTCTCTTCATAAGTTATTCATTTTTACAAGCTCTCTAGGCCTTTAAAGGCCACAAAACTCAACATTTATGAGCATGTGGTAGTAAATACAAACAATTTTGTCTTTTTTGGTTGGATCATATCTGATCCCATGCTGCCATGCAGGGTCTTCCTTAGATTGGGACACAGTGAAAACTTGGACACTGTTGAAAATGAACCCGAAAAGTTGTCAAACAAACAATAATTTTATACCTCCCAGTAATGTTCTAGAAACTTACGCACTGATATTTTAATTATATACATTCTAACATTAAATATAACATTTTTTTTGAGAGAGTAATATAAAATATAACAATTACAATTTATTATCACGTGTATGTTGTTTAGATTTTATATATTCTATTGTAAAAATGATTAAAAGTTTCAAGATGGTATTTTTTAAAAAACATTTGATGTTCTTTTCGAATAAATATTACAGTTACAAAAAATTATTATTAATACAAAAGAACAATGTCATATATCAATTTTCTTTTTAATAACAAAAACAGATAAAAAAATTATTCAAGATACCAACAAAATATAAAAAAATTTCAAAAAACTAATAAGTTTATATAATTATATTTGACAATACAATATTTTTAAAAAGGAATTATACACTTACACTATATTTTAATAACTCACAAATAACTATTTCTTGAAGAAATCATATTTATAGCAAAAAAAAGTATAACATAAAGAAGAAACAATATCGATTAAAAATTTCAAAAAAATAAGATACTTATAAATAAAACTCCTCAACAAATTTTCATATTAAAACATGAAAAAAAAAAAATCTTAAAAGGTAAAAACAGGTACATAAAAAATAAGATAATTATAAACAATGGAAAAAATCTCGTTATTAGCACTAATCCTTCCTAACAGCATATTCATCAAACCAAATTTTACCAAATTTGGTTAAAAAATGACGAAGAAATCCATGTTTAGGCGAATTCCAAAAACCTTAGATATATAGAAATTTCGAGCAAAAACCTCCAAAAAAGGATATAAATTTATAAATTTATTAACACCTTGTAAAATAGATAAAAAGGCTTATAGATCCAAACCCCAACTTTGATTTCAAGGAAACCCTCTTCAATTTTCGATGGATCTCAAGATCCCAAAAACAGTAATGCATAAGAACCCAAAACCTTTTGGGCCAAATCAACACAGATCCGTTGTTCACTCACACAAATCAAAACAAGATTCTTATAGAAGGTTCGATTACCTACATTCAGAACCCAAATTTTAAAGAACTTAGTTCTAAATTGAAGCTGAAAATCCAAGAATCGAGGATTTCTCAAACACAGAGGAAGCAAATTGGTTTTTTCGATGGAAACTTGATAGATGAATTTTGCCATCTAGCTATGGCTTCTTATTGTCCCATTTCAATTGACAGTCCATTTTTGGACTGTAAAAGCAAAGAGAGAAAAAGAGAGAAGTTTAAAAAAAGGCTGCAAATAGTTCATTATTGGTGCAGAAAAGGAATCGCAAGTTCACCTGTACAGAATCGCCGATTCTCTAACAGGAATCGACAATTCCCTTCTAAAACAGGTTGGTTCCCGATATACAAAGGAAACAACTGAGTAAAACCGATTCTTGGGTCGGATCAGCCGATTGTGATCCGACCATGCATTTTTTTAAACTTTGCACATATAAATGCATGGATAAAAGAATGTCGACGCATCCACTGATACTTGCAAGCATGCATACATCACATAATAAATACAAAGGCTAATTCATACCAACTAAATAAATGTTTCTACAAATCTATGCACACACACATGAACACATATAGAGACCAACATATTCTATAGTTTGAAAAGGTAGACTTGGATAGGGACACGTCATAGTCCAATTCTAAGTTGGCTCAATGAGATGCAACCTTACCAATAGAGGAAAGCTGACTAGAGTGATTCTAGAGTCAACTCACCATATTTTTCAAATACATTCTTGCAATTAAAAACTAATACATGTGTGTGTTGTCCATAAACATGTCAGCAATTGTAACCATAAACAATGTAAATATGACTTTACATATATGTGTGAATCTACGTCTATATTGCAATCCACAGGAACAGAAGAAGGCAAGGAAGAGTGAAGAACCTATTAGATGGAAGCAAAAAGGTATCAGTCGAAAGCATCGCAGCAACAGTCAAAGCTTCAGGTAAGCATCCAAATTCATTTGCTGCAATCAAAGTTCTAGCAAGCGAGGGCTCCAAGGGAAGCTCTGCATTGAAACAAATAAATAAGGGCATAACATCAGAGAGAGATACTTAAAACCATGTGATACATCAAAGGCCATTATTTTCGCAAATACTGACATATACTAAATAACAAGCATGCTACATATACAACACCGCTACAAGAAAATATGAACATGGAATACGTAAGCATGGGAAGACCTAAATATGACTTGATCAAACACTAAATTGATCTCAAATCCCAACAATGCCATACAATTTTTGTCAATTTCTCTTTAAGAAGAAACCAAGAAAACTTTGAATGACCATGAACTAGAGAAAGTAGGGAGGAGATAGAATTATTAAACTTCAAAGTCATTGTTAAGGTAGTGACCATGCTCCCATCATTCCATACATACTATAGATAGCAACCACATAAAATGATGGTTGTACCAAAGCACAAAAGAAAACACAGATATCAAGAAGTACTGAAAAACCATAATCGTTCCCTACCCAAAACTGGTCTCAAATGTCTCGGCAAACTGGCTAATTCCCACTCAAAACTCTAATCTTTGAACATTCCATATCTTGATGAGACAATCCCTTCCCAACATAAGTATCACCCCTTGCCCACTTTATATGGCAGGGTCATGATTGCTACTCCTTACACTCATGCAGTTTGTGAACCTTTGCTCCTAGCAAAGCTGAATTTGTGAATTCTCATTCCCTTGGCACAGCTGAATTTGCGAATTCTCATTCCCTCCCTCCCTTACTCACTCAAAAGACATTTTCACGCCATATCTCTTAATCATTCCTTATCAGTGGAGGTCCCTCTTCTACAGTGATAAATACATGTCATTCAGCACACAACCCTCTCCCCAGTACTTGGATAACACTGACCCTTCCACTAGTTATTACCATTTTCTCCCATCTTTAGCTGACTCGTTCCTTCTACCGTAGCTCATCGTACAATAGTGCCCAGATTTCGCCATTTAAGAGTTCAAGGGTGTTTTTGTTGGAGTTATGTGGCAATTTAAAGGCCTTATGAGAGCATGCACTAAAATTATTTATAGTGATATATTGGCCCCAATGGAAGTGTGGTCCAATTTGGACTATCAAGCATTGTCAATGCCTTGACTCGCCTAAGTTTTGACTAGCTATAACCCAGGTTGGTGTCTAAACCTGTAACCCTGAACATTTGTGCGCAACCAATAAGAGTTTTGATGTGGGGTTATCCCTTGATGAGGTCGAAATTGTGCCCAGAGCAGTTGGTCAGGGGATTGGGTGTGACCCCTATATGTGATGGCTGGCGAGAGAAGACAAGGGCCAAAATCCTCATCATTACCATCACACGGCATGTACAATAGATAGCCATCTGGATGAGGGTGTGTGTTGTGTATATGTGCCGAAGAGATGACTCCCTACAACACTAGATTGTGTTAAAAAGACTCACTGTTTCAAAAAGCAGACCGCCCAGCACCAGGGCGCCCGCTTAGACGGCTGCCCAGGGCCTGCACCTCACCCAAGGGCAGAAACGCAGCTCCTTGAGGGTATTTTTGGTTCATGTTTTTAATACTAAGCCAAAATTGTAGGTTTTAAGTTTGTTTGAAACCTAAAACCCATTAGAAGCTATTTTAGAGAGAGAAAACCCAAAACAAAAAATTGCATTGGGCTGCCTAGGTTCTGGGTGCCAACCTAGGCGCTAGGCAGCCTGGACGCCCTCGATCGCCTAAGTGCCGCCTAACGCTTTTTGAAACACTGGAAGGACCCATATAGTATTGTGTTAAAATGGGGCCTAGACTTGTTCCCAAGAAGGGACCTATAATCCATGGGCTAGAATCATGTCCCCTTCATTTATTGGTTGACTTTGATAGTCCAAGCATGAACCCTTGCGAAGGGTTGTGAGTCATGAGAACTATTTGGTCAGTTTGAAAAGATGCAGTAAGATGCAGTTTCTAGAAGGGATGAAGTCCTCATTGTATTTGTTATATTCCCAACTCTTTGGATCCAATTCCCACCAAATCTTCTTAAATATGCTTAATTACATTTTAGTTAATTAAAATAAATTTTTAAACCTCTCTAGATATTTTATTTTATTAAAAAATATTTTTAAATAAGAAAAAATCAATTTTCTGGATTTATTTTAATCAAAGAAATAAATAAAATATTCAACGGTTTTATAAAATTCTTTTTATTATTCTAAAATATAATTTACGATGTGGGGGCCCATTGAGACTTTTGGGCACACCACATATAAGCCCACAAGTGGGGACGTGGGGCCCACATGGCCCTCGAAGTGTGGGATGCCCCACTTCCTCTTCTTTCCTTTTTGATATGGCTTGTGATGGAAGCCACCCACTTGTTTTAAAATGAAAGGAAAGTGTTATGAGAAGGGATTGACCACAAATAAGCAAGTGTACAGATTGATTGAAATTAGATTTGAAAAAACATAGTATTTTCTCTACACAATTTTTTATGGGAATAGAGTTAGGGAAAGTAAGGACAATGGTTCTACCTCATTCCTTTTAATCACGATGGCTGATCTAAGGAATGAAGGGTTGAGATCTCTTCACATCACAGGTTTTTATGATCAAAGGTCAAGATTGAGTCATAATGGTGGCAAGCAACCCCAAAACTCTAGGTTCTATTCTATAAATACTCTCTATGGGAGAGTTATTCTCTGCACCTCGGTTTTGGATTGGTCTCTCTCTAAACCCTAGAGGTAGGTAAGCCCCAATTTCTCTCTCTATTTCTCTCTCTTAGTTAGAGTTTAAATTTAGGTAGGAGGTAGAAATCCAAGGGGGCACACCCAAGCCACAAGGGTAGGGCATGCCCTAGCCTATGTGCATTGAGATTTGCTTTTGTGTTGAGCCTTGATCAAAGCCCTATCCCATGTCATGCTCTCAAGAAGTTTTACCTAACCTTCCCGAGTTATAAAACAAGGTTAGACCGTGATCCCATGTGACATTGGTAGAGGAAATCCAGTGTGGGGCGTATGAAGTTCTTGGGTTAACCTGAGGCAAGTTATGCGGTATTGTTTAGTTTCATGCTTTTTTTAATTCATTCAAAGTGTTGTGTAATTGTCAGATTTATGTATTGAATGATATTTTGTTTGATGGCAAGTGAGAGTCCTTGGAATTCTTCATGGTTTTATTAATTCATATATTGTATTTAGACACTTGTAAGTGATCTGGGTGGTAAAATAAAGAAAAAAAAAGAAATGTTTTTTATAGAATTATACTTGCCCGGGTCACATAATCCTACTTTCATTGATATTAGAGATAGGACTTCTTGCATCCATCGCCTTTTTTATTTTTCATTAACTTGTTGTAATTGGAGTCGAGAAATATGGCCGCAGAAAGTTTCACAACCGAACTCTTAAAATAAAAAAGGTTTGATGGACGCAACTACTAATCTTGGAAGCGGAAGTGGGATATGTCTTCTATGAGGAGAATCTCCACGATATGCTCATTCAAACCCTCTACCAATTCCTAGAGGGAATGCCTCTCAAACTACTAGAGAGGAATATGCATAGTGGGAACGGAAAAATATGCTTACTAAGTATATACTACTTGTTTCGATGCATGATTCCTACATATTGGAATACGAGAGTTTGGGGAGCGCCAAAGCCATCCACGAGAGGCTAGAGAAGGAATTTGTCAATCCTTCCCTAGTCAAAAAAACCCTTGCAATGTAGACGTACAGTGATCTAAAGGTGGTGGAAGGAGCAAAGATCGCCGAGCACGTGCATGCGTTCTGGGCCATAGTACGTGGCTCGAAGCCAACGACATGAAGCCCTCCCTAGCTCTTGCGAGGTGTTTGTATCCTCTCTTGCTGCCCGAGAGACTGCTCCTAAGTTAGAGGAGCTCGTTATCCTTTTAAGGGCCGAGGAAGAAAGGAGTGCACGTGATGCACCAGCACCCCATGATGCAGTGCATGTGGCTAGTTTTAAGCCAAACTCGTATAGTTTTAAGAGAAAGGGTAAAGATAAGAGAAATTACAGTAATAATAATAAAGGAAATATTAAGAATAAGAAAGAGAAAGAACTGGAAAATAGAGACCCCAAAGAAAAGAGAGAGTGTTTTAAGTCTGTGGGACATTTACTAGATTCTGTAAAGAGAGAAGGAATATCCTCGGGGGGAACAAGGAACACGCTTGTCCATTGACATAGTTTCTCGGAACAAACCAAGGAAATTCAACTACTTTAGAGCTTTCTTGCGAGAGAATTTGAAATCAAAGATCTAGTCCATTGATGTATTTTCTTGGAATAGAGGTTTAAGAGAGGAAAGTTTATCTCTTAAAAAATTAATACAATAGACAACAGGAAGCTTGAGGCTAAACCAACTGACAATCCTACAGAATAACATCACATACTATGTTGTCAGCATGATTGATCAGTTTATGCACGCTCTACAAACTATCCAACCTGAAATCATCGGAGTTCTCAGGTACCTAAAATCATAACCAGGTAGAAGATTGTCGTTTGCTAATCCTGGGCACTTATCACTTAATGCAGATTAGGATAGATCTTTTATGGAAGATCTACATCAAGCTATACTGTATTTTTGTAGGTGGTAACCTTGTAACTCGGAGGAGGAAAAAGCAATTAGTTGTAGCATGATCGAGTGCAGAACTTGAGCACAGATCCATGGCTTCTGGTTCATGTGAATTACTCTAGCTTAACATTCTTTTACTATAACTTGGCTTCTCAGTCGAGGGGTCAATTTCCGTGTTTTGTGTAATGTGATAAAAAGGCAACTATTAGCATAGCTCAAAATCCAGCCCATCATGATAGAACTAAGAATATAGATCAACATTTTATTCAAGATAGAGTTGCTACCAAATAAATTTTCCTTCCATATGTCAAACAACAGACCAGCCAGCAGACATTAAGGCTGTTGGGAAACCTTGACACTACAAGTGATCTTAAACAAGTTGGGCATGATCTATATCTGTGCACCAACTTAAGGAGGATTCTTGGGAGTAGCACAGTTTATATTTATTTTCTTGCATTTAAGTCTCTAGAATTTACTGGTCTTTCTCTTACTTAAGGGCAGTATTGTACTTTAATTCTATTTATTTTAAAATGAGATTTAAGTGCCATTAGGACACCACTGTAACTCCTCTCTCTCATTCTCTCCCCAACGTGGCTAGCTCCTCCCTCTCTCTCTCTCTCTCTCTCTCTCTCTCTCTCTCGCTCTCTCTCTAAAACTCTCCTCTTAATCCTTAATCTTCCTCAATATTCATCTCTTTATCTACTAAATTGTTGCATTTTAACTCCTAGTAACTCGGGATCTTGCTCCCTAACAGGAAAGATCGAGATTCCAATGTTTAAAAATCATAGACGAGAAGGATTCCCTTTCCTAGAGACGAGTGAGCTTCAAAGCAGAATCAACACCATGGTTAGAACTTAGAAGATCCCAATAACTATAACCACAATCAGCCAGCATCACAATTATTGCATTAGGGTACCATTGTTTCTTCCAAATGAGGATATTAGTAGACCTACATATGTCACTAAAGATTTCCTACAAAGCTATCTTTCTTTGCATTAATAGCTCTACAGTCACTCTCTATCCTTTCATGGCTTCAGCCCTTTGAGAGCTTATGTTACGCTGAGAACTGAACCCAATCAATGTCACGAGTATCTGTCCTGACTACCATTTTTCAGACTATGGATGGTAGTTAGAACCATCAGTCAAGAGAATGCACCAAGGGGGTGATTCCAAAACGTTCCCCGAGTAACTCATTAAGAAAGTCCATGAAGTTTAAAATCAGAATAAACTCAAGAGTTGTAAAGTTAATTCGAGTGCAGGTACATTGCTTCCAGGGATAGCACAATAGCAATTCAAAAATATCATATAGAGAGAGCTTTTTGCAAGAAGTCCATGAGATAAATCACCTAGAGCAGACACTGCTTATAAAGAAAGTATAGTATTGTTGTTTTGACTGTCCTTATTTCCTCCATCCGCTTGGTCATAGAGAAGTAGTTAAAAAACTATTAAGGACAAGGGTAAAAAAAAAAAAAAACACAATCAGGGAATCAAATCCCATACCAGCCATCAGTTGTCCAACTTTGGTTATCGAACCATTTTCGTCGATTGCATCAATGAGGTATAGTTGCTTCAAAGCATCTTCTAATGATAAAGCTGCAGTAACCATGCCCATGTTCGATCATCACAGGATGCAGAACTACATAGAATAAGAAAGGCTAATACCAGTAACACACAACAAAACTACTAGTGGAGCAATGATAGTATTTACTAGAGAAGTGACCACAATTGGGAGAGCATTTCACATAAGCTTGTTCAAGATCAAATACTCAATGGATCTTATAACATACGAGATGGTCGATCAAGAAAATCAAACTGCAGAACATCAATATCACGAAGGTCCAATGATTTCAAATAAAGAACACTTCCAGCAAGAGATGAGCGCTGTATTTCTGGAACCGTTGCTTCCAAAAGTTCTCCATAGTACATAGAGGATGGGTATAATCGATAGCACTTTCCAGGACAGGTTCTTCCAGCTCTTCCTGCACGTTGATCTGCTTGTACTCTGCAAATATACAAAAGCATAACACGAGTTTGAAAACCAAGGTATCAAAAGAAGAAAAAATGACTAATAGTCCAATTCTTGTTCACTCTTAAACTCATGCAGAAACAACATCTTTGAAACACATTGACACGACACTTGCCGAATATTAAATTAATATACAACAACATCAATAAAGGAGTAAAACTGTTACAGGAAACCCATTCTAAAAGAACTTTTCAATAGTTGGACAATGGAAAAGCACACAGTTGAATACACCAGGCTAACAAAAGATCCTAGTTCTGCACAAATTTAAGAAGCATAAATTTATAGATTTTAAATCAAACTAGAAAACAAACTTTACGGATGGTATTAAGATCTTTTATACTGCATAGAACAATGGAATTCAATTATTGAGATAACGATAAGTTCTCCACAAGACTTCAAATAAAACTCCTCGACGAGTGATCCAATAAAAACTTAAAATTCGATATACATCCAAGTAACACTCCAGCACCCCATCTGCTTCTCAAAAACTATATCAACTCAAATCAAAACAATAGCAACACTCTTGGATGATTTCTTAATTGAAATTCTAGGATAACGTACATAGAAAAACTTCAAGTTGTAATTTTCCATGAGGTTTTTCTCTCTTGTGGCACTCAACATATGAAAATGCAACAAAACACCTGAAAAAGGGCTTCTATTGTTGGGTTTTGTAGCCTTTAAAGGCCTAGAGAGCTTGTAAAAATGATATATATAGTGAAACATGCACTTTAGTGGGTGTGTGTGTGTTGACTGACCAAGGGTTGGGTAGTTTATGGCTCTGGTCATGTCCAAAACCCTTAGCACTGGGCATGTGGCACAACTCAGAAGGATTTGCAGTGGGTCATCCCTTGCAGAGGTCGAAAAGATGCCCAGGGATCCTGTTTGTAGGCCAGGAGAATGGCGTGGTCTCCTGTATGCAGTTGTAAGCCAATGAGAGCAAGGGCCAAAGCTTCAACAAACTTCCGCACAACATGTACACATAACAGCCGCATGGGAAGCTGCCTTATAGAGGGACATACGTATATGTGCATAGAGAGGGCCCTCTTTGCACTGTGGTGACAAGACCTAGACTTGCTCTTAAAGGGGGGAACTAATATCCACATTTCAGAATTATGGTCCCACTATATCATAAGCCCCTGCAAAGAGACTGTGGGTCATAAGACTTTGTTGGGTTGGATAAGAGAACAGTAGTAGATTATGGTTTCTGGGGCGAGTGGAGTGCCCTTAATGTTGCTAATTTTGACCCATTAGTAGCAGTCCACTCATAGTATATTCTATTTTAGTATTAGAAATATTTTACGATTTTTAAATATTTTTTCAAAATTTTAAAATATTATTTTCAATTGTAATTTCAATCAAAGGGTTATTTATGAAAATTTCAGAGCTTTAAATAACACCTGTGGGACCAAGGATTCAACCCCCTAGTGGGTCACGTCCCAATTTTTTTAGAACAATTATGGCCACGCCACCTTTTAAAAAAATGGGGAGGTCACGTCATTTTTTGTGGAACAAGAGGGGCACACCGCATTTTTTTAAAAAAAGTTTTTGTTTATTTTGGCACGCCACCTTTCAAGGAGAAGTGGGCACGCCACTTTATAGGGAAAGGGGGCACGTCCCATTTTTCTTAATTTTTTGTTCTATTTTAAAATGTTAAAATATGTATATTTAATTCAAATTTGATTTGATTTAGGTAAATCTAATTCAAATTAGATTTGGTTTGCTATCCTTATGAGAGATTTAGAAATCTAGATAATATTTAGGGAAAATTACATAAAAATCAGTTATACTTTGCATTATTATGGATATACCAAATAGTTTCTGTTATTACATGTATGTCCATTTTTTACCTTTTATAGCAGAATGTTTTAAAAAAGTCCACTTTACCCATTTTCGGATGTTAAACATCCGAAAATAGGCCGAAAGTTAAATGTTAAATTTCCTATTTTCGGATGTTGAACATCCGAAATTAAGGGATTTTCGGATGTTCAACATCCGAAAATACCCCGATGATTTAATGTTAAGTATAACATTTTCTAATGTTGAACATCCAAATTTAAGAGATTTTCAGATGTTCAACATCCGAAAATACCCTGATAGTTAAATAAACCTTCGTCTTCTCTATTTTCGAATGTTAAACATCTGAAAATCTCTTAAATTTGGATGTTTAACATCCAAAAACGTTAAACTATCGCCGTATTTTCGGATGTTGAACATCCGAAAATTCCTTAATTTCGGACATTCAGCATCTGAAAATAGGAAATTTAACATTTAACTTTAGGCCTATTTTCAGATGATGAACATCCGAAAATCCCACCAATTCGGATGTTCAACATCCGAAAAAGGATAGAGTAGTCTTTTTTAAAAAATTACGTTATAAAAGGTAAAAAATAGACAAACATATAATAACGGAAACTATTTAGTACATCGGTAATAACGCAAAGTATAATGGATTTTTATGTAATTTTCTCTAATCTTTAAGTTTGATTATATTTCAAATTTAAATAAAAGATCTAGATAAAGTCTAAGTTTGATCCTATTTCAATTTTAAATAGGAGTTGGAGTTCGGAAAAAATCTAAGGGGATAAGATTCTTATCTTTCCACTCAAAATCATGATGGTTGATTTTTGAGATGGATGGCTCTGACTAAATATCTCTCACCCCAGAGATTTTCTATTTATCCTAAAGGTCCAGCTGGAAACTGGATAAGGCAATACAGAGAAGAAATCATATTTAAACTAGGCGATAGATTTCTTTCTATATAAAGATCTAATTTGAACCCTCTCTTCCATTAACAAGATTTTTCTCTCTCCCCCAAGACAAGACCCCCCCCCCTCCCTCTCTCTCTCTTACGCCATTTTTCTCTCCCTCCATCACTCCCTATTTCTCTCTCTCTCCCTCTTGAAGACCATGTGACCCTCTCTTTTGCCTTAGAGAGAGTTACACCACCCTCTCATTCTCTCTCTTTTTTGAGTAGCTTCCATAAAGAAAGAAAATAAAAAGGGAAAAAGGGTGGGACTTTCAAACCCTAAGAGAGGTTTGTTGCATTTTGAAGAAAGGAGGGAGAAGCCCAGCCTAGAGAGAGATCAACTCACATATTCAGCCCTAATTTGTTAGGGTTTCTATAAACCCTAGTTTATTTTTGAGCTCTCTAAAATCCTAGAGAAAGAAGTATTGTTTATAAAGCTTTCGTATCTCAGAATTTCCAGCAACACCTTAAGAAGCAAAAGTGCGTCATTGGTCAGGGAATCGGATGTGGGGTGTACCAAGTCCTTGTAGGGTAGCTCCAGGCATAGTATAGTAAGTCTTACCAATAGTTTGAAATTAGTTTACAATATTATTTCTTATTTTCTGTAAATTTTCAGGAACTTATTTCGTGCTAAAAATTAAAGTGGAAGTTATTTTAAAGCTCTTGGATAGTGTCTATTTCTTTTGGCGCTAAAAATAAAATCCTAAGTTGTATCTAGGGCATTATTTTCATTTTACAACAATATATTGTGGCCCACGTAAGTGTGTTTTAGGTATTTGAAATAAAGTAAAAGAAAATTTTTGAATTTAATACCTTGACTTCCACATAGCAATACCTTTCACCTATTAGGTGCAATAATAGAAATCTCACCAATAGACAATTTTCAAGATTGCCCACAATAATATTTATCGAAAGAATAACCAACATTCTGCAAACTTTGTCACTATCAGATCTATTCTAACTTAAATAACTCGTTAGTACCATCACGCACAGTTTTTGTAAGAAGTCATACAGAGAGTTAAAAACAAGTCCCACTACCATTCCAGAACTTAATACAATATAGGCTTTACCAAGAACTTTTACGGTTGAATCATGTGAATTGCTACCACAAAGTCCTCTTGCACTTGGTTTGGCCAAGAAGGCTTTACCAACTAAATGTATGCAGAAAAGATAAGGACATACACACTCCTCATTCATGGGTCAGCATTGAGGGAAACATTTCACCCGGTAAACTCCAAGTATGTACTAAAGGGGCCCATATGAAACGGACGCAAGCCTTACGGGCCACACTCTAAGAACTTCACGTGATGGCCTCTCTGAGGCTAAAGATGGACATCTTCATTGAAAACCTGTGGTACAAGTCTACAACCAAACTAGTTAAGGCGCCATTCACTAGCAATTTAAGACTAGCATTATATCTTCAACGAGATCATAATTTGACAATACAATTTGACAACATAAGTTGGACTTGGACATGTTTAAAGGGAAATAACCATTCTATGAATGATTGATGGTGTAAACAAGTTTGCAAACTTTTAGTCTTTAAGGGAATACCCTTTTGACTCGGGAAAGTATACATTACCATATTTTAAATTGACTTTAAAGGGAACGTTACCATCTAGCTGCACTTAATTTTTGTCCTTTAAAAATTTTCATATTGGAATATGGATTCTTTGTAGTCAAGAGCCCAGGTGTTGACTCCCAGTCTAGGGAGGCTACAGAAATTGGAGGTGTCAGTGAGGACAAAAGATTACTAATGAATGCGAGTTTAGAACCCTGGTTGTAGAAGGTAAAAGGCCAGTTCTTGAGGAACTGAATTCGCTAGTGCCAAGCTGTTCCCAATTTGGATGAATAGGCATAGGCCAAGAAGTACCTAAAAGAGATAATAGGAGCCTAAACGAGGAATTAGTTAAGATTGGGCCAAGAAAAACAAAATGATATTATTTTCGATATCTTGGGTCAATAATCCTTGAAAAAGGTGAGATTGAGGAAGATGTTACGCAGAATTAAAATTGGATGGACGCAGTGAACTTATACATTTAGAGTCTTATGTGGTCGCCATAGAACAATAAAACTAAAGGGGAAGTTCTATAAGACGGCTGTAAGAACAACCATGTTTCATGGGAAGGAATGTTAGGTGGTCAAGAAATAACGTACCCATAGAATGACTGTAGCTGAGATGAGGATGTTCAAATGGATAAGTGGCAAGGTCCTGTACATCGTGAACCTAGAATAACATTGGTTAGGAAGGATGATTTGGTTTTCATTGGAGAGAAGACCTTCTTAGAAGGGAACTTAAATGGTCATGTAGGGAAGGATGGTAGAGGATATGAAGGGGTACATGCGGGATATAGGTTTGTAAAAAAAAAAACATGAGACCGGTGAGGCTATTCTAGATTTTGCTATAGCCTACGACTTAGCAATAATAAACATTTACTTCAAAAAACGAGATGAACATTTAATAACCTATAAATGTGGATCAGATAAAAGTCAAATAGACTTCTTCCTAGTTAAGAAGGTAGATCGACCATCATATAAGGACTGCGAGGTTATCTTAGGAGAGAGTTTGACTACCCAATATAGGCTGGTGGTTATGAACGTCTGCATCAGTGTCTTAAAATGTGGCCGCATCGCCGCATATGCAATCGCATCATGCATTATGCGCTGGGCACAGCATCAAACATAACCGCATATACAGTCTTGCGCCCGCATACGTGCTGCATCTCTCCGCAACAGAGCCACATAGCGCATAGGGTGCATCAAGCCGCATAGTGTGCAACAGTTTTTTTCAAAACAATTTTTTTCAAAACAATGCCCCTCAGGGATGAGCAAAAAGGGCATTTCAACCTTCAAAATTTAGGGAAAAAGGTTTGGGAGGTATAAAACCCCCCCAAAACGATATTTTTGAGCCACATACATGGCTTTTTTTGTGATCCAATCGATCAAAAGAAAATTTAGGTGGAAATTTGTTTTGTTGGATTTCTTCAATTTGTGCATTTGTTGATACTTGGTTACTGATTTGTACCTTTTGGGTGTTGATTTGAGGAAGTTTAGGTGAACTTGTAACAAAAAATCAAGGGTTTCAATGGCCATGAAGAAATCGATACTTGTTTCAAGAATCAATAATTGCCTTTTCCTTCTGCTATAATACTTTTTTTGGGGATAATATCTTCTTCCCAATCTTCTAGTAATAAGGATCTGCCTTGGAAATATGCCAAACTTAAAAATTCGAAGGCTTGAAATTTTCAGGCGTATTCAGTGTTTTAAATTGCGGCCGCATCATACGGAATGCGCTCGCATCCGCATCAGAAAAAGGTGCATATGCGCTTTTGACAGATGCGGCCGCATATGCGCCGCATCGTAGCGGCATCCCGCATAGGCCGCATCCCACTGCTACAATGTCCGCCGAATTTTTTTTCTGTTTTGCCTCTCGGGGAGGGGCAAGATGGTCTTTTTGACCATCTTTAGAGAAACTGTTTGGGGGGGTATTAGGGGCCCTAAATGAAGATTTTCAGCCACTTTTTTGTGGTTGTTTTTTGCATCAAATCGAGGTAAAAAAAAATTTAGGCGGAATTTCTTTTTTCATCGAAATATTCAATTTGGCGATTGTTTGATACTTGGATGTTCATTGGATGCCTTTGATTGTTGATTTGGAGATGTTAGCATGAATTTGTGATAAAAATCAGGGATTTCAGAGGTCCTAAAGAAATCGAGCAGCACTTCACAGAGTCGGTAAATTTTTTTTCCTTCTTGTACAATATTACTATTATACATATTTTTGGGGCAATGTCTTCTTCCCAATCTTCTAGTAATAAGGATCCGGCTTGAAAATATGCTAAACTAAAAAGTCTTAAAGATAGAAATTGTTTGATATGCTTGCTCTGTGGAAATACTTATATGGGTGGATAACTGGATACAGAATCTCCGACAGCTAATAGTTTTGAAGTTAATCATTAAACTAAAATACCTACTATCACATATATCACCTTCATATTTTTTTCTATGCATTAACGTATTGTTTTAAAAAAATTTAGAATTTTTTTATATTTATTGATCGCATCATCGCGATGCACCCGCATTTGGGCTGCATCGAGCCGCATCGTCGCATTCGCCCCCCACCGCATCAGGGCCGCATCCCGCATTTTAAAACACTGTGTGTATTCCCTATCTGGGTCGAGTTTGATGTCGAACAAAAAACTCTAAAACTTGTTGGGATTCTTTTTTGTGTCAAAAGTGGTTCTTGGACCCTTTTAATATGTCACACCTCTATCATGAGTTGTAAGACTCATTTTTTATCGAGATCTCTTTTATGAATGGTCTTAGATCTCCAGGTGGAGTGCAATCAAGTAGAGCTTTTGTTTGCTCTTTGTGGTAATCAATGAGGGTTTGTTTTGGGTGTGTTTTGACTGTATAAATGGCTGATATCTCAAATATCAATGATTTAGAGCACTCTTCTACCACCACTAATACTCAGGATGTAAACTCTCATATATTGGTATCCACATAAAAAACACTAGACTGCAGATAACTATTATTAAACTTCAGGGAATCAATTATTTAGAATGGTCACAGTTAAAATGCTTATTGGTGATAGAGGGAAGTTGGGATACTCAATGGTAAAATTGTCGAACATGAAAAGACAAATCCTTCGTATGAAACGTGGGAGACTGAAAACTTGATTGATAGAGATTCAGAGGATAAGGTTCAAAGATTCAAGGGGTAAGATTCCCAGATTCCCTCCTAAATTATGATGATGTTTCAAGGGATGAATGTCTCAGATTTAACTCTCCCAATTCACAAATCACCTAAAATCCTAATGACAATGTTCAAAAAAGCATAGGCGAGCGCCTAGGCATTTTGGGGGCCTTGCCACCATAGGCATCCTCCCAGGAATAGGAGATTCCCCCCCCCATCCCCCAACCCCAAAACAAACCCCCACCCTAAAACAAAAAGGACTAGGGAGTTCTCAAGGCAGGGTTTAGGCCTTAAGGAGTTTTTAAGGCAATTTTAGAGCCTCATACCCCTTGTGAAAAAGAGGAAACATAATATTACAGTCACAAAACACGTTTATGGATACAAAGACTCAAAGAGATTGTAAGACATCAAAATGCTTGAAATCCCAAAAGTTGTTGTAGAAAACTAGAAGTCTAGATATACTACACAAAGTCCACAAGCAAAAACAAAAACAAATACATGTGAGATGTCACCACCCTAATTCTCTAATGTCAACCAAACAACTCTACGGCATCACCACGCAGGGTGTTTAAGTGGATCCAAAGGAGCATCTGATGATGACAATGCCATGCCATCATCATCAAAGTCATCGCCCTCCTCAACATATTGAGTGTCATCCCTCATCTCCTCCGAATATGCTTCTTCTTGTTCATCCTCCTCTCTTGATCTCATTACTCTCTTCCTCTTCTTCACCATTGCCTTCCCTTGCTTGGCCCTCTCCTTCCCCTTCCTTTAGCTTTGAGATTGAGCCCGAGTAGTACGCACAAGGGGCATTGCCATCCCAACAGCCTCACAAACCTGGCCTCAGGTCAAGCCTTCTCGAGGGAATACCTCATCATCACAGGCATAAACTAGCCACTCATGTGTCATCAATATCAACAGCTTCAATAGCTTCCCTTTCATTGTGCTCTAGCTATCGATGGCGCTCTTGCAACTTCTGATCATACTAAACAAAGACTAGGTCGTTCAATCGCTTATGCCCTAGTCTGTTCCTCTTTGTTGTATGTGCCTAATAGAGAAAAAGCTCACTTAGTTACTAACTTACCATGTAACTATGTCAATAACTATTAACTAAGTACATACTAAATTAACTATTCACTATTAAATAAAAAAGTAATATTATCATTTTAAAGGTGCCGAAGTTCCGCTCACATCCAGACGAGCTGCAAGTCAAATTAAGTATTTTCATGGCCATCTACCACAAATGAGGGGTGCTTCCCCCATGGCCCATCCACCATGCACCTATTTCATACAAATGTGAATGTAGTAATTTAGTAAATTAGGTATCTAGGTAATTGAAATTAAATACTCAATCACATAATAAAATTGAGGAAGTTTTAAACTTACCAAGAAGATTTTAGACCACTGCTGGACTGCCACATCCTTAACAAACCCAGTAGCGAGCCTATACAAATCTGCCTCCATCATCAACTTATCCTTCACTTCAGGATCTAGGTTGGGCTTTAAATTGCATAGGTTGAATGCATCCATGAACTCAGGCCTGCTATGTAACTCAAGATATGTGTAAAAGTGAGGAAGGTTAAGGCAGTATCCTGCTATGTGTAGGGGCCTCTCAAGCTGGTAGTTCCATTTATCTTCAAATAATCTTCAAACAATCCTCATACTTCTTTTCATCATGCCCAAAAATACTGTTGATTTCTTCCTTTGCATCCTACATCGCTTTATAAATATACCCCATAGCTGGTTTCTACTCAGCACCAACCATCTTGAGAACCTTTACCAAAGGGAGAAAGCCATACAAGGCATATTGGACCTTGTTCCAATATCTGGAGTCCATAATAATATCCATAACAACTTTTCCATCAACGTTCCTAGACCACTTGGACTTGGTCCAATCCTCAGATACAAACATGGACCTCAACTCTTCCTTCTGTTCATATAAAGATTACAAGGGCAAGTAGGAGGTGGCAAATTTAGTCACCCCAGGCCTCACCAAGTCTCTGTCATTGATAAATTTCTTCATCATGGCCAAGACCTGACCACCACAAAATTTCCCAAGTAAATTACCCTCAACGACTCAATGCATTAAAAAGACTCAAAATACATAACAAACTAAAGAAGCATAATAACATAAGCATAGTACTGTATACTATAAATTAGGTCCTTACCAGAGTGTGACTGTATAGATAAACTGTGACATTCCTCGCCTTTTGAATGGTTGTCTCGAATGTTTTCTTCTTACCAATGGCCTCAAGCATGAGGTCTATGCAGTGTGCTACACGAGGGGACCACAAAATAAGCGACCTATCAATAACCTAAAGGCCGCCAAAATTAACTGGGAACATATCGATCACTACTTGGACCACCTTCTCGTCCGTTATCTCCTTTAGGCATTGATCCACCAAATTAAAAATGAATTTTGCATCAAGGGACTAGTCAGAAGCATCAATAGACCTCAAGAATATTGTCCTTAATGGACAATTCACCACCAAATTTATGATGCTTATGCTCCTCTTATCACTCCAACTATCAATTATGACTATGCAACCATATACACCTCACACACCCCTGTGGGTCTTTAAATAGTTATTGGTTAGCTCCACTTCTTTATTAAGTAATGACCCTTTAAGCTCATAAGCAGATGGAGCCCTAAAACCTAGCCCAAACTGGCCAACTGCTTCCAACATAATCTGAAAGCTACTCAAGTTAGCGGCATTAAAAGAAATGCCAGCTTGGAAGAACCACCTGCCCACATATTGGGCCACCTAATTTCTATCTACTTTTTAAAATAGGTCTTTAAACTTGTTGGACCCTTTTCTTGTGGTAGAATCTTAAGTTCAGGGCGAAGGAAGAACGCATACACATGCCCTCTTCTTTTTGGCCTACTAGAAGATCCAACCTCAGTATAAACGCCTTCTTCCTCTCCTCGAATGCCAAAAATGTCTACACTCTTTAGAACTTAATGTCTTTTTCTCACCTCCTCTCTCTTGCTTTTCACTGCCTCCAAGTGCTATATCATCTCTCTCCTAGAATCAGCTAGCACTAGAGTGCATATAGCCACATCCCCTCTAATGCTAGCTAGCCAAATTTGTTGATGCCAGCAGTAGATGATTTTTACAAAATTTGCACTCTACCCTATTCTTGTCAAGAGGATTTGGATAAGATCCATACTTCCAAGCAGGATCACCTGGCTTGCTTGATCCACTCGAAGTCATTGTCACAGAAACACAATAATTGATTGAGCATCAATGTGAATATTTCTTTCTTTTTGATAAAGTTAGATAGGATGGAACTCGAGACGTAGTGCTATGGAAACCCAGATACTAACATCTTGACCCAAGCCCGAATCCTTCAATGTGAATTAGAATCACCTAATCAAGGACAAACCTGTAAAATACACAACATTAAAGTATTAACTATTAAGAAAAAACATAAGAAAAATATTTTATTTTTAAATAAAGATATAAAAAAAATGTAAGTAGTCAACAACATTAAAAAAGAAATTTACAATGAGATATAAAAATAAACTCATATACATACAATTATAAACAATATAGAAAAAAAAAAAAAAAAAAACAAATAATATGAAATAAAAATCCCAATGTGAAACACTGAGTATATGATATCAAACCAAAAATAATAATCATATATAACTTCACATAATAATGATAAAACAAATTTATTAATTTATCAAAAAAGGTAAAACAAAACATGTAGAACATCAAAACATCACACATCGTATAGCAAAAGAATCAATTACTTACAAAATAATTCGATATAGACCAGATTTCATCATCCAAATGAGAAAATAACCAATTAATCACAAAAAAAATCAATCTTTCAACTACAAACATGTAAATATATCAGAAAAGGAAAAAAAAAAGTAAAAGAAAAAACAAAATTATTCACAACATAATACATTATAACAAAAAAATCAAAACCTTTATTCAAATATAATAATGCTCTAAAAATATCAAAATCAAAATGATGTCGGCCCAAATCTCGTCTATTGGATCGCCAAAAGTCCCAAAAATCAACCACTAGAAGCTCTAAAAACAACCACAAAGTATGCCTTTGATTTCAAAAGAATCACAAAAATTAATCATTTATCGAAAGATCGATAAATCCCATATTTTGAGGTTTTTAGGGAGGCTTCATCTCTCTAGAAGCCACAGATTAGGTTGTGGGGTTTCAAAAAGCCCCCCAAAACCCTTTTCCTCCTTATAGGGAGGAGATATTACTTAATTGACCTTGGAGAGGGCGTTTTTCTGCCGCATTGACTATAGGGAAGCCCATATGCGGTACCAAAATAATGAAAGAAGAATGAGTTGTTCGCCCTTTAGATAAAGTATAGGTAGCGTGAGATGTTCGCCTTTACTTAAGAAATAGCCTTCGCAATAGTGCATTGTCTAAGGGCATGGAGACACTATCTGCTAGGGTCAAGTTTCATGGCGAAGACGAATAACGTGGCAAACAGTTCTTGACTTCGAAGAAACTGACTCCCAAGAAGGCACACTGAGAAGACTTGCCGAGTTTGATAGGGTGCTCAAGTATAACCCTGGGATATCCATTGTGAATATCAAAGATGATCTGATTCTTCCACAGTTAACTCGAAGAGTCAATAACATCATAAATATCAAATATGATCTTATTTTGAATTTCAATATCTAATTCACTCAGAGAGTCATCATTGTCAATATAAAAGATGATATGATTTTAAATATCTATTTCACTCAATCTTGGGCACAACTCCGACCTCATCAAGGGATAACCCCACATCAAAACTTTTATCGATGTGTGCTCACACAATGCCCAAGACTATGGATTTGAATCATCACCTTTGAGCCATAGCCGATCAAAGCTTAGATGAGTCTTGGCACTAATAGTGCCTCATAGTCTAAAGTGGACCACCCTCCCACTGCAACCAACATTTCACTATATGTTTTTTATGCATGCTCTCATAAGGCCTTTAAATGGCTATATAACCCCAGCATCTCCCACTTGGCCTTTGAAGGCCTTACAATCTCTCTTCTTCACTTTCTCTGAGCCCCATCCCAAGCACATGTTTGGCAAATACATTCGCCAGAAAACCCTGGGTCAAAGGGTCTCCAAGCATGGCCTCTGTGGGAAGATATGCAACCTCTATATCACCGAGTCCGTGAAGTGGTAATAGTGTTCTTTGATTTCTTGTGAAATTGTGGCTCTTTAGTTACATGGACTACAGATTGGTTGTCACAGAAGATTCTCACACACGAACTCATAAGCTCGAACATGAGTAGATTGGGAAACTTCTTCATCTATACAGCCTCCTTAGCTGCCAAACAACACGCACTCATTCGGATTCCATGGTTGATAGGGCTATGACGTCCTGCTTCTTGGACATCCAAGAAATTGCCCCACCACCTAGCATGAAGATATAAACAGATGTCGACTTCATGTCATCAGGGTCTCCTTGATAATCAACATCTAAGTACCCCTGTATGACTATGTTCGACCTGCCTCCATATGTGAACACATAATCCACGACCCCTCTCAAATATCTAAGTACTTTCTTAACCGCTTACCAATGCTCCAATCCAGGATTGCATTGAAAATGGCTAATTACACTCATGGAAAATGACAAATCCAACCTTGTACCAGACATGACGTACATGAGTGACTCCACTGCGCTGCCTTAGGGCACTCTCTCCATGGTTTTCTCCCAACCTCATCCTTATCACTCAGGCACATTTGCAGGCTTAACTTGGTCTTTTGTCTATATGGTTAGATATGGGCCTACATGGCCCACATTTGCCCATTTCAAATTTTTCTAACACCCTCTTATAATAGGCTGCTTGTGAAAGTTGAATGGTTATACTTTGCATGTTTCTTGTTATCTTTATGCCTAACACATATGATCCTTCCCCTAAATCTTTCATATCGAAGTGTTGTGAAAGAAAATCCTAAGTCTACTTTACTAGAGCCATCGAGCTACTGACAATCAACACATCAACCATATACAATGAGATAAAGATCACATCACTCCCACTTGCCTTGACATAAAAGAAGTAATCCTCTTGACTAGAAATAAAACATGCTTTAGAAACGGTCTCTTGGATTTTTATGTACCACTATCGAGGAGTTTGCTTAAGGCCATAAAGGGATTTTCTAAGCCAACAAACCAAGTCCACTTTTCCTCTTTCTATGAAGCCCTCAAGCTGTTTCATGTAAATTTCTTCTTCAAGCTCCCCATTTAGAAAGGTTGTTTTTACATCCATTTGGTGGAGCTCAAAGTCAAAGTGGGCTACTATGGCTATCAAGATCCTAAAATGGACAGGAATTTAGCAACGAAAGAAAATGTTTCATTGTAGTCTACCCTTTCTTTTTGGGTGAACCCTTTGGCTACAAATCCAGCTTTGTATTTTTTAAGTTTTCCGTCAGAGTTCAATTTTTTCTTAAACACCCACTTGCATCCAATAGGTTTTCGGTCACTAGGTAGAGGCACTAATTCCCAATCCCATTTTGAATAATGAAGTGGTATTCTTCACTCATGTCTTTATCCCATTGGTTTCTGTCAAGACTGGATAAGGCTTCTTTATAGGTTGCAGGCTCATTATCGGATTCATCACCAATTCTCTCGTAGTGTTTCTCCAGGTAAGTGAAGAACTCAGGTGGTCTACTGATTCGGCTGCTTCTCCTGAGGGTTTGTTGTTCAGCGTTTCGAGTCTCAACCCTGTCACTAGTCATCTCAAAGAGATCGACCTTCTTGTGACTGCATCTTGCTTCAAGAAACTCATCCTCGAAGAAGTGAGCATCCTTACTCTCTAGGACTGCCCTATTCTCTAGGTTGAAGAAACGATAACCCTTACCATGGTCTAGTATCCTATAAAGATGCACTTGACAGTTTTGGGATCAAGCTTGGTTATGGGATGAGAACAAGGGCAGAGCATCCCCACACCTTTAAATGGTCAAGGGGCAGACAATGACCAGTGAATAATTCGTGTGGAGTAAGTGGGGCGTCCATAGTGGGAGAGCGGTTGAGGACAAACCACACCGTCAAAACTGCTTCTCCCCGGAATTATAGTGAGAGTTTTGCATGCCCCATCATACTTTGCACCATCTCTACCAAGGTCTTATTTTGTCTCTGGCTACACTATTTTGTTGTAATGTATAGGGCATGCTAAATTGATGGATTATGTCATACTCAACACACACTTGTTTAAAGAGTTGTGAGGAATACTCGCCACCCGTATCGTTTCTTAGGGACTTTGATTTTCTTGTTGGTTTGGTTCTCTACCTTGGCTTTATAATCATTAAAATTATCTCGGACTTCAGACTTGGAAGGTAGCAAATAAATGTAGCCATATCATGAGTGGTCATCTATGAAAGTGATAAAATATTTCTTGTGGCTTTTGGTTGCCACATTCACAGGACCGCATATATCACTATGGATGATTTCAAGAATATCAGAGGCTACTTGAGCTTACGTACAAGGTTTCTTTGCCAATTTTCCTTGCACACAGGATTTGCATACTCTAGATAAGTTGTCACAACTCAAGTATTATAATACTATCATTCCCAAAGCGTGACACTCTATTCTTAATGTATAAATAAAACAAAATCAAATTTTCCACTATATATTGCACATAACTGATTTTCCATTCAGGAATTTTCAAACTTGTACAAAGTCTACTCACAACTTATAACAACATGAAAGTCTATATATATACAATTTTGATAAAACAAAAGTTATAACGGCGAATTTAACCGTGGCTACAAACTTCTCCAAAGCTACTCCTGTTGTACATTCAAACAATAAGGCTGCAATTATTCTGAAAAGAATTCACAATAGTTTGATGAGTTTGGGTACTCAGTTAGTGACCATTATAATCCTTAAAAATTCCGGTTGAAAAAATATAGCTATTTTCTAAGGAATGCATATTGGAACAATATGAGGAAGAGCATATATGGAGAACTGTTCAAATTCTTTAACAGAATTACACAGTTTAACATAATCCAAAAGATTTCACAAATAGCCTACAGGCGTCCCAAGTAGGTCAAGTATATATCCCACCAGCGTCCTTGATGGGTCCACATAATCCCTACCGGCATACTAGGTAGGTCCACTCATATCTCACCAGCGTACCAGATGAGTCCACATAATCCCTACAGGCATACCAGGTAGGTCCACTCATATCTCACCGGTGTCTGGATGAGTCTATGTCTCTTAGTTCTCTTTCTCTCTCTCATAACAATCTCATAATGATTCCTTCTCTCATTATGCTCTCATCATAGTGAAGATATTTCTTTTTCACTCATAATACTTTCTTCTCACTTATAATATTTCTCTCTCTTATAATGAATTCTCATAACATCCACTCTCTCTCTTCATGCTCCCTCTCTCCATATATAAAACTCATTTGTTCAATTTCTTCATACAAAAGCTCTAGCTAAACGCCATTGACCCTAGTCTCACTCTTACAACGGTGGCAACGCATCCATCTCAAAGTGAAGTGTTGGGTTGGGTCTATAAGTTTTACGAGTAAGTGACATTATTTTCCTGTAACATGATAATTTGAAAACTGGTATTTCTGCATTTAATAAAATTGTAATATTTCTGTCTATCGTTAAGAATTTTAGATAGTTGAAAATTTAGTATTTAACTCTTGATTTCAATACAATTCTTTAATTGTCAATAGACCACTTACCATGTTGGATTTCAATTTTTAAGAATGTCGCTCATAACTGTTACCTTGATGACACTATTGAGCCCAAAGTATTTGACTGGTTATTTATAAAAATATCAATGAAAGTGTTTGCTAAAAATTGCTTCATGCGAATTCATGCTAATGATTTAAAAGATATTTTGAATATACGATAATGTTGTTTCTTGATGATTTGTGAGAAAGAGTTTCATAAATGCTTTAAGTATACAAGTGGACCTACCCGGTACGCCAGTAGGAATTATATAGAGTCATCCGATATACCGGTGAGATATGATGGACCTACCCGATACGCCGATAGGGATTATATAAACTCATCCAGTGCGCCAGTGAGTTATGAGTGAACCTACCCGGTACGCTGGTAGGGATTATATAGACTCATCCGGAACGCCGGTGAGATATGAGTGAACCTACCTAGTGTGCCGGTAGAGAATTTGTGGACTCATCCGATACGCCAGTGAGATATGAGTGGACCTACCTAGTAAGTCGGTAAGGATTACATGGACCCATCCAAGACGCTGGTGGGACATAGGTGACCTACTTGCGACGTTGGAAGGATATTTGTGAAATCATTTAGATTATGTTAAACTGTGTATTTCTGTTAAAGGCTATAAACAGTTTTCCATATATGCTCTTCCTCATATTGTTCCAATATGCGTTCCTTAGAAAATTTCTACATTTTTCCAACCATGATTTTTAAGGATTATGATGGTCACTTACTGAGTAGCCAAACTCATCAAACTATTGTGAATTCTTTTCAGAATAATTGCAGCCTTATTGTTCAAATGTACAGCAGGAATAGCTTTGGAGAAGTTTGTAGTCACAGCTAAATTTGCCTTTGTAACTTTTGCTTTATCAAAATTATATATATATAGACTTTCATGTTATTATAAGTTGTGAATAGAGTTTGTACAAGTTTGAAAATTCCTGACTGGAAAATCAATTATGTGCAATATATAGTAAAAATTCCGAGTATGTTCTATTTATACATTAAGAATAGACTATCACACTTCGGGAATGATATTAGTATAATACTTGGCGGCTGACATAAGTCCCCTTTATAATTTTTAAATAGACTATCTTTCTTTAAACTCTTCATTCTCTTATGGTTTATATGGCCTAATCTCATATGTCATAAGTAAGAATCATTCTCACATTCATGGGACGAGACATAAGCAATTTGATTCTTTATTTCAATTTCAAATAGACCATTCTTTAGCAAGTCAATCATAACAACTTCCCCACGAGCCTTAATTGTCACCTTATCAACAGCAAAAAGGGTGACATAGCCGGCCTTAGCCAAATTTGGAAACGAAACAAAACACTTCCTCATCTGAGGAATATAAAGCGTTTGCTTTAAGACCATTACTTCTCCATTTTTCAAATTATAACATAATCCCCAAAGCCTAAAATCTCAGTCTTTTAATTTCCACCCATGTACATGAATTGTTCACCAAGAGTCTACGAATTGGAATGGGCGGAATCCTTCCTTGGAGTTTGACACATGGGTTGGAACACCAGAGTCAAAATACCAAGTAGCACCCTTGGGATCAGCTAGCATAGATTCAAATACCACACAAGCATGCTCTCTATTCCCCCCGGCAATATTATTTTTCTCTCTAAAAAATCTAATTGTGTCCCACCTTAACGTAGTTATAGCACTCTCTTTTATCTCTAGGCTCTCTATTTTCCGGCTCCCACTCTCCCTTTTTATTATTTTTATCTTTCTTATTGGTGTGACTGAAATTTCTTTTGCCCATACCCTTCTTCTTAATACTATGCGCATTAGGCTTAAAGTTACCCACATGCAATGCATCATGGCGTGTGGGTGCATCACCCGTACTTTTACTCTCTTCCTCGGCCTTAAGGAGGATCATAAGCTCCTCTAACTTGGGAGCAATCTCTCGAGCAGAGAGATGATAAAAACACTTCCCAAAAAGTTGGGAAAGTGTTATTGGGAGAGTGTTCAAAAGATGGCAAACTTGCATTGGTTTGAGGGGCTTCATGTTGATGGCTTCAAGCTCACGTATTAGAGCTCGAAACATGTGCATGTGCTCGGCAATCATAGCTCCTTCCACCATTATCAAATCATGATACTTCTTCAATGCAAGAGTTTGCTTGACTAGAAAAGGATCAGCAAATTCCTTCTCTAGCATCTCATGCATTGCTTCGCAATCTTTAAGTTCTCGTATTCCGATGCATAGGAATCATGCATCGAAACGAGCAGTATATGTTTAGCAAGCATATTATTTCGCTCCCATTGTGCATATTCATCTCTTATATGCTGCCTTTCATAAGCATCTCCTCTTGGAAATGGTCGAGGGTCTTTGGTAAGCATATCGTGGAGTTTTTCCTTGTAAACGACATATCCCACTTTATGCTTCCAAGACATGTAGCTCATCCAATCGAATCTTTCTAATTTCAAGAGTTTGGCCGTAAAACTCCTTGCAGTCATGACTCTTGAATCAAATTACAGCAAGATAAATAAAATAAAAATAAAAATGGCAACAAGAAGTCCTAGCTTTGATACCAATGAAAGATGGGCTATCTGATCGGCAAATCAATACTAATTAAAAATTTTCTATTATTTCTTATGTATTGCCACCCAAATCACTCACAATTGTCCAAGTACAATATATGAATCAAACAAAATATCAAAGACTACCATTTGCTTGCCGTTAAAATAAAATTACATTCATAATATAGATCTGAAAATTACATAAAAGATGCAATTAAATCAAGAGAACAAAAATCAAGAAATTACCGCATACCTTGCCTCAGGTTTCCCTCAAAAACTTAACACAACCCATTCCAGGTCTCCTCAACCAATGGCGCACAGGATCTAGGTTCCAGAACATGTCACAACTTGAGCAGCCTAAGAAAAACTAGCAAAGAGCAAGACATGGGATAAACTAGACCAAGGCTCAACACATGAGCATGTGGCAAAACCAAAAGTCTAGGGTATTGCGGCTTGGGCGTGCCACCCCTTAGGATTTCTTGTTCTTCCTAAACATTAATTTAGAGAGAGAGAGATTAGATAGGGGCATGCCACCCCTTAGGCTCAGAGCAACAGAGATTGAGGTATCAAGTGTGTAGAGAATGAGCGCCCATAGCTAGTTTATATAGAATAAAGGTTAGGGTATCTAGGGTTACAGTTTTGCCATCATTAAGAGACTTAATCTTGACCTTTGATCTTGAAGACCTATGGGGTGAAGAGATCTTATCCATTCATTCCTTAGATCAGCCATCATTATACCCCAGTTTTCATAACTCTACTCCCATCAAATATTGTGCAGAGAATAATACTAAATCAATATCAAGTAATTCTTATACTTTCCCTTTTTCAAATCAATGAATATCTCCACACCACACTTGCCTAAAATTCTCAAGCCCACATGTGACTTAATTACAATCACACAATTTAGGAAAGAACAAGAGGTGGGGTGCCCCACCTCATGGGTGGCCATGTAGGCGCCACATCCCACTAATAGACAGGCCAACTAAATTCTAATGGGCTCCCAAAATATTAAAAGTAATTTTCAGATAATAAAATAAATTTTATGATATCATTAAATAATTTATTTTTCTCTCTGATCAAAATAAATCAAGATATTGATTTTTTTGTATTTAAAAATCATATTTCAATAAAATAAAATGCTCAGAGAGGTCCACGAATTTATTTTAATTGTCTAAAAAATATTTAAAACATATTAAAACATAGTCAAGAAAGATTTGATGGGAATTGGATCCATAGAGTTCGGATTACAACAAAAAAACTGAGGACTCCATCCTTTCTAAAGACTGTAGCTTACTGCACATTCTCAAACTGGCCCAATAGTTCCAATGAACCACAACCCTTACAGGAGTTCATGATTGGTCAATAAATAAATGTAAGAGACACAATCCTAATTCAGTTTTACAAGGAGTCATCTCTTCCACTCATGTACACGTCATATACCCTTCTTCAAAAGGGCCACTTCCCGGATAGCTATCTAGTATACATTTCGTGTGATGGTGATGATGAGGATTTAAGCTCTTGTCCTCTCCAGCCATCCATCCCATATAGGAGTCTCATTGAGTCCCCTGGTCAAACTATTTTGGGCACAACTCCGACCTCATCAAGGGATAACCCTACATCGAACCCCGTATCGATTGTGCTCACACAATGCCAATGACTACGGTTTTAAACATCACCGTTAAGTCATAGCCAATCAAAGCTCAGATGAACCTTGGCACTAGTTGTTCATCATAGCCCAAAGTGGGCCACACTCCTACTGGAGCCAACATTTCATGTTTTTAGTACATGCTCCCATAAAGCCTTTAAATGCCCATAAAACTCAACACTGTAATCCATGGACTATGATCGTCTCCTTATTTATTGGCTGACTTTGATAGTCCACTCATGAACACCTGCAAAGGGTTGTGGGTCATGGGAACTATTGGGCCAGTTTGAGAAGATGCTTTGAGATACGACTCTAGAAAGGATGGAATCCTCAATATATACATTGTAATCCAAACTCTATGGATCCAATTCCCATCAAATCATTTTGGATATGTTGAAATATGTTTTAATTATTTTTCAGATAATTAAAATGAAAGTTTAGAGCTCTCTGGGCATTTTATTTTATTAAAAAATTACTTTTAAATAAGAAAATCAATTTTCCAATTTTTTTTTAATCAGAGAGAAAAATAAAAATATTTGATGACATCATAAAATTTATTCTCCTATCTGTAAATTATGTTTTATTTATTGGGGGCCCATTGGGATTTATTGGCCCCACCAATTAGTGGGGCGTGGCGCCCACATAGCCACCCAAAGGGTGCAGCGCCCCAACTCCTAATTTTCTCACTTCATATTTTGTGCCTTGTGTCATAAGGAATGCAGTTGAATGGAACCTTATAGGTTAGAGTTGTATAAATTTTGATTCAAAAAAAGAAAGTGTAAGAGATTTGATTTAGCATTTTCTCTACATAATATTTAGTAGGAACAGAGTTAAAGATATTGAGGGATAACGGTTCCACTTAATTCCTTTTAATCGTGATGTTTGATCTAAGGAATGAACGGATGAGATCTTTTCACTCCACAGGTTTCCATGATCAAAAGTCAAAATTAAGTCTCATAATGATGGCAAAACCCTAACCCTAAAAACCCTAGCCTTTGTGTTATATATACTAGCTATTAGGGGGGGGCCCTTTTCTCTAGACTTTTTTCCTCTGACTTTCTCCATCTCTGAGTCAAAGGGGTGGCACGACCAATCTCTCCCTTTCTTCTCTCTTTAAAATTAGGGTTTAAGAAAGAAAAATAAACCTTAAGGGGTGGCACGCCCAAGCCACGAAGCCTAGCCATAGGTCTTGGCCTTGTGCTCATGTGTTGAGCCTTGATCTAGATTATCTCATGTTATGTTATCTGCTAGTTTTGCCTAGGCTTCCCAAATTATAAGACAAGTTTGGACCTAAATCTCGTGTGCCTTTGGAGGAGACAAGGCATGGGATATGCTAAGTGTAAAGTATGCAATAATTCCCAGTTTTATGCGCTCTTGATTTAATTGCACCTCTAATGTAATTTTCATATCTATGTTATGAATGTAATTTTCTTTTAATGACAAGCAAGCGAGAGTCATTGGCATTTTATTTGGTTCATATATTGTATTTGGACACTTGTGAATAATTCGAGTAGCAATACATAAGAAAAGATAGAAAAATTTTAATCAGTATTGACTTGTCAGGTCACATAGTCCACCTTTCATTGGTGTCAAAGCTAGGACTTCTTGCAGTCATTTTTTTTGTTTTATTTTTTTTTTTTTTTGTAATTTGGTTCAAGAGTCATGGTCGCATAAAGTTTTATGGCCAAACCCTTGAAATAAGAAAGGTTTGATGGGAGCAACTACACGTCTTGGAAGCATAACGTGGGATATGTCCTCTATGAGGAAAATCTCCAATACATGCTTACCCATAACCCCTTCACCTGTCCCAAGATGAAATGCCTATGAAAGGCAGTACGTAAGAGATCATTATGCACAGTGGGAGCCGAAGAATATGTTTGTTACGCATAAACTGCTTGTTTCGATGCAAAATTCCTATGCATCGAAATACGAGAACTTGAAGACTGCGAAAGCAATCCATGACAAACTAGAGAAGGAATTTGATGATCCTTCTCTAGTCAAGCAAACCTTTGTATTGAAAAAAAATATAACGATCTGAAAATGGTGGAAAGAGCCAAGATTAACGAGCACATGCACATGTTCCAAGCCCTAATACGTGAGCTCGAAGCCATCAACATGAAGCCCACCGAGCCTATGCAAGTTTGCTATCTTTTGAACACTCTCCCTACTTCTCGAGAGGTGTTTGTGTCATCTCTCTCAGTCCGAGAGACTGCTCCCAAGTTTGAGGAGCTTATGATCCTCCTCAAGGCCGAGGGAGAGTAAAAAATGTACATGATGCACCGACACCACATAATGCGGTGCATTTGGCTAACTTTAAGCCTAATGCACATAGTTTAGAGAAAAATGGGTAAGGCCAAAGGAAATTTCCGTCACACCAAAGAGAAAAATAAGGATAATATAAAGGGGGAGAGGGAACCAAAAATAGAGAGCCCAGAGAGAAGTGAGAGTGCTTTAAATGCGGTAAAGTGGAACATAGCTAGATTCTATAGAGCGAAAAAGAATAATGATGGGGGGAATAGAGAACATGCTTGTGTGGTGTTTGAATCTATACTAGCTGATCCCAAAGGTGCTACTTGGTGTTTTGACTCGGGTGCTACAGCCCATGTGTCAAACTCCAAGGAAGGATACTGCAATTTCCAACCCTTGGACCCTTGTAAGAAATTCATATACATGGGTGGAAATCAAAAAGCTAATATTTTGGAATTTGGGGACTATGTTATGTATTTGAAAAATCGAGGTGTAATGGTCCGAAAGAAAAAACTATACGCTCCAGAGATAAAGAAGTGTTTGGTTTCGGTTCCAAAATTAGCTAAGGCCGGCTATGTCACCATTTTTGTTGCTGAAAAGGTGACGGTTAAAACTCATGGGGAAGTCGTTATGATCGGCATGCTAAAGGATGGTCTATTTGAAATTGCAACAAAGAATCAAGTTGCTTGTCTCGTCCTCTGAATGTGAAAATGATACTTGCTTGTGGCACATGAGATTTGGGCACATAAACCATAAAAGAGGAGAGATTAAATAGAGATGGTTAACTTGAAAATTATAAGGGCGACTTATCCAAAGTATGCGAATCACATGTGCAAGGAAAATTGATAAATAAACCCTTTATGAAAGCTCAAAGAGCCTCTACATTTTATAACTCAACCACAGTGTTATTTATAGTCCCATGAATGTGGCAACCAAAAGCTGCAAGAAATATTTCACCACTTTCATAGATGACTACTCACGATATGGCTACATTTATTTGCTACATTTCAAATCCGAAGCCCTAGACGATTTTAAGGAATATAAAGCCAAGGTAGAAAACTAAATCAACAAAAAAAGTCCTAAGAACCGATAGAGGCAGTACGTATTCTTCACAACTCTTTAGAGAAATGTGCATAGAGCGTGGAATAATTCAACAACTTACAATGCCTTTTACACCACAACAAAATAGTGTAGCTGAGAGACAGAATAGAACCTTGGTAGAGATAATGCGGAGAATGATAGGATATGCAAAGCTCTTCCTAGAATTCTGGGGAGAAACAATATTTACAATGATATATCCTCAACTGCTCTCCCACTAAGGCAGCCCGACATACTCCACACAAAATAATCAATGGTCAATCTCCATCCCTTGACCATTTAAAGGGGTGGGGATGCTCAGCCGATGTTCTCATCCCATATCAAAACCGAACACCGTAAAGTGCATAATTATAGGATACCCAAAACATGGTAAGGGTTATCGTTTCTTCAACCTAGAAAATTGGGCAATCCTAGAGAGTAAAGATGCCCATTTCTTTGCTTTTTTTTAAGATTGTTAACTATAGGATGCCCATTTCTTCGAGGATGAGTTTCTCGCAGCAAAGTGCAATCACAAGAAAGCCGATTTTTTTGAGACGCCTAGTGATTGGGCTAAGACCAATGTTTTAAAATGCGGCCGCATAGCCGCACCATGCGGGATGCGCTCGCATCTGCATCCCGTTCAAGCGCATATGCGCTTTTGACAGATGCGGCCGCATATGCGCCGCATCAGGTCGCATCCCGCATCATGGCCGCATCAGACCGCATCTCGCCCGCATCTGTTTCCACAAAATGTTTTTTTGATTTTGCCTCTCGGAGAGGGACAAAATGGTCTTTCTTTTGTTCCAATGTTTAGGGAAACTGTTTGGGGGGTTACTATACCCCCTAATCAAAGATTTCCAGCCACTTTTGTGGCATTTTTTGCATCAAATCAAAGGAAAAAAAAAATTTGGCGAAAATTTTTTTTTCATCCAAATCTTTGATTAGGCGGTTGTTTGAATGTTCATCTAATGCCTTTTATTGTTGATTTGGGGATGTTAAGGTGAATTTGTGATAAGAAATTGGGGATTTCAGAGGCTGTGAAGAAATCAAGCACTACTTCACAGAGTCGGTAACGTTTTATTCCTTCTTGTACAATAATACTGTTATACTTATTTTTGGGGCAGTGTCTTCTTCCCAATCTTCTAGTAACAAAGATCCGGCTTGGAAATATGCTAAACTAAAAAATCTGAAAGATAGAAATTGTGTGATATGCTTGCTCTGTGGAAATACTTATATGGGTGGTATTTTCGACAAAAAGAGCATTAAGCCGGAATTTCTGGGAATGTAAGAGCATGCCCACAAGCTACAGATGATATAAAAAGGCGATTAGAGAATATTTGGATAGATTGAAAAAAGATAAAGAAAAAAAAAAAAAAAGAAAGGAATTACTTGATGATATGCAATTATTTGATGATGTTGATGATCATGGTGATGATATCTCTGAAGTTGCTATGAGGTAAAGGGGTACTCGTACTCCAACCTCAAGAGAGAGGGTTATAAATTTTGGTGGTAGTGTTGAGAGAGGAACACCTCTCTATAAGGGGCTAATGGAGTCTTTTTTCATCCCTAGCCCCGAAGTTGTGGTTCAGGAGAGAGAAAAAAACAAAACAAACCACAATTGACAATAAATATAAGGAAGAACAAAGGAAGTCGATATGTAAGTAGATTGCAAAGTGGATTTACATGGCTGGCATTCCTTTTAATACTATAACTCTGGATAGTTTTGCATGTATGGTCCAGCCAATTGGGCAATATGGCCCAGGACTTATTCCTCCTTCACTACATGAGGTTAGGGAGCCCTTGTTGAAGGATGATGTATTTGATGCAACGTCATTTCTCACTCTTCGAAGCCTAGCCAAGCAAAAAAGTGCCTTGAAAACCATGTTTGCTTCAGAGCAATGGAGTCAAAGCAAATAGTCAAAGCATAAGGATGGGAGAAAGGTTGAAAGAATTATTTTGAATACATCTGTTTGGAGTCAAATAATTATTACATTGGAGGTGGCTCGCCTTTTAGTGAGAGTGCTTCGACTGGTTGATGGTGATGCGAAGCCCGCCATGGGCGACAAACATGAGGCAATGATTAGGGCAGGAACCAAAATAAAAGATGTTTTAAAGGATGATGAAAATATGCGCAAGGCTATGCTTGAAATTATTGATAGGAGATGGGATACCCAGCTTCACAAGCACCTCCATTCACCGGTTATTTTCTAAACTCATCTCTTCACTACAAGCACCCATCCATTGAGTCAGATCGTGTAATAAATGGTGGGTTTTTAGATGTGCTGGAGAGGTTAGTGTCAGACAAAGATATCCAGGATGAAATCCAGAGCCATGAATTGATTAAGTTCAAGTTAGCCTTGGGAAGCTTTGGGAGAGATATTGCCACTCGAAATAAGGATACTACAGATCCAGGTAAAGGCCAAAAGCCCAAAAATAATCTTACTTGTCTCTTACTTTATGTATAGCTCCATTGTTTATTTTATACCCTTAATTCTTAACTATATTCTAAATTATAAAATATTATACAGCTGCATGGTGGGCATTATATGGAAGCGAGACCAAATCTACAACTTCTCGCTATTCGAGTGTTGAATCTCACATGTAGCTCATCTGGTTGTGAGCGCAATTGGAGTGCATTTGAGCATGTACGTCCTTTACTCCTTATTCCTTGATCCTTATTTCTTGAATTTCAATTTTCTAATCTAAAATCTAATTTATCTGATTTCAAATTTCTACCACAACTCCATACAAAAAAAGAAATAGGTTGGAGCGGAAAAAGTTGAATGATTTGGTTTATGTGCAGTATAACGAGCAGCTTAGGAAGAGGTATGAAAATCGCACGAAGCTTAACCTATTCAATTATATGAAGCTGATGGTGATTCCATAAGTGAGTGGACCGTGGATCCAAGACAAGAGTGTGTGTTTGAGGGTAAGGATCTTACATGGCTTGATGTCGAGCTAGCAACAGGGGTTAATGAAGAAGATCAACCTAACACTAGAGCACAAAGGAGCAGAGGAGCTGCTGGGTCTAGTCGCACTCGCACATTAGCTTTAGAGGTCGAGGAGGAAGCTGACTCAAAGGAGACCGATGAAGAAGAATACATGGAAGCCGTCGAGGATGATATTGATGATGCGCATGACGACTCTCAAGATGACTTGTCTGATTGATATTTGAAAAAAAGAAGTTCAAATTTCAAAATTGACTCTCAAAATGGATGATTGTATTAAATTATTAACTATTAACTCTTCTTGAGCTTGACTTTTGGTTTGTATTTTGTAATATCACTATTTTGTACTTATGGTTGTACTTATGGTTGTTGATGGTTGTGCTTATGGTGCAAATTTGTGCTTATGGTTGTTGATTGTTGAATGCTTTATGAAACTGGTTTCAAGTTTCTAGTTTCTATCACGAGATAGTGGGTAACTGGATACAGAATCTCCGACAGCTAATAGTTTTGAAGTTAATCATTAAACTAAAATACCTACTATCACATATATCACCTTCATATTTTTTCTATACATTAACTTATTTCTTTAGATTTTTTAGAATTTTTTTACATTTATTGACCGCATCATCGCGATGCACCCGCATCCAGGCCGCATCGAGCCGCATCGGCCCCCCACCGCATCAGAGCCACATCCCGCATTTTAAAACACTGGTTGAGACTCGAGAACCCAAACCACAAACCCTTGAAGAAGCAACCAAATTAAAACACCACCTGAATTCTTCACTTACCAGGAGGGACACTATGAGAGAATTGGGGATGAATCTGATAATGCGCCTAAAACCTATTAAGAAGCCTTCTCCAGTCTTGAGAAAAACCAATGCGATAATGCCAAGAATGAAGAATACCACTCCATTATTTAAAACCAAGTTTGGGAATTAGTGCCTCTACCTCGTGACTGAAAACCTATAGGATCCAAGTGGGTGTTCAAGAAATAATTGAACTCTAAGGGAAAACATGAGAAATACAAAGCTAGACTTGTAGCCAAAGGGTTCACCCAAAAAGAAGGGGTAGACTACAATGAAACATTTTCTCCATTCGCTAAATTTCCATCCGTTAAGATCTTGATTCCCATAGCAGCCCATTTTGACTTTGGCCTCCACCAAATGGATGTAAAGACAGCATTTTTAATTAGGGAGCTTGAAGAGGAAATTTATATGAAACAACCTTGGGGCTTCATAGAAAAAAGAAAAGAGGACTTGGTTTGTAGACTTAGAAAATCCCTTTACGGCCTTAAGAAATCTTCGCGACAGCGGTACATAAAATTCCAAGAGACCTTGTCAAAAGCAGATTTTATCTCTAGTCAAGAGGATTACTGCATTTATGTCAAGGCAAGTCGGAGTGATGTGGTGTTTCTCATTGTATGTGGATGATATGTTGACTGTTAGTAGCTCGATGGCTCTAGTAAAAGAGACTACGGATTTCCTTTTGCAACACTTTGATATGAAAGACTTAGAGGAAGCATCATATGTGTTGGGCATAAAGATAATAAGAAACAAGCAAAATAGGACCATTCAACTTTCCCAAGCAACCTATTGCAAAAGGGTGCTTGAAAAATTCGAAATGGACGAATGTAAGCCCATATCTACCCCTATAGACAAGAAGACCAAGTTAAGCCTGCAAATGTGCCTGAGTGATAAGGATGAGGTTGAGAGGAAAAACATGGAGAGAATGCTATATTGTCACTCATGTACGTCATGTCAGGTACAATGTCGGACCTGTCATTTTCCATGAGAGTGATTAGCCATTTTCAATGCTCCCTGGATTGGAACATTGGAAAACGGTTAAAAGAGTACTCAGATATTGGAGAGGGACCACAGATTATGCGCTCACATGTGGAGGCCGGTCAAACATAGTCATACAGGGGTACTCAGATGTTGATTATCAAGGAAACCCTGATAACATGAAATTGACATCTGCTTATATCTTCATGCTAGGTGGTGGGGCACTTTCTTGGAAGTCCAAGAGGCAGGACGTGATATCCACCATTGAATCTGAATATGTGGCATGAAGTATGGCATCCAAGGTGGTTGTATGGAAAAAAAGGTTTTGCAATCAACTTATATTCAAGCCTATGAGTTGTTCGTGTGTGAGAATCTTCTGTGACAACCAGTCTGGAGACCATGTCATGAAGGAGCCAAGATTTCACAAGAAATCCAAGCACATTATCACCACATCTGAAACCACGTACAACTCGGCGAGATAGAGGTCACGCATCCTACCACAGAAGCCATGCTTACAAACCCTTTGACCAAGGGGCTGGTGGCAAAAACGTTCGCCAAACATGTACATGGGAAGGGGCTGAGAAAGAGTCGGGAAGAGAGATTGTAAGGCCTTCAAAGGCCAAGTGGGAGATGTTGGGGTTATATGGCCATTTAAAGGCCTTATGAAAGCATGTACTAAAAGCATTATAGTGAAATGTTAGCTCTAGTGGGAGTGTGGCCCACTTTGGACTATGAGGCATTGTTAGTGCTAAGATTCATCTGAGCTTTGATTGGCTGCGGCTCAAAGATGACTCTCTGCAATACTGGACTATGATGGAAACACCCATGGATCATAGTATTGGAATGGGGCCTGGACTTGACCTCAGGGAGTGGGGTGAAATGTAAACCATGAACTAGGATCGTGCCTCCTTCTATTAGTTGACTTTGATAGTCCAATCATGAACCCCTGCAAAGGGCTATGGGTCAAAGAAACAATTGAGCCCGTTTGAAAAGGTTCAGTGAGATACGGCCTCCAGAAAGGATGAAGTCCTCAATATATTTGTTGTAATCCTAACTCCATGGATCCAATTCCCATTAGACCTCTCTGATATTTTATTTTATTGAAAAATAACTTTTAAATAAAAAATTATTTTTTTGGTTTTATTTTACTCAGAGAAAAATAAAATGTCCGATGACATCATAAAATTTATTTTAATACTTGTAAATTATACTTTATATATTGGGAGCCAATTGGGACTTATTGGGCCCACCAATTAGTGAGGAGTGGAGCCCACATGGCCACCTATAAGGTGGTGCGCCCCACCTTATTTTCTCACCTTCCTATTATGTGCCTTGTGTCATAAAGCATGCAATTGAATGGAACCTTATAAGATAGAGTTGGTATAGAGATTTTGATTGATTTCAAAAGGGAAAGTGTAAGAAATTTATTAAATTTGATTTAGTATTTTCTCTACATAATAGTTGATAAGAAAGGAGTTATGAAAACTGAGGGATAATGGTTCCACCTCATTCATTTTAATCATAATGGCTTATCTAAGGAATGAATAGATGAGATCTCTTCACCCCACAAGTCTCCATTATCAAAGGTCAAGATTAAATCTCATAATGATGGAAAAACCCTAGCCTTTGTGCTATATATACTAGCCATAGGGGGCCTCTTTTCTCTACACTTCTTACCTTTGACTTTTTCTCTCTAAGCCAAAGTGATAGCACAACCCTCTCTGTTGGGTTTTGTGGCCTTTAAAGGCCTAGAGAGCCTGTAAAAATGATGAATAGTGGAATATGCACTTCAGTGGGAATGTGTATGTTGATTGACCAAAGGTTGAGCAGTTTATGGCCCTGGTCACATCCAAAACTCTTGGCCCTGAGCATGTGGTACAACCGAGAAGGGTTTACAGTGGGTCATCCCTTGTCGAGGTCAAAGAGATGCCTAGGGATCATGTTTGTAGGCCAGGAGAATAGTGTAGTCTCCTGCGAGCAGTTGTATGCCTGTGAGAGCAACGGTCAAAACCTTAACATACTTCCGCACGATATGTACACATGACAACCACATGGGAAGCAGCCCTTTCTAGAGGGATACGTGTACATGTGCATAGAGAGAGCTCCCTTTGTACTGAATGACAAATGCTAGATTTTATATTAAAGGGGGAATTGAAATCCACATTCCAGAATCATAGTCCTAATGTTTATTATCCAACTTTGACAAACCAATCATGAGCTTTTGCAAAGAGACTATGGGTCATGGGACTTTATTAGGACACGCCCACTCTTATTTTAAACTTTATTTGTTTGAAATTTAAACTTCCTAAATCTAAAGATGGAAATCTAATGAGATATGGTTTCTCAATATTGTGGGAATTCTATATAATTTTTATCAAAAAAAAATTAAGTTTGATTCAAATTCAAAAAGATAAAGTTTAAATTTGATTGGATTTATTCAAAATAAGAGTGGATTGGGTCAAACTATAAAGAGATAAAGATCCTAATCTTTCAACCCAAAATCATGATGGCTGATTTTTGGGATGGATGGCTCTAATTAATCTCTTACCCCACATATTTATTATTTTTCCTAAAAGGTTTAGTTGGAAATTAGATAAGGGAAATCCTATTAAAACTAGGAGATAGGTTTTTCTAGATTTCTTCTATTTAAAGACCGACTTTGAACTTTTTTGAGATCCAATCGGATCTTTTTTCTCTCTCCCAAAGAACCTTCTCTCTCTCTCCCTCACGCACCAAAAAGTGCGGATCTCTCTCTCTCCTTCACACACCAAATTGGGAGGATCTCTCTCTCCCCCTCCCGCACCAAAAAGTGGGGATCCCTCTCTCTGAGTGAATCCCTCTCTCTCCCCTTCACGCACCAAAAGGTGGGGGATCTCTCTCACGCCACCTTCTCTCTCCCCTTTCTTCCATGCACAAACTAAAGAGAGACCTCTCTCTCATATGTCTCTCTCTCTTAATTTTTGGGCATCATGCCACCCTCTCTCCAGCCTAGAGAGTCACGCACTCTCTCTCCTCTCTCTTGTTTTATTTTGAGTAATTCATTTTTGAAGAAGAAAAAGCAGAGGAATTAAAAATAGGTTTGTTGTTTTGAAGATCAGCCTATTTTGTTCCTATAAAGTTTCCATAAACCCTATGTTATTCTTGAGCTCTCTAAAACCCTAGAAGAAGAAGGATTGCCTATAAAGCTTCCTTATCTTAGAATTTTCAGCAACATCTTAAAGAGCAAAAGTGCGTCATTGGTCAGGTAATCAGGTGTGGGTGTACCAAGTCCTGGTTAGCTAACTTCAGGAATCTTCAAGAAAGTCTTATCAGTAGTTTTTATTTATTTTTCAGTTTTATTTTTTATTTTTCTGTAAATATCCAGGAACTTATTGTGTTAAGAATTGCAAAAAAAGTTAGTTTAACGTTTATGGATAATTTCTGTCTCTTGACAGTGAAAATAAAGATCCTAAGTTGTATTTAGGGCATTGTTTTAATTTTTCAGCAATATATTTTGGCACATATAAGTGGAATTCAAGTAGTCGAAATAAAAATAAAATAATTTTTTAATTTAATACCTTGAGTTCCACATAACCACACCTTTCACGCCCAAGACACAAAGCCTAGCCATAGGTCTTGGCCTTGTGCTCAAGTGTTGAGTCTTTGTTTAGATTATCCCATGTTGTGGTTTCTTCTAGTTTTGCCTAGGCTTCCAAAGTTATGAGACAAGTTTGGACCTAGATCCTGTGTGGCATTCGAGGAGGAGACCCGGCATGGGGTGTGCTAGGTCCTTGAGGTAACCTAAGGCAAGGTATGAGGTAATTTCCCATTTTATGCTCTCTTGATTTAATTGCATCTTTATATAATTTTCAGATCTATGCTATGAATGTAATTTTGTTTTAATGGCAAGTAAGTGAGAGTCCTTGGCATTTTATTTGGCTCATACATTGTATTCGGACACTTGTGAGTGATTCGGATGGCAATACATAAGAAAAGATAGAAAAATTTTAATCGGTGTACACTTGCCCAGTCAAATAGTCCACCTTTCAATGCGGCCAACCTTTCGAGCATTGCCTATTGGTCATGATGAGTCGTTACTTGGAAGGCATACCTAGGGCCCTTAAGGTCAATATAAGGAGAGGAACCACCTCATTCTCTACAACACATTCTAGCCTCTCTATCTTACTTCACTCTCCGTCATGCCTCAATCTCTCTATCTCTTTCTCACTCTCTCCTCTCTAAACACCAAAAGGTGGCACGCACCACCCTAAGCTACTAAGGGTGGCACACCACCCAAAGATAATAGAGAGGGGCACGCCTATCCCACAGTAAGACCTAGGGAGGTGCCTTTCAAGGTATGCCCTAGGTCTAAAAAAGGGTCTAGAAACGGTAACCTTGTTTATGCTCCCAAAACCCTAGATCTGAAAGATATCGCCTAAGGAAGCTTTCAGACCCAGAAAATTCATCAAGACCAATAGGATCATCGGTCAGGTAATTGAGTGTGGGATGTACTAAGTCTTAAAAGGGTGACCTTAAGCAAATTAAGTAAGTCTTCCTAGCTATTTGGTTTTATTTTTCAATCATACTTTGCCTGTTATTTGTAATTCCAAGAACATTATTTGTACTAAAGTTCATAGTCAAAGCTTATTTTTTAATACTAGATTGTGTCTATTCTATTTGGCAGTGAAAGCAAAGATCATAGGTTGTATTTAAGGTTTATATCTTATTTACAGTAGTGTTATATAACACCTTTAAGTGGAATTCAGATACATTAATAAAAGAAGGTGAGCTTTCTAAGGTTCCCCTACTGTATAAAATATATATACTTCCCCCTTTCCAACCGTTCATTCTGAATGGATGGCTGAGATGGCCCCAATCACAATGTCACGTCTCTACACTATTTTATTTTTAATTTTTTCTACAAAATATTTTGACACCAAATTTTAAGCGTCCATTCCTCTCTTAAACTCACATTAGAAAAAATATTCCCAATAAGTGCGCCACATTGAGAAGATGACACGTAGCAAATTTCATATTCAAACAATTATTAAAAAAAAACTAAAAATAAAATACTCTAAGACATCGAATCTCGATCAAATAATCAGTGGCTCACTTGAGCTAAATTGGATGGATGGATGAAGCAGGAAGTATATATTTTCTATGTTGTAGGGAAAGTATAGAAACCTTTCCCATAAAAGAAAAGATATCTTATTCCATTGAATTCCGCATAACCACTTCTTTCAAATAAAAACCATATGACTGCAGTATGAGCATGCCTTGTATAATAGAGTAAAGACATGAAATCAAATAAATGAGAACAATTCTAAATCGAAACATAACAGCCACAATGGTACAGTCTATGAATACAAAACCGCTTAAAATTTTGCTAGCTCACATGACTTAATCAAAACAAAAACAAATAACAATCAAGTTCTCTAAATTAGCAACTAATACCATAGAAATTGGTTACAAATTCAGAAGTGCATTCAAAAATATACAAGAGATGAAAATAGTTCATTGAATCTCGGAAGATCCAAAACTAAAATCCCTTCACCTGCTAATTTTAACAATGTCAAGAGAATACATGCCCTTAGAAGGGTTATAATACCGTTGCTTCACATATCCTGAGTCAATAACGTACCTGCCAAAAAAGGGTAATTAGCATTGAGATAATCGAAGGCTTGAATCAACATAAACAACAAAATTTAACAAAAATAAAAAGAAATAATCATTTGTAATTCCAATATTCCAAGTTTATATGGAAAGATATGTGTAAAAAATCAAATGAACACATAAACCCAGCACGCCAATATTTACATGTATAAAAGAACAAATTATACGTAAATCCGGCATGCCAATATTTTTCTGGGATTGTTAAATGCAATCTCAAATTACTCGAATTACAGTATTCAACGGTTACCTAATACAACAACAAAGAGCATAGGCGATCATCACAAAAATCCCACAGGTTCCCTCCAAAGGCATGACGAACCTTGTTGTGGGGCAAGATCGCTAGAGAAATGGCTGCCCAAGCCTCGATAGCCCAAAGTAGACCCCACAAGGTAACTTCCTGGGCCATACATTACACCAACCTGGTCTCACTAGTTTGACAAAAAACCTAGCAACCTAACCCAATCAACTAAAATTCAGTTGATTTGCAGGGATTAAACTGTGTCAAATGAGTTCGCTCTAGGTCCACAGGTCATTCTCAAAAGAATAGCAGTTCAATAAACATATAATATAGCTCAACAAGTCATTCTAGAATGAACTAGTTAGGCCTGGATTCTTCATATATTTACTCCGCTTTGTGGCTGTTAGTTCTAAACCCATGGTTCACAGAACTGTTCTACTGGTTTTCCCAGTTTTTCACATGCAAATATCTTCACAAGGAACCTAAGGGTACATTATTAGAATAGATAAAAACCTAGGAATCAATGCAAGACATCCTTAGGGGCAACATTCCCTATGTGCATAATGTGTTTTGGACTATAATTAGAAGTTTATCTGGATAATAGATTCAAAAAATAAAAATTAGAATTAAAGTGGTAAGCGAATAAAAATTTGATTATGAATTTCCACTTTTCCTCTCTATTTTTTTGACCTTTTTATGAAACTTCCCTTGTTTCCCAATTTTCTTTTAAAAATCTGTCTCAGCCAATGCAACTGATCCAACTAAAAGAGGTGTCCACACGAATATCAATATGAGAAACTGTCAGTTTTAATTAATGTTCAGTTCACTTCCAAGATTATTAAAAACGAAAGACATCCTAAAAAGAATGCTGAACCATCACAAAGCCAGAAGGAATCCCAAACCATAAAGTGGTGTTAGAACAGTGTTTAAGTACAGAGGAAGCAGATTAGAGGAAAATTTATGATGAACAATCTCAACAGAAAGGCAACGGTCAGCAACAATTATGGTCCCACCAACAGAAGTAAATATCTTCTTACACAACTCCATCCACAGTCAAAGATGTTTCAGCAATATTTGTGGCAACAATGAATCTCCGGCAATTTTGGGGTGCTGGTTGAAATACTCTTACCTGCAGCAAAGCAAAAAGAAAACCATCGATAGAAAAGTACATTACAAAGAAAAGGATACCTCTCAATATGAAGAAAGCAAACCCATAATCAGATGCAATTGCTCATGAAATGAGAGACTAGGCCAAATGCCTTGGTCGTAACTCGAAACATGAAGATGAAATTTGATTTGGTCCAATCAGGAGAAGCATTACAAAGAGATTAAGGGTGGCTTTGAAAACTGACCACATTTCGGGCCTGCCATATATTGATGAACACACAAAAACGTGCAATTTGGAAGTGGAATAAAAATGGAAAAACCAGTTTTATCCCATCGACAAAGGAGCAGTCTTCTGAGTGTCCCCAATACCATACCACAGCTGGAAAGGGAATCCAAAGCACCACCCTCAACCAATGGTGACAATGCTGGATGTGAAAGATTAAGCAAGGATGTATGATATTTATATTCGATCGCAAAGGTTTATTTAAGGACATTAAAATGCATTTTTGAAAGAAAATATATTATAAAGCCTCACCTGCATCTCCGGAGGCAAGGAGCCATGAAGCGGAAGGATTATGGCACCCATGCAAGAGCCTTCCTCCAAACTCCGAATTCTCTCCTCCAACTTTGAAACTGTTTTTTCTATATCTTCCTACACATGCATGGATAAAAAATCATTCACAAGAAGACAGGATTGAAGGGTTAAATTAACAAAGAAACTGACAAACAAGTAGATTCATTTTGAATGCTAAACCACATTACGCACTTGTCCTGTCATGAATAGTAAGACATCCCCCGGCGGTTCCTTGACATGTATATCTATAATTAAAGTTACAAAGATCAGAGCCAAATAAAACTTTTGCAACATGACTCTAACAAACTAAGCATTTCAAAACAACAAAGCAGCCCAAAGTACCTTCTGTGTAAGGTCACTGTTCTACAGCTAGGGGTAGAACATTTATAAAAGACATATACATGGACAATGTAGCAGATACATGACAATGGGAAATGAAGACCGGTCATCCCAATAAAACAAAGTTATTGTACCCCACGTATCCAAACATTTGTCAATGTTGGTGATGTATACTTCAGACGAACATCAAGTGGAAACCAAATAACTTGAAATAACAAATCCCAAAACATATTTTTTGGGTAAGTGAATCCCAAAGTATTAAGCGTGTAAATAAAACAAATGTTAAGGACACAAGAAAAAAAATTCCACAAAAAGATTCAAAACATGAAATTTAATAATGGCATCAACCATTGAATATAAAGTACTATCATAGGCCAAACATCCCAATTTTTCGGGTTAGGAATAAAACTCCCTTAAAAGTTACCCAAGAATAAGTAGGATGCCTGCTTGGCATTCCACTTTTCACAGGTGCCTTTTCAGGAATCAAACCCCATGGGCAGCAAAAGTAAAGAAAGCCTCTTTCGGCACAACCACAGGGAAAAAAACAAACATCTCAAGCATCATTTATATGGAATGATGAACGACATACTTCCACAGGCGCCCTTAGTGGTAGTAAAAAATAAGGCCAAATGAGGCTATCAAGATATCCAAAGGGACTTTAAAGAACAAGGTAAATGTAGAGATTTCATATCACCATGACAAATGCGCCCAGTGTTTCCAAAAACGCTCGGTGGCCAGCCTGGCGCTCTCTGGTGAAAAGTTGCATATATATCTTGTTAATTTTGTATTTTTTGCATTTATATGTATTCTAACTAACATTTTCCATGCGAATATATATACATGAATGTTGAAACACATTTAAAACTTCAAACCATTGAAAGTTTAGTGGAAAAAAAGTCAAAAACATAAACAAGTCGATGGCGTGACAACCTCCAACTATCTGATCCAAACTAAGTTTGGCGTAATCCATACTGACACATGAACACTATCACAACTAAACATGATGAAATACAAAAGAGAAGTATAAGCTTATGGATGAAATTCCAACAATGAAGAGAAACCTTATGGATGTTTCTTGAAATCTCCGATTTTTATTTTTATTTTTTTGATTCACATATCTCAAAATGAATAGATTTGGGGGCCTAGGTTCCAAATTTTTCACTTTGAGGGTTTAGACTACCACCACTAGCCTTTTATGAAAAAATTGTGGGCCAAAAAGACCGGGCACTTTACTCTTGAAAAAAGGGCCAAGTACCTAGGCAGCCACCCAAAATAGGGTCGGACGCCTGCCTGAGACACTTTACGTACTTTTCTAAACAACTTCTAAAAATCCTAAAAATATAAAAAGCTCTTAGATCCCTAAAAAAACATCTTCATCATCATAGCATTTTCCCAATTAATTGGAGTCGGCTATACGAATCCTGATCTGCCATTTTGCTCTATTAAATGTCACACCCTCAGTGGGGCCATAAACCCCCATATCTTTTCAGACTACTTCCAACCACGTCCTTTTGGACCTACCCCTTGCCCTTTTCAGTCATTTTACTTGACCTAACTCACACCTCCTAATAGGTGTTATACTTGGTCAGCGCCACACACGGCCAACCCCTCTAAGTCTATTCTCTCTCATCTTGACGCCTATTAGTGCCATACCTAAATTCTCCTTGAATGGATTCATTTCAAATTCTATCCCTTGTAGTCTTGTCACTCATCCATCTCAACATCCATCTCCGTTACACTCATTCTATGAGTATATTGTTTTTGGTCTACCCAACAATCCACCCCAGAAAGCAAAGCTGGCCTCGTAACTGTCCTATAGAACTTGCCCTTTCGTTTCATTGGTATGCGGCGATCACATAAAATTCCAGTTACACATCTCCACTTCACCCACCCAACTCTAATTCTATGTGCGGCATCTTCCTCAATCGCTCCATTTTCCTAAATTATCGACCCAAGATATCGATATTGTGGTCTTTTTTATACTTCCTAGCCATCGATCTCAACTACTTCCTCATTTCTACCTATATTATTGCTAAATTTGCATTCCACATAATTTGTCCTAGTCCCACTAATTTTAAAACTTTTGGATTCTAGAGTATCCCTCCAAAGTTCCTAACTTTGTTTTGGGGTTGTTTTGAGTCTCATTACTCAAAACTATGTCATCTGCGAACAACATGCACCATGGTACCTCATCCTGTAGGTGCCTAGTTAAATAGTCCATAACTAAGACAAAGAGATAAAAGGTCAATACCCTAAATAAACCCTTGTTTATATGCGAAATATAGGAGGAAATAGATTACTTAAAGTCCTACCCCGATGAGTGCTTAAACGTGTTAATTTAAATCTATGGAGAGATGGGTTCCGTCAAATTCCAATATATGAGAAATAGATATCACAAGAGACTTCTATCTCGCAAATAGTCAGCCAGCGACTCGCTCAAACTTGTGTAAAACCAAAGACGCTTCACGAAATAGTAGAGGAAAACAACATAGCAAGTCTTTGAAGGTGTTTAAAAATAAGAATAAATGAACAAAGGAAATAATAAAACATTAAAAAGAACATAAATACATCTAGGTCGGGCCCTCAAGCGTTGCACCGAGTTGAGGGCCTTGAATATGACATTTTGCAAGTTGAGAATAAACTTGCTCAAAATTACAAAATTCAAACCATAAAAAATTAGAAAATTTAAAAGTCTAACAAGCTATGTATTAGTATTAGTCACCAACTCACCATATTTCATAATAAGAGAAAAGTTTAGGAAGCTTCTTCAAACCACAAAAAATACTTTTGATTATCAGAAATAGGTATAGCTAAGAGATTGAGGGCTTAAAGAAGTGTTATTTTAACTTTGGGGGGTTGAAAATAAAATCCCACAACTTATTTAAACCTTTTTGGGGATCAAAATTACCCCTTTTGCCCTTTTGGGCATCATTAAAAATAAAAAACAGGCCCACATCCCTAAGCTCCCGCCCAGGTACAGCCATCCAGAATGGGGTGCCCAAGTCTAGGCGTGCAAACAGAGGTGTATTGGGCACCTAGCCGCTGGGTGCACCGTTCTTTAAACCTTGATTGATATATTCATAAACTTTTTTGAGAAACTATCAAGCAAAGGGTCATTGTATGTTGATAGAGTCCGTTCAGCCACTTAACTTGTTCAAATTGCATCGATTCATCCCTATAACACTGTTGAAATTCCCTTGGCTAAGCCCAAGAATGGAAGATGGGTGCATCTTCAAAATGAGCATTTAATTTGATGGTTGAACCAACAACTTCACCTATTGATTCTCCTTCGATTCCTTCTTGTTTATCATCATAGACCGTATCTCCCACAAGATCTTATTCTTCATCTAAGCACGTATTAAAGATTGGTTATAAATCTCAATCTACCACATGCTAATTTTGGATATAACCTGCACTAAAATTAAGAATGTCCTCCTCCAAATAAAAAACCAAGGCAATTTCAGCAGGGTGATATGGTTGAACCAATACAATTTTAGCTTGTTTATGCGACTAAACCAAATGTACATATCATAATTATTCTATCGACATATAATGACTTTTTCCTCAAGGGATTCTCAAAAGAGTTTATGAACATATCAGATGATTTCAAAGCCCCAATCATAATGCAAAAGTATTGTATTTTGATTAGGCCAATAACCCACAGTTCCAAGGATTCAAAGCACAATTTTCTGGTTGAAGGAGGTTGTGGAATAAACACAAAATTCATTTGAGCCTACTTCAAAACTCAAGGACAAGTTTTCTACAACTAAGGTAGATTGGTGTAGGAAAAAATTATTCTTAGTTTTAATTTTTGTTTAATCTTAAGTGATGCACATTTTAATTTTAATTTTAGGGTTTATTTTTAGGGTTTTAAAATTTGTTGGGGTTATAGGGTTTTTATATTTTTAAGATTGTTTAGTAGTTTAGAAAAGTACTTAGAGTAAAATATCAGGGGTAAGATTGTCATTACGAACTTTGTGTTTAAGTTAGGATTTTGGGGCTCATTTTGATCATTGTATAAATATTTAATGTCCTTGAACGTTAAATACTACTATTTAAGAGGTATGGGGGGCTTAAAGGGGTCATTCCACGTAATTTTACAGCAAGGAGAGAGAGAGAGAGAGAGAGAGAGTGGTCTCTAACTTGAAATCCTAGTTTGGGTTAAGGAAGAATCCCTAGGTTTCTCGTGATTGTTGCCTGTGTTTAGCTTGATGTCTTGCTGATTCTTCTATGCACTTTCAATTTCCCTCTATCAAAAACAGGGCCACTTGCAGGAGTATAGGGACGAGGAAGAGAACATATAACATGACAAGGCAACTCACAGGAGTATAGGGACTCTTTCATCCTCAATATTTGTAACAACCAGGTACAGCTGCATGACTCACAAGTTCACAAAAAATCATAACTATAGTAACTTGGTATCAATTGGTAATCAACTAAGGCTACTTCATCCCACTCGATTCTTCAAGATTTTGGAAAGCATTTGGCTTTAGCAAGTGACTCATATTGCTTGACAGTATTAATGTCTCGCAAGGGCTCAATTTATAGGATGCGCACGACATTTAACTAAGAGAACAATGTCAACCAAGCCTGTGTTCTAATATGAAGAGGTATTCCATAATCAAAGAAAGGTGTACCAATAATCATAGACTTAACATGATAAGGAGCCATAGTTAGCAAGTCTCCGTTTAAAACACGATATTTTCAAAAAATCTCCGAGTTTTTGAAATCCGTTTAGAACTCCGAGTTTTTCAAAAGATCTTCAAAAAATCGCGTTTTTTTCACGGAACCGATGTAAACCCGTATTTATTTCAAAAAAAAGTTCAAAAAAACTTCTTCCCTATAACTTTATTTTTTCATCAACTTAGTATTATTGAATTTTTATTTAAAGCTAAGAAAATTAATAGTAGGAGTAAATTAAGAATCTTGATTTAAAGTAAAATTCCACAAAACGCTTCACCAATAATTTCCCTTAAAAAATGATTACAAAAAATTACAAACAATATATTCCCCAAGAAATAAGATATCAAAACAATTGTATATCTCAAAATAATAGGCAGAGTTAGAAGACTAACCCAATGGAAAATATTTTTTATTTTTTCTGTAAATCCAGTGGATCCTTATAAAGAGCATTTTGTGAGAGATTCGAAATTGCTTAAAGATTTAAGCAGCTAGGAATTCAGCGTGAGATTCAAAATTGCTTAAACATTTTGTTGCTTTCTTTATATAAAGAGAAGTTTGATTATTCTTATTTTTTCTTTTTTCATTTTATTGGTGTTTACAACATAGTATTTTGGATGGACAGCTATTTTACGTATTTGGGTCTGCATTTTGTTTTAGTTAATTGCAATCCTATACTGAGGGTTTTTTTGCGTTTTTTTTTTTTTCTTCAAACAATAATCCTATATCTTAGTTTACCATTATTGTTATCTACTAATGTAGTTCTTGTGTTAAGTATTATTTATAATTTCATTTTATGCTCTAAATAAATATGTGATATATTTCGTGTTGTGACAACAGAGTAAGCACTGTTGTTGAACTTATTGAAAGTTTAGACAATAAATTGTCGAGTATCACTCTAACGACACTAGGTAAGGTCAAAAAATTATTGTTCAATGGCTTTAATGTATCTTTACAATAACTGCAAATCATACTCCTATATTATGTCATCTTTACATATCTGATTTTTTCACTCCATTTTTTTGAGACAAATTCGAATTATTCATGACTTTATAACTTACCACATTTTTTGGCAATCTGTATTTTTTACCCTATTTTTTCCACCGACTTTTTCAAACAACACCAATTCATTGCCAATGTTTTGGCTTGCCGATATATTATTATTCCCCCGACTTGCTAACTATGTAAGGAACATAATCAAGAGAACCAAATAATGCAAATCATCAAAGTTTGAAAGTTTATTCTGTACAACTATACTATGTAAACAAAATTTATAGCTGCATGCTTACCAATAGCACTTTTCAAGGAAGATTCAATATAGTTTTTTGGGGGTTCACTGCTGTAAAATATTTCCACGGGGAACAACTTCCCAGGCACCGCAAGAATTGGACAATCAGAGAAGAAATTTGATACTTTTGCCCCATCCAAAGTTGCTGATGTGATTATAACCCTCAAATCTAGATGCCGTACCCGAACCAAGTGTTTCATCAAGCCAAGCAATATGTCACTACAATCAAGAATATGAGAAACTAAAATTAGAAATCCATGGGCAAATAAAGGAACGGAAGAAGGAAGACCCTTGACCTGGATGGTCAGGGTAGCGGCACCACAAGTTGATGTCAAGGGTTCCATACCTACCCGTTAAAATGTCTACAAAGAAAAAGGAATGAAGGAAGGAAACTATACCATACAAAGATGTTAACTTAAATCAAATTAAACAGGACTTCTCTTTATGTGGTTAGAAAGGAGCCAATGAATACTAGGAAGGCATATACGAGACCACTGTGAGATAAATGACATTTACACTAAGCTGAAACTAATAAAAGAAATATGGCAAGTGTGAAATAATCAACAAGAAAGGGGATGCATAAATGTCAAAAGGAATAGTTCAAAAAAAAAAATTCACAAGGTGTAAAAAGTGAATAAAAGGAATTAAAAATCACAAACATAATGGAAAGTTCTATCTATTAGAAACTTTCTATTAGAAACAACCAATCTCCCATTTAAATTTATGCATTGAATGATAAATGGTCGCAAGAAACTAGTAAATAAACTGATTCAAAGTAAATGTTTCACAGACAACTAATGAAGAGGAAGATTAAGACTACTGCTCATATTTTTTGAGAGAAAGATGACTATATTAAGTGTAGGTATTGTTACAAAAACCCCACAAGTTGTGGATATAGGAATCCCACAAAGCAGGTGCTCAGACTGTACAAACAAAATGAAGTAACCATACAACCAAAAATTCGCAACAGAACTTAAGGGTCGAATTCAGAGATCGTGCCTACCTATTTGTTGCAACTAGATACAAATTTCCATAAACAGAACAAACCGATCTCAAAATATATATAAAGCTAGATGCCAACTTTTGTGCTCGCCAGCAAAGTATTTGATGTTCTAAAATGTCAATCAACACTCATAAAAATATTGCAAAACATTAAGCGTACGTGTTTAAACTCCTCTCATGAGCTTCATCCAATATGATGACAGAATATTGCTTTAGCTCTGGATCAGAAAGGTTTTCACGAAGGAGACAACCATCAGTCAGGTATCTGAAAGTTCAAAGAATTTTTGTCAGAACAACTGTACCTCAAGATAATTCAAATCAAATTTCACTGAAAAAGTGGGTTAGTCAAAAAGAAAGATACATAGAAAGGAATATAGAAAATACTTTATGCGAGTTTTATCTGAAGTTCGGTCCTCAAAACGGATGGCATACCCTACTTCCTCTCCAAGTTGAACACCTAACTCATGCGCAACTCTCCTATGAGCAAAACAGTGAAACTTCTTTACATAACTCAAAAACTATTAAACCAAAGAAAAGACTGGTACATCCACAAATTAGACCGATAAAAAAACAGCTAAACACGATATTGGTAATCTTTACAAGTATAAACATCATTCTATTATTCAAAATTTCAAGCAAAAACAAATTGTCAACTATCCCCTTAAACTACAACTGCATACATGCATATGTATGTGTAAGGAATAAAGTATTAGCACATACACCTAGAGAAATCTCACAAATCATACAATATGTGAAATTTTCTAAAAAGAGGAAATTCTAAAATTATCTACTACCAAATCAGTCAATCCAACTAGAACAATGCTACTTTGAGTAGGAAGAGTTAATGTCTAGCAAACTGACTAACAGGACATCTACAAGACTAAGAAAGCTGATAAAGAATCTCAGTAATAAAGCTAAAAAATTAGAATAGCCATGAAATAGGGTAAATTCACATTCACACTCAGAAGCACTGCTCTTTCAGTCAGCAAGTGATGGCCTGCATGCACATATTCTAGGAACAACTGCATCAAAAAGTACATTGGATGCTGTGTATGGATCCTCCAATACAATGTTTTTTAACTCGCCTCAGGCCCCAAACTCAACCCTAGCCTGAGCGAATAACTTGGCGGAGTCCAAGCAGACCTGATTAAGTAGTTTACGGGGCCAAAAGACCTTAAAAAATAAAAAATAAAAATAAAAACAATTTTTTAAAAATAAAATAAAATTTGTAAAAGTGAAGAAAAACTAATGGCAACATAAAAAGTCCAAAAAAGCTAAAAAATATATAAAACATGGATTTAGAAAAAATTGATTTATGGTTCGAGATATTTTAGAAGATACCAAAAAAAGAGGAAAATATGAAAATAGGCTATATAAAAAAAAACTCACAAATCATTGTTAAAAAATCCAAATTTTTTAAGATATAAAAAAATCATTAAGGGGCCCGAATTGGATGTCAAACCCACTTACTCGGCTCAACGAGGAGCCAAGTTTGAGTGGACTCGGTGGAGTTTTCAGGCATTGCTCTTACCACTGTTTCAAAAAGCGGACCGCCCAGCGCCTAGGTGGATATCCCTGGGCGCCTGCCTGAACCCACCTAGGCAGCCGCCCAAGGCTTGGGCCCTACCCAAAGGCAAAAATGCGGTTCCTTGAAGGTATTTTTGGGTTTAATACTAAATGGGCAAAATTGTGGGTTTTAGGTTCATTTGAAACCTAAACCCCATTAGAGGCTATTTTAGAGTGAGAAAAACCAAAAAAAAATATTTTTCTACTGGGCCGCCCAAGTTCTGGGCGACCTGGACCCCCCCGACCGCCTAGGTTCCTCCTAGTGCTTTTTGAAACACTAGCTTTAACATGTGAAACTACTTCCATATTACACTTAAAATCATAGTTATATTCTAATACTTTTATTTCTCCTCAAATGTAGAGACACGTCCTTGTCACAATATGTTCAACCTCACAAAACTCGATTGTGAACCATCATACATTGAACCCATGAGTTGTAAGATTTTGCCAACATTCAAAGTCTCAGTATGCGTATAACGACATTGACAACAGGTAAAACCCATTAATACTTTGCCCTTAAGCATAAATTTGAAAGGGGAAATAATTGATCCATATTCAAAAGCTAAATCCCATCAAAGATAAACAAAAACAACAACTTCAACGTGGCACATTACAAAATGTTGCTGATGCAGGGAGAAAATAAAACCAGAAAAAATAACAATAAAAAAAAAAATTTGAGAGAATATACCCTCTCTCAAAGGTCTGAGAGGGAATCTATCGCAATGACCAAATTCTATTCTACTCATTCACTATTTAATGAAGAGAGATCTCCCTTTAAATAGACTAAAAAGAAGATAAACAATAACTAAACAAAAAAACCTCTGGACTTTTCCTACTTTATCTCTTCTCTCTATTTTCTCTTTTAACCTATTTTTTCTCATACCTATTTTCTCTCTCTTAACTTTCCGTGCCAAAGATTTTATTATAAATAGACAGAACACCTATTTTCTCTCTTAGCCTGTATTCTCTAATATCTATTTTCTCTCTCCTAACTTCACGGGCCAAGGATTTTATTATAAATAGATAGAACACGTTTTACCTAAAGCCTCCAACTCCCAAAGTTAGTTATTGTTGAAAAGATAAACCCCTAAAATTAACATTTATCTTATTTATATTCCTCATTTTAGAGAATAACGAATCCAATTGATCAATATCAAGCCCAAAATAAACTCATGCCCGCCTAATTATCCCTGCATACCTCCTAACTCAAACAAAATTAATAATAATAAAGTTATAATTTGAATTTTGAAATTTTTTTTCGCAGCATCAGTTTCAAAAAGAGAAAACTAAGTTTAAAGAAGATGAGAAACAGGACATGCCACAAGTTCCGCTCAAAGAAACAAGTCCCGTTCCCTAATTCATCAGACACCGTGTACAAAAGAATGCATCGATACACAGCAGAAGAGAGAGAGACCTGGAGACAGAGACAGCGGCCACGCGTCGTGGTTGAGTGACGGCAATTGCTCCACGATCGGTGTAGCCGTGCCTGTCAAGGATCTGTGAGAGCTGAGTGCTCTTGCCAGAGCCAGTTTCTCCTATTATCACCACCACTGGGTTCTCCCTCACAACCTTCACGATCTCTTCTTCGAACTTGCATATGGGAAGCTTCTCTCTCATCTCTCCACCTCTCTCTCACACACATGAATAAAACTAACAACTAACAACAAGAAGAAATGAAGAGGAAATTCAAAAGAGCAGAGCGAGTGAGAATGTTCTCCAGGTTCCCTCCTCTTGTAGATGCATCTAACGCTAAATACTCGTCCCTCTCTTTTACATACACAGGTGGTGGGCGGTATATGCCTCATGGACAAGGGAGATTGTCTTTTTAATTTTATGGAAAATATGGGATTGTAAACAAGGAGACCATTCCCTTTACACTTACATGAGGAGGTGACAATTATTTATAGGAAAATTTTTATATAAGGTTGCTATTGAAGTAAGGTGCATCTCAAAAATCCTACACTAGAAGAGTGTTTCGGCATAGGAAAATCATCTAATTGATCATCTCGACCTCGAGATGAATGGACATGAAGTAAAAAAAAAATTCAAATCCAAAAAATAGTGTATTTTGTAATTTATCTGGACCCTCTATTTTCAAGATTTTCAAGTATTTTGTAATCTGCTCAATCTATAATTTTTAAGATTTTCAAGTGTTTATTGATCTGCTCGATCTGTACTATTTTTAAATTTTTAAATTTTATAAATAAGGATTTTTAAATTTTATAAATGAGGATAAAAAGAGATTGTGAAACCATCATAAAGTTTTCGACCACAAATAACATCTAAATTTTATAGGTGCACCTTACTTATACAACACAAGGAGGTAACCTTATACCTACCTCACCCTTATTTATAACCATATGTACCATTCTCAGTCACAATTATTTATAAGAAAAATATTTTCATACTTTCTATTTTGAATATCTCAATAGATCCAAGGTTTCAAAACATATATTGGGTCATAGAAATTATAAGTTGTATAGCTTCTAACTCCTTAAGCTAACTTTATCTTTTTTATTTTTTGCCCAAACAAATATAATAAAGATATATCATTTCTAAACTCCATCCTTTCTCTCTCTTCATGTGATTTTCTCCTTTTGTTTGAAAAACCACCCGATCTAACCGTAACCGCCCGGTTAGATCGGAACCGGCCCCTTGTCAATTCCGGTTTCATACGGTTTTGGTGATCAATCGGTATTTTAAAAATAAAAATTCAAAAAAATACTTATAAAATCTCAAAAATAAAAAATTTGATTTGAAATATATTCTTTAATATTTACTCACTTTTAAAATCTATTTTTCATTAATTTTCAACTTCATTTGAATGTGTTTTGTTTTAATAATTCCTTATATGCAATTCATATTTTAGTAGATTTTTTTCTCATCTTTTTTATTGTTTTCAACAATTTTTTGGCCATCAGAGACTTGTCCGGGTAGAACGGTTGCATCGACCAGTTTACCGGTTAGGCCGGTTAAACCGCTTTTGGTCCCATGTCCGGTAAACCGTTCTGGTTCGATTTTACAAACATTGTTTTCTCCTAAATCCCTCTCTCCGTAACTTTTTCCAAACCCTCTCTTCTCTTCCTATTTTCCCACTCTTTCTCTCCCCCATGTCTCTCACTCTCTCTCTCCCTCATGTTTTCCCAAATCCCTCTCTCTCCCTGTTTATCCCCACCCCCTCTCTCTCTCTTTCTGTGTTTTCTCTCTCTCTCTCTCTCTCCATTACTCAATCTCTTGGTGATGGGCTTAATCTATGGAAGACATTTTCATGATATTGCTGCAACATTAAACAGTATGTGTTAACAATTGGTAGAGAGAATGGTTGGGACAATCATGAGGGAGAGAGAGTGGGGTTGGGAAACACGCATGGAGAGGTTGGTTGGGGAAACAAGAGGAGAGAGGGGTTGGAAAATTCTGAGAGAGATAAAAAGAGAAGTTGGTTGGAAAATTAGTTATGCTGTAATTTCCTTGAAAAAACATGTTTTTAAAATTATATGAGTAGAAAAGGGCACATATGAGGTCCTTGAATCCAGCCATATGGGTGCAACCTCCCATGAGTCGGGTATGGGGCCCATAGGAGCCACATATTACCTATAGGGCTGGCATGCCCCCTTTTTTATTCTTTTAGTTATTGCTTTGATTAAAATTGTTTTAAGTATAGTTAGCTTATCTATTTAAAATAAAAAATAAAAGTTGTGCGTACTCATTTTTGTGGGAGATAGTTTTGACAAGAAATATTATTTTGACTTCCTACAATAAGTTATAAATTAGGAAGCTCTAGATGGTTTTTAATTGGTCTAATCTTAATTAGAGTATGAATGGATATGTGTCAAATATTAAGGGGATAATGTTCCTAATATGGCTCCCGAAATCAAGACGATTTGATTTGTGGGATGGATATATTAGATTTGTTTCTCACCTCACGGATTTTCTAAGTTCCTATTAGTCAAGGTGAGTTATTAGATAGACATACATAGAAAAGTTCTTAAGGCCTTTATAAGAATGTAAACCTGTTTCACATTCTCTACAATTCTCTAGCCTTCTCTTTCTCTCTTATTTCCCTCTCTACTCCACTCCACTCCCCAAAGTTCTCTCTCATCTCTATAGTGCCCATCTCCCCCCATCTCTCAATATAGTGGCACGCCACCCACAAACAAATTAAAGAGAATGGCAAGCCTAACCCTAATTAGAGTTTTGTAGAAAGATGAGTAGTCTAACTCTAAACAAAGTGAGGTGACTATTTTAGGCATGCTATAATTTTGTTTTGATGCTCTCCACCCTAGATTAAGAGGTATTGCCTAAGGAAGCTTCAAACTCTAAAAATTCAACAAGACAAATAGGATTGAAGTATGTCATTGGTCAAGAAATTGGGTATATAGGGTGTACTAAGTCCTTTGAGGGAGACCCTAAGCATAATCAAGTAGTTCTTCCCAGCAGTATATTTTGTTGGATTTGGTGATATCCAAAATCACCCACATAAGGAAATCTCATGTTATATGGGATTAAGATTGATATTGATAAGTTTCAAAGTAAATAGAAATCCAAAAATATTAGGACCCTTGGGTACATCTCTTGATTTTGAGATATATGTAAGATCAATAGGAAGTTTCCTATTTAGTATGGACTCTTAATCTTATATATTTGGAATGAAAGTGTAGAGAATTTGTGTGTCCTATTTGGGTCACCATATGGAAAAGGTGGTTTCCTCTGGAGAGAGAAGGGGACATGGCCTCCTGTGAATAAGATGCAAGGTTTCTTCTTATAGAAAAAAAAAGCTTTATATGTAGGGTTCTTCTTAGAGAAAAAACAAGCTTCATATATAGGGAAACTTTACAATGGTGCCTCTTGTAGACTCTGAAGAATGAGATGCTTGTTTTTTGTAGAGAAGTGGTTCCTATGAAAATTTTGGGTGGTTTTCCATTTTAGTTAGAGAGAAAGTCAGTGTCTCGTTGGTCTCGCGTCTCTATCTAATGTTGTCGATAATAGTCGCTGGAAGTAAAGAGAATGAATGGACAGTGATTTAAAATGGTATACTTTGATCGAAGTTAGAGAAGTAACTCTATGTCCCAAAATCTTTGATGTAACTTTCATTAGTATAGTGGATTTTTGTTTGCCATGCCCGTTGATGTAGCCTTTCTGGGGTAAACCATGTAAATCTATGTGTTCTTGTAATATGTGTTTCATGTTTTATTTCTCATACTTTATTTGCCAAAAATCAACCCATCAAGTTTTGGGCTTCCACACACAAATATTTTTGTTTTGTAATCATATTTCCATATTTACTATAATTTTTCACAAATATTATTTGTACTTAAATTGATAATACTCACATGGTTTTTTATTCATGGATTATATCTATTTAGTTTGGTTGTAAAAGCAAAGGTCATAGGTTGTATTGAGAGTTTTAATTTTCATTTACAACAACGTATGATAGTACTTGTAAGTGGAATTTACATTCAATAATAAATAAATAAAAAGAAATTTTGATTTTATTGCCTTGAATTCCATATAGCCACATCTTTCAATTTTTTTAAAATCAAATTAACCAAAATACCCATACCACATTTAAAACATTCTGGTTAATTTATTTATTGCAAATTATTTTGTATACCTAGTTGAGGGTTGTGGACGCCAAAAATTTCAAATTAACCAAAATTGTAGAAACCTTTAAATTAAAAGATTATAAAAAATGATCAAAATCCTAATTGTTTGTTTTATTTTATTTAAATGTAAAATATTGGGAGTATAGTTGTGCATATTCAAAGGGTGTTGTTCCATTCTTCTACCGTCCATCATTGGGTGCAATATCCGAAAAAAAATTCACTTGTGTTGTCAAATGTTAAATACTTTGAAATTGCTACGCACTTCTCCCATTTCTTACAATAAGGTCTTTCAAAGCAATTTGATGTTAAAGCCAATGCCCTTTTAGTAGATTAAGATGCTAGATGACATGGTTTGACGGTTTAATTAAAATTAGGAGAAAATTTAGATAAAGTAGCAACCTTATAAATACATGTAGGGTGCACCTCAAAAGTACACTAGAAAAGAGTGCTATTAAGTTAGAAAAAACTTGAAAAAAGTCCAATAGAAAAGAGTGCTCTTAAGTTAGAAAAAACTTGGGAAATTATCGTTAATATACCTTAATTTTAAAAAAATCACAAAAAAACCCCCCAACTTCCCAAAACCTTACCCACACCCTTTTTCCCAATTTTACAGTGTTTTCTGGATGATTGCCCATACCCTTCTACCGTAATGCATTGCGACGATTACGGTTATTAAAATACCAATGTAAATAGAGATAGAATTACGGTACTTCTAGTACCGTAATAACATAAACATCTATTACGGTACTTTAATTACCGTAATAACATAGAGTATTATGGTAATTAAAATATTGTAATACTTTAAAGTAGTATTACGGTAATTTAAGTACCGTAATATTGTCCAACTCAACACGAAAGAATTTTCACTCCCTCGAGCATGTTATTTATTTACTCTCTCAACAAAAATCCACACTAGCTGTAATTTTTCAAATCTCAACTTTTTAGGATATAATCTCTATTTAATTTTTATATGGTTCTCAAAATTTTCGAACGCAAATGCGCTTAAATAGGTATTTTTGAGTGAGGGAGTAGATCCACATCATGCTCCCATGGGAACATAGATTTTTGAAAAGGGCCCCTGATATTAGCTCTAGACCATCTATTTTTGAAGATTTTTAAGTGTTTTCATATCTACTTGATCTACATCATTTTTAGAATTTTAAGTTTTATATTAAGATTGAATATAGATTTTTAAGCCATCGTAACATTTCCAGCACCAAAACTTATGTTCCAGAAGAATTTCGAATGCACCTTATTTTTACAATATAAAGTGGGTACCTTATACAAAACTCACCCTTAAAATTATAGTAGATTTTGTTTATCTTGAAATATTGGCATATTAGGGTGCTACTAAAGATGCCCTTAGTCATTTTGGACCTCTCCAATCCTCACTACGCTCTCTCTTTCTCGGTGAATCCATAAATCTTGCCATTTTTTTCTTATACACAAACGTAGCAGCCTACATCTATCTCTCTAAACACAAAAAACGTGTTTCCTTTTCAAAAAACGAACCCAAACCTAGAACTTCTCTCTTTCTCTTTCTCTTCTACCCCCCCCCCCCCCCCCTCTCAAACTAACAATAATAGATTCTCCCGGCCAAAAATCCAACAATCGGAAGCTCTCATTCGTCGCTTAACGATATGTTTGGTTTATGTGAAAATGTTTTCTAAAAAACATTTTCACATGAAAAAAATTCTCTCATGTGGTCAGGTGTGGGAATATTTTTACACCAATTAATTGCCAACGGGTGTGAAAAGATGTACCAAGACCAATTGGTATGAATATATTCCCACAATTGACGAGATAAGAGAATTTTTTTCCTTTTGTCCATAGCAAGGGTACATAGAGCTTCATGGCTTTCAGAATTTGGGTGAGCAATGCATGGTTATTTGTTAATTCTTGCTTGTAGAGTTAAGAAGTGCAAATGTAGGGAGATTAATGCAAAAATAAAAATTATAATCATAAAACAAGCACAAGAAACAATGCAAAAACAAAAACATACCATAATAATACATAGTAAGGGACTACATGACTACATCTATGTCCCAAGTCAAAATCCACTATCAGTGAACACTAGAAACATTAGTTTCAATAAACATGTCTTACTCTAAATAGTCACAACCATAGTAATTTTTCCTTTACATCTCCATCACTACTGAAAAAGAACCTTAAGAGCAACTGATAAACTCTCTTATAGAAGTAGAAAGTGACTAAAGGAAAACCCTATAGAAAAACTTGCCCCACCGTTCACCGTTACTGATAAGAGAATCTTGAGAGTTTTCTCCATAAATGGGAAACTTAACCAACTCAAAACCCTTCTCTATAAGTGGAAATCATCTAATACAAAGCCCCATGAGAGAATTTGGAATGGAAGGAACCCCTTTTGTCTTTGTCCCAAAGAGCATGATATGTCAGTCGATTATAATACTCAAATCTTGGAGGAAGACATACTCCCTAAACAAAACCGCTTTGTCCCATAGACCATAATATCTACGATGACTTTAGATATCGCTAAACCTACCTCTATCTTGATAGCAAAATCATTGTATTTTCCTTTCCAACCTTCGTTGTGTAATTTTTGTGAACACTTTTTGCTTCCATGTTGTCCTCTAGATCTCGTGTACATACTAAGTTAAACGTGAAGTAGACAAACACAACTACAAGTTGGAGAAATAAAGGGAAAAGGACAACACACCACAATAAAACGAGATTTACACAAAACCTTCCTAGATTGTGTATCAATTACTTTCATTTACTAGAAGTGTGAGTAAACCGGCCCAAAACCTCTTAAGAAAATACTCTCCCGCTGACAATCCATGACCTACTTCTCTCTTTTAGATCATCTTTTCCAAAACTCTAATAGGTGACCCTTAAGACAATGAGTATTATACATATTCTACATTACTATATGGATATCATCAAGGCTTCTTCATGCTCCCAAAGAAATTTCAAATTATCTATACCAATATGATGTAACCTAGGATCAACCACTCACTAATATTTGATTACGATACCCTAAATAATATCTTTAAAACACTTTTAAATTCAAATAAAATTAAATATATACGATTCAACAGGTAATCACCCACAAAACTAAATACAAAGCGTTGTATAAATCATCATGCCATTTTAGGGTATTGTTTTAATGCCTAGAAAATGCAAATTTGAATCCATAATGGATAGAATTTTATTCATAAATAACAATAAGCTAAATAAAAATTGATCCTAAACTAACCTATAGCCCGGAGAGAAGAAGAAAGTATAAAACAACTATAAATAAAATTCAAATGGTCACCATGACTAGTTCTAGAATTTCACAATTAATGGAATGTAAAAATTAGAAATGTTACATAGAATAGAAAATTAGTTTAAGATTTAAAGGAATTTTTAAGTGAATCATAATTTTTTTTTTTAAGGATTTTGATGAATTCTTTGAATGGGTATGTTTGCTATTTGGAGGATTACAACAAATTTTTTTAAAAAAAATTAGGAGAGAAAGATAAACTTTGAAGAAGGAGAAAGATATTGAAGAATTTAACATCAAAAAAAGAAAAAGGAAAAGAAATGAGAGAACAAAAGAATATTAAGCTAGAAAATGGATGAAAGGAATAGAAGAAAATAGACATGAAAGAAGACAAGAAGAAATTGAAGAATAGCTTGAAAGGGAGAGACCTTAGAAGGTACTACCAAGCTTTCTTTGTAGCCTTTAATTAAAATTTTCAAGATAGCTTTTGTAGGTTTTTTGTTCTTTTTGTTTTTTCCCCCCAAAGTTTCTTCAAAAAAAAAAGAAAGCATCCTAAGAGGCAATACCCTCCTTTCTCCCCTTTTATATAAAACTACTTAAGAACTACCTAAAATAACCATAACTAACATAAATAATAAAATGAACAAATTGCCCCTAAATTCTCTACAACACCTAATACTCATAAATATTTTAATATAACTGAAACAAATTAAATAAACTTAGTTTCACTCTCCAAAAAATACGAATAAAAAAACTTAACACCCTTGTTATAAAATAAAATTAAACCAGTCTTATAGTAAGCCACAATGTCCTCGCCAATTCTTCGAAGGTGGGGAAGAACTCCAGCTCGCCAGGTAAGCCTTCAAAAATATTGATAAAGATCATTTCGCCTCGTCCATAACTTACACTCGGCAATCCACAAAAAATCAATGAAGGAACAATCTTTCCAAACCAACTACGGCGACAATGCACCATATCCAATGCACCATATCCTCTATCTCTTCCTCAATAGCTCTCTGTAGCTTTGTGGTCTCTAGCAAACCAACATCAAAGTGTACAGGTGGATCACCTAGAAACTCATAAAGATAGACGATATTAAAGATATGCGAGGTGTGAAGGTATTCGGGAATATGTAAAAGATCAGTATTATCACCTAGCTTCTTTAGAATCCAGTATGGCCCAAACCTTCATTGAGGTAACTTATTGTAACTACTGATTTAGAACCTCTCACACCTCAGATGTACCATGACAAAAGTCCTTACAAAAAGTAATTGATTGTAGTTATTGCCGATCTACAATGTCCTTATACTTAGCATAGTTGGTTATAAACTTGTTAATGACTTCCTTTTGTACTTTATTGATATGTTGGCCATGGTCACATTTTGAATATGATAAGAAACCTGACAACCATGACAACATCTGATATATCACTTCACATCGCACCTCAACCTAGGTCAAAATACCTCTCATCTGCTAATACAATGATCTTAAACCGACAAAAATGCATTGCAAGACCCCCTGCAATATAACTCAATAATGAACTCATGAAGACAACTCCTTAGTGAAATACAAATTTGATGGATCTGCTCCTTGGGTTAATCTTGGCCAAAATTCAAGTGCCACCCAATATTTTCAGCATGTTAATAAGACTAGGTATGTAAACTTATACTTAATGCTAATCTAATTGATTGCATGACTATCGATACACATTCTCCAAGTACTACCTATCTTTGGAGTTGACTAAAGGAACTGCCTATAGTCTCAAGCTTTCTCATATCAGTCCTTTTCTTAGTAGTTATGTAACGTATCCATGTGACTCTCTATGCTTTGCTAGACTCATCCAACAATGGGTTAAATTTAGGAGGCTTGATCCACGAGTGAGATCTATATAGTGTTGTATGTCTCTTATATGAGGAAGGATATAAGGAAGTTGATAGGAGGTGAGCTCCATAAGTTCTCCTAAAAGGGACTAAACCTCTTATGAAATTTGTGGACTCTCAACTTTTTCTCTAGAAATAAGATTTAAGACTATCCGTGTATCTTTACTCTCCACCTCAAATGATGTTATACTCAATCTATGCTCAAACTATTCTCCTTTATGATGCCACCTAGGATCTTCACAAGAATTATAGTCATAGGGCAGTGATTTTATGCAACGGTTGTATAGTAATATCATGCAACAATCTTCAAAAACAATATTATTTGAAAATATACACTCTTTCCTTGCTAATGAACAATCACAAAAAACAAAAAATAGAAAACACAATGTAGAATGCATTTATTTAGCCCAATTAACATAGACTCTCCATTTGATAAGATGCTTAGATCTAAGCCTTAGAAGGATTTTTTCTTTCCAATTTTTTTAGCTTATTATATTATCATTAGATGAACAATGTTAAAAAAGGAAAAATTGATTTTGAATTTGTAAAGGTTAAGATCTTGGAATTCACCAAATGAATAGGGGACTCATTATGACCATATCTAACTTTTACTTTTTTGGGATTGATTATTGAGATGAAGAGAGCGTGTACGTAAAATTTTGGGTCATACAAATACCACAAACATGGTTTTCTTGAAATGTGGTTGCATTATAATATGATACAACCATTGCATTAGATCATTTCTCTATAATCATACTCTCCATCTTTTTCCTAATCCAGGGTTTGGCTTTTCTTGGAATCACACACACTAGCATTTTCGAGAAGCTTCCATGGAAGGTCAAAAGGATGTGTTTCCCTAACACCTACAACCTACGCAATATGTGTCAACTACTCTATGATATGCTGAAGGGAGTCATAATGGTGATCATGTCTTTGTAGGATGGATTGTTACCAACCACCCCTAACCTAACAATGCCTTTTGGCCATGACCACAATGTCAACTGCAACCATGGTTCACATTGCCTTCATTTTCAATGGACTATGAACTTGCCTAAACCTACTCCTAGACCTAAGGACGAATACCTCCTCCACACTAGATCGACTTGAACAATGTTCTAACTTGGATACTCTAGGGCAGAGAAGAAAAACCTTAATAACTCTCTATTAACCCTAGGGCAACACCTAAAACACTAAGGAATACTACATCACGAAGTAGGGCATCACTTAAGGGCCATAATAGCAAATCATGAAACCCCAAAAACTTAAGGCCCATAAGCAGTACAAAGACGTGCTCCGACAGTACACCTTCTGATGCTACATCGCTCCGGCGATTGAATAGGTCGCGCCGACAATAAAGACAAGTGCTCTGGCAATACAAATACGCACTCCGGCAGTACAAATACGTGCTCCGGCAATACAAATACGCGCTCTGGCAGTACAAATACATGCTCTGGCAGTACACCTGTTGAATTGGTCGCTCTGGCAATACGCTACTTGGGATTGTCAAATTGACTTTTTTTTGTAGGGAAGGGCATTTCCGTCCAAAAAATAACAACTTTTTACCTTGGGGGATTTTGTAAGGAAACGTGATTGTGGGGAAAAATTGAGAAAAAAGGTTAGCTGGGGGGTAAGTTGCATAGATAATATACTCGAGGGGAGTTTTTGTAATTTTCCCAAAACCTAATAGACACCTTAAAACTCTAAAATATATCTTAAACACTTTAATGTAGACCTCTAGCCCAAAGACATCTTACTCTGGTATCAAATTCATACAACCTAAGAACATCCAAATCAGTAATCTTCGGTTACACCCTAAAACACGTGTGGAGAACACTTTTAAATTCAAATAAGGTTGATATTAATTATTTCAGCATATAAATAAACTAACAAACTTGTAAAAATGAACATGCAATTTTAGAAATTTATTTCAATGCCCAAGATATTAGATTCTGAATTCATAATGCATTGAAATATATCATTAAACAAATATCAGGTAAATAAAATATGACCTCAATAAATTTAAAACTAAGTTATGACCTAGAGAAAAGAAGATGGTGTAGAATAACTTTACATGAATTTTGGAGGGACTCCACAACTAGTTATAGGATTTTGAATTAATAGGGTATAAAATTAGTGTTAAAGTTTCACAGGATATTTTTTATTTTTAATTATAAGGACCTATGTGTTATTTTTTGGTGTTTTGATGCTTTGAATGAGACGTATTATTTAAAAAATGAAGAATAATTTAAACTCAAATAAGGTTAAATATCTAGAATTTCACCAGGTAATCACCCATATAACAAAATAAACAAACTTTTGTAAATTATCATGCAATTTCATAAATTTATTTTAATGCCCAGGAGATAAGATTTCAAATTCATAATGGATTCAAATCTATCTTTAAACATGGTGTACTAAATAAAAATTGTTCCCAATCAAATTTAGAGCCTAGCCTATAGCTCAGAAAGAAGATGGTGCATAATAACTATAGATTAATTTCCTATCGCCTCTAGTACTAAATCTAAGATTTGAAGTTACTGACTTAGGTGAAAAATTTGGGTTAACCAAGTTATTTTATTTTGGGCAAATTCTAGGAAGACCCTATGAAATGCTTTTAGGTTTTAGTGGATTTTTTAATAAGGGGTTGTTCTTGTTTGGAGGGTTGTGATATAAAAATTTTAAGCAAAGAAGAAAATAAGAAAAATAAGGGAGAGAAAAAAATCAATAAATAAGGAAGAATACAAGAAATCCAGTAAAGAGTAAAAGAGTAAGGAAAAGAAAGGAGGTAATAAAAGAATTATAGAAAAAGAAGGGAACGGAGAAGAAAAAAACCTACGGGTAAAAGATAAAAAAGAAATTGAAGAACACCTTGGAAGAGAGGGACCTTGGGAGGTCCTATTAAACTTTCTTTTTGACCTTCAATCAAAGAGTTAAAAAGCCCTTGTAGGTATTTCTTTCTCAAAGTTTCTCACATACAGCATCCTAAGAATTTGGATGTCTATATCTCTTTCTTATACATATTTGTTTAAATATAATGACTTAAAATATACCTAACTAAAATAAAATAATAAAATGACCAACTTTTCCCTAAATTATTATTATTATTATTATTGGGGCAAGTCAGTGGGGGGGAATGCCCCTAAATTCTTAACACTTCAAAGACAAAAATACGCTCGCATAACAAAAAAATTAACAAGACAAAAATACCCCAACATAACCAAAACAAAAAAAAAGACCATAAGACCTTAAGTACAGTCTCTAACGATACAAACAACAAAACTAAAATTATTAATTAAGAAAAAGAAAAAGTTTATATAAAGTTGCAACTTTAAAATGTAGAATTAAAGGTGCACCTCAAAAATCCATCTTAAAAAGTTGTTTGGATGTTGGAAAATCATCTAATTGATCATCTTGATATCGAGATGTATAAATATAAAAAGAAAAAGAATATTTCGAAACCGAGAAATACTTTATCTTGTAATACATTATCTGGACCGTTTATTTTCAAAATTTTCCAGTATTTATATATCTATGTGATTTGAACCATTTCTAGAGTTTAAAATTTTGTAATTAGAGATGAAAATAGATTCTCAAGCCATCCTAAGAATTTTTATATAGAGATACGCGTTAATTGGATTGTTTAAGGTTGCAACCTTATGCAAACCACACCCTTTAAAAAATTAAATCAAGCTAATCCTAGTCATGTTGCCTTCTCGTATTAGCACAAGGTACATAGGATATGAAATTAGGAAAACAAAATAGCAATTACTTTAAAATAATAAAAAGCATAATGGTTGATACTTGAAAAATAATGGATATTAACAGAGGCATACCATGGGTCTAACGAGCTTGATAGAATGAGTCATCGAATACATTTTGCAACTGAGCTTGTCACTGTGAAAGGTCAGTGTAAACCTAAGCTTTAAACTTAAAAGTAAAGCAGATTTTCAAATGTCACCAGAGATCGTGGTTCCTTGGAAAACCCTTGGTCATCCAACTTTGGATCTAAAGCAAAACACAGGTTGATTTTAAATTTTAAAAATAATATATCTTGTAACATATTATCTACACCATTCATTCATGTACGAGTGTCTATAATTTACACCTGTTTCGAAACTTCAAATTTTATAATCAGTGATGAATATAGATTTTCAATCCATTACAGGGTTTCTAACACCATAACATAAATAAATACTCCAAGGTTTAGCTTTACTTTTTGTATTAAAACCTAGGCCTTACACTAACCACAAAAGCCATTGGTTGTTGGCTTTCGAGCTATAGTTTGCTAAGCGTACTAGCTCGAAAAAAATCCAATTGTAAATTCTGCGGAACAGCTTTCTTCACCTTCTAAAGTGCAAAAGTCCTTTGTAGCACCTGATTGTATTACATGAGACTAACATGCACCGGGCAAGCTCAACATGTTAGCATCTTTAAACAATAAATGCACCACATTTTTAAAGAAGTTTATTTAAGGTTGCCACATTAAAATGTAGAATTACAGATGCCCCTCAAACATCTATTGAAAAAGGTTGTTTTTGAAAGTTTGACCAGTGTGATTTTTATCGGGGATTTTTTTTTTTTTCACCCCTTTTCTTTTCTTTTCTTTTCTTTGGCAAAGATCATTTGCAAATAGTCTTATTACAATAACTCTTGTTTCAAATAAAATAAAAATTTACCAATACAGGATCTTAATAACTTTGATGCCATTGAACCAATTTTCTTTAACCAAATAAAATAACCACAAATCTTGTCCTTGAGAATATAATGACTATAGAATTAAATATACAATAATCAAAAGAGAATTCCAGAGATTACCTCAACCGGGCTTATTACACCCCATACCGAGTCACCGTCATCCGATGGCGCGGGATCGATGGTCCTACTTCAATCTCAACCGAGAAAGCTAGTTTTGACCAAGCTCTTCAATGGAACCCTTATGCACATGTTATATTCTTGAGATCAATCCCCCAAAATACCGAGTCGAAAATTTGCCATTCTTTATTTTTCTTAAGCCCTAGAACTTTGAATAAAATTGGGAGAGATGAGAATTTTCTATAGGTAAAAGTTTTCTATATGTAAGAGAGAGACATACTCCCCTTTTCAAAAGAGAAAATTCAGAAGTTAAAGAAGAGAGAGAATAGATGGGACGTGCCCCTTTAAAGATATTCTTAAGGTAGAGTGAGAAGAGGGGTGTGAGAGAGAGGAGAGAGAGAGGTACGTGAATTATTTTGGAGTGAAGGGGGATGACCTCTATTTATAGAGAATGATCTAGGGTTTCCATTACTTGTGGCACACAATTGAATTTTAACCGTCGATCAAGGGTAACTTGTGGGGGGGAGAGATCTGAGCTATTCTTTCCATAGATTGGTCATCAATCTTACGGAATGTGTTGAACCATTATCCCCCTTTTTTTTGAACCATTATCCCATCAATTAAAAATTAATTAAAAAATATTTAGAAGCCTTATCAGGCCTTATAGAAGATTTACTCAAATCTCTTAAAGATAAAACATTTTATCAACTCAAACCAATTTGAGATAAAATATATCAATAAATCCCATAAAGAGGGGGAGGTACCACCCATGGGATAAGCCTCCCGTCAAAAGGTGGCGTGCCGCCCAAGGTAGGGACATGGGCCCCACCTTCTAGAATATGGCCGGTCCACGTGCACAATGGGCCCCATAAAATGTTATATATATTAAAATAATAAAATAAATTTTATAATATTATTTGAATATTTAAATCATTAAAAATAAATATCTTTAATTTTATAAACTCAAATATTATAAATAAAATATCCAGAGGTTTATAAAAATTAAAATAATAATTTTAAAATAATATCTACCATAAAAATTATATAATTAAATTAATTTGATGGAAAAATTATCCATAAGGTCAAGGAATTAAATCAATAATCCACATTCAACTGTGGACTACAGACTATGCTTGCTTTATCATGCCAACACGACGTTGCCCATAACCCACAGTCCAAGCAGGGGCTCATTAGTGAGTCACCAAAGTCTGACCGATGAGCCAATGGATCGCAATCTTAGTTTGTAGATTTCAGATTCTCCCTTAGAAACGAGTCAATGTCACCTAGACTTGATGCGACCATAACTCTATGGCGCATATGAGTATCTCTCGTACATGTATATGCTTCACCCTAAAAGGTGGCTTGCTCGCTTTCCCGAATGGTCTATCAATATGCATGTCATGTGATGCTACATGGATGAGGCTTTGGCTCCCATCTCCGTAGGCCACCATCACGCACAAGGGTTACACAGTCCCTCAGCTCTATCCTCCGGGCATACTCCGACCTCATCAAGGGATAACCCATTAGAACCCTAGTCAGTTTATTTTTTATGCCTAGGCAATATGGGTTTTTTCCAACCGTCTGGCTTAGACTGTCAAGCACGGTCCGGTATTTGCAAACCTCGTTTGCATGGTATAGTCTATGAGGAACTGCACTCTCACTGAGTCCATGATCCACTGTATCAAATGTCTCATCATAATTACTTATAAGGCCTTTAAAGGCCACATAAATCCAACGTCTCCCACTTGGCCTTTGAAGGCTTTACATTCTCTCTTTCTCACTTTCTCTCATTTTCATCTGTCTCTCTTAATCACAATCTCTCTCAATACGTGAATCATGGCTTTCACTATCTATCCTTTCACAAAAGGACTCGTAGAGGCAATGCCTCTTTCTCTTTGCTGCTCGGACATCATCCCGAAAATGGTGGTAGTCCATCTGCCATATCGCATCGTGAATCATAGACCTGCTGTCACAGAAGATCATCACGTATCCTCATCGCATGGGGTCGTATCTTCATGGGCTCAAAAGAGTTCTTCAAACAATCTGCTTCTTTCTGTAGCCATACAACCCGCATCACATGTCTAGGTTCCATGGGTGAACAACGTCATTGTCTGTTGTTCTAGCTAGCCTATCAAACACTAGGAACTCCCACTGAAATATTTAGTTTTCTATGCTTGAAGTTATTATGGAATCATGTCTCTCTTTTACATGCATATCGCCACGATGTTGTCGTAGAAAATCCTCACTACCTCATAACGCATGGGTTGAAAGTCAAGTCGATTGAGAAATTTTTTGATCCACACGACCTCCTTGGCCGCCAAATAGCACACCATGTATTCTGCCTCCAGGATGGACAATGCTATTGCATCTTGTTTCTTTGATGTCCAAGAAGCTGTTCTCCCTCAAAGCATGAACACATATCTAGATATAGACTTCACATCATCTGGATCCTTGAGATAGCTTACATCTGTATATTTGAATATCTAAGCAGCTAAAAAAATGTGGGACTTTGGCAGCTCCCACTCAATTATTGTACATACAACATATCCAATCTCAATATTCTTATGCATATATCATGAGGTAGCATAGCAAGTCTCATGCAAAGTATAATTCCATATTGATTGGTTTCATAATAAGTAAAACCTTTATGAATCACAAAAAGGTTCACCCACACTAATCATCTTGATGGTAAATTCATACAAACCAAGTTATCTAATTAACATAATATGTGTAAAGGAAGCCTAGCAAGATGACATTCCTACAACATTCCCTATGGTTCAAGATCTTAAGTAATAGAGGATTCTAAATAACTATAAACATGAGTCAAGACATATGGGTATTTTAAAACCTGTGCATGATAGACTTTCTTCTAATTTTATAAATACCTTGAAGGCATAATGGTTTTCTCATTTTTTTTAAAAATTGACTTGGTATATATATATCACAAGTAATGATTAGATAATAGTATGACTGTTTAAAAGGATCTTTCATAAAGACTTAGTGGATCTAACATGGCTATAGGGTTTTCTCAAAAGTCGCATTAATTGACTTAGGTTTTTTCTCAAAACATCCAAATTTAATATTAAAATATATGTCTAGTATTCAAAAGTCATTTTATCGCATTCACCTACCAAGTCATGTTTACAACTAAAAAACAAGCCATAAAGTCCATATTACAATTTTATCTAAAATAAAGCATGACTAAAGAACGGTTATCAAAATCTTGACAAAAATTTCTTTTTGGAAAATATGGAGAGTTTATGAAGAAAACATCATTACATGCAACACATCATATTACTGGACATTATTGGGAGGATGGTCACTAAGACCAAGTTCCATTAGAACACTCTCTTCGTGCTTACATATTTGAATGAGCCATACCCATATCTCGTATCTCATATATAGGATTCAAAGCCCTTAATCAAATCACATCTCTATGTGTATCACGACCTTAAGTAGTTTGTACTCTTACAACAAGGAAGCACTATAACACATGGTATTCATAAACAAGCTCTTTCAAATTTGTTAGCGCATATCACTCAATGTCCATATACTCCATATATATTCATAAAACAGTAAGTCAAAATATATAGCCAAAGCATATAGAAAGTTATTGAATCATCTTTCCTTATATGACCTTACCATGTAATATGAGACATATTTCATACCTTAAAACCATATAGTATGGTACCTAAGCTTTCTTGATTCATTGCTTTTACAATCGTTTGGCGATATTGGAAGAGCACACAATTGATGGAAAATATATTGGTCTTCGATTTCACATGTCACGAAGTGTCCATGTCTTCGGCACTTGGACTCTTCCTTATATCATACTATGAAGAAAACATCTTCTTCATCCCATCATTTCAAATATCACAAATTTGATTCTCCCACTGATCTTTAGCTTTTCTTTGTTACCTCCAACCCTCTTTATATATCTCTTCATTTCGAAGAAACCAATATGCTTTTATAGATATTGTGTTTTTTCTTTTTTCTGTTATTCTCAGATCGAACATTCTTCATATAAAGTGTCATACCATGCCAACTATGTATTACTTCTCTCTAAAGTTTCATTATAATATAATGTTTTAATATGAATGATGTGGCCGAAAGCGGTGGGGGGGCCGATGCGGTTCGGATGCTGGTGCATAGCGATGATGAGGTCAATAAATGTAAAAAAATTCTAAAAAATCTAAAAACATAGGTTAATATATAGAAAAAAATATTGAGGTGATATATGTGATAATCGATATTTTAGTTTAATGGTTAACTTCAAAATTATTAGTTGTCGGAGATTCTGTATCTAGTTATCCACTATCCCCTGATAGAAACTAGAAACTAGTTTCATAAAACATTCAACAATCATCAAACAAAAACACAAATCTGCACCATAAGCACAACCATAAGCACAAAAGCACAACCATCAGCAACCATAAGTAGAAAAGCATAAACATCAACAACCATAAGCACAAAATAGTGATATTACAAACCAAAAAGCAAGCTCAAGAAGAGTTAATAGTTAATAACTTAATACAATCATCCATTTTGAAAGTCAATTTTGAAAATTGACGTCAAATTTTGCCCTCGATTTTTTATTACAAATTTACCCTAACATCCCTAAATTAACAATCAAAAGCATCAAATCAACATCTAAGTATCAAACAACCGACAAATCGAAGATCTGAATGAAAAATAAATTTTTGCCAAATTTTTTTTTCCCTCGATTTGATGCAAAAAAAACCACTAAAGTGGCTGGAAATCATCTTTTAGGGGGTTTAATACCCCCCCAAATAGTTTCCCCCATTTTTGGATGGTCCAAAAGGCCATTTTTCTCCTCCCCGATAAGCAAAATCGAAAAAAAAATTGGCAGGAAGGGGATGCGGTGCGATGCGGGAAGCAGCCACGCTGCGGCCTGATGCGGTGCATATGCGGTGGCATAGGTCAAAAGCGCATATGCAGTCAGTTCTAATGCGGAGACCACCGCATACCGCATGATGCGACCATATATGCGGTGATGCAGCCATATTTTAAACATTGTTATTATAAACCATATGCATGGCACACTATAAAATCTCCTTTTAAATGAACCCTACAAAGCTCTCCGTTACTGGGAATCGAAAGATGTGCATTCAAGCCACATCTTTTGATTTACTGCATAATAGAACATGAGCATCCCACGATAAAAATATGATATCTCTTAACTCATAAAGATTTTCTTTCCAAATCTTTTTGAGCACTGAAATAGACTAAAAAATATAATAGTGCTTAGTTCCATCCCAAATTACACCATTTAGTGCGTCTACCTTTTAGTGGCTTTTTACATCACAATGCAATTTTTCACTAGAAAATCAGGCTGAGTATCTCTCAATAAAAAATTTGTTTCTCTCAAACCTCACAGAATTTCTTCTTGAAATCTCTTGTATTGAAAATTAGACTCAAAACCAAATCATAACATCATGGTGTAAATCCCAAATAATATCTTATTTCAGAGAAATAAATAAGTTGACATACACATCACAAAATAACTCATACTGCAGAATTCTAGGATAAACATTATATAGTACAATTATATTTTCTCTCTACTCTTATGGATTTTTCCTTTCAAAATAATTTTGTTTAAAAGTAGACACATAATGGTAGCACATATATTTCTACAAGCCTCATATAACTATGTTAAGTAGGTTTGATAATTATAGCAATTTAAGTATCAATGAAGAGCACACTTTAACTGCAAAAAATTATGGATGACCTCTCTTCAATCCAAAATATTTATTTCTCTCTTCACATATATATTTCTCTCTCAAATAAACTTCATTAGAAACTAGACTCAAAAAGGAAGTCTAAAAACTTTGTGTGAGCCATAAAATATTTTGTTAAGAATAGAAATAAAATCTTGACTTCCAAGTCATGGAAATAATTTTCGTTACAGAAAATAGCACTTGTACACTCTTCAATAAATCGATCATATCTTTCAAACCACAAGGAATTTATTGATAAAATGTGTTTTGTTTGAAAGTAGACTCAATTTTATGAGTCACAACAAAATTTTAGCAAGAAATAAGATCATATCATTGGTGGGAAAAATCATGGAACTCAATGGACAGTTCCTGGATTTTGCAGGGTCAAAACTGGCACCCTTCAATCATGGGTCCATAACTATCAATTCCCTTATGATCTCGCACTGAAATTTTGTAAGTAGATTCTACTCTCAAATATATACAAAATCACTGAAGTATGCAACAGAAAAATACATCATTATCTTCTTCATATAACTGCTTCAAAATAACACAGAATACCCATTTTATATAGTGTCTTTCTCGGGGTGTTGAATATTTCAATAATTCTTAACTGGGGTGTATTACTTGACCACAAAGATTATTAGTTTTCTCATATGTCATTCCCAAGCTTGATCTTGGCTCAATAAAGAGAAAACACATTTAATGGCATCACTTTGTTTTGATACCAATGAAAGTTCGACTAGTGTGATCTTTACCGGGGATTTTTTTTTTTCTCACCCCTTTTCTTTTATTTTTTTTGCAAGTAGTCTTATTACAATAACTCTTGCTTCAAATAAAATAAAAATTACTAATCCAGGATCTTAATAACTTTGATGCCATTAAACCAATTTTCTTTAACCAAAGAAGATAACCACAAATCTTGTGCTTGAGAATATAAGGACTATAGAATTAAATATACAAGAATCAAAAGAGAATATTGGAGAGTACCTCAACCGGGCTTATTACACCCCACATTGAGTCACCACCATCCGATGGCGCGGGATCGACGGCCCTCCTTCAATCTCAATCGGGAAAACTAGTTTCAATGAAGCTCTTCAATGGAACCCTTATGCACATGCTATCTTCTTGGGATTAATCCCCCAAAATACTGAGCAAAAAATTCTCCTTTTTTTATTTTTCTTGAACCCTAGAACTTTGAATAAAATTGGGAAAGATGAGAATTTTCTATATGTAAGAGAGAGACATACTCCCATTTTAAGAAGAGAGAATTTAGAAGCTATAGAAGAGAGAGAATAGATGGGGCATGCCCCTTAAAAGATATTCTTGAGGGAGAGAGAGGAGGGGCATGAGAGAGATGAGAGAGAGAGAGGTGCGTGGATTATTTTGGAATGAAGGGGGATGACCCCTATTTATAGAGAATGGTCTAGGGTTTTCGTTACTTGCCTCATAAGATTGAATTTTAACCGTCGATCAAGGGTGACTTGTCGAGTAAGAGATCTGAGCCATTCATTTCATAAATGGGTCATCAACATTACAAAATGTGCTGAACTATTATCCCTTTTTTTTTTTACCATTATCCCATCAATTAAAAATTAATTAAAATATATCTATAAGCCTTATCAAGCCGTATAGAAGATTTATTCAAATCTCTTAAAGATAAAACACTTTATCGACTTAAACCACTTTGAAATAAAATATATCAACAAATCCCATAAAGACAAGGAGGTGCCACCCATGGGATAAGCCTTCCCTCAAAAGGTGGCATGCCACCCAAGATAGGGACTTATGGGCCCCACCTTCTAGAATATGGTGGGCCCACGTGCATAATAAGCGCCCATAAAATTATATATATATTAAAAATAATAAAATAAATTTTATAATATTATTTGAATGTTTAAATCATTAAAAATCAATATCTTTAATTTTATAAATCCAAATATTAAAAAAACAATATCCAGAGGTTTATAAAAATTCAAATAATAATTCTAAAATAATATCTACCATAAGAAACATCATTAAATTAATTTGATGGGAGAATGATCCATATGGTCAAAGAATTAAATCAATAATAGGGCACTCTACCTTCAACTGTGGACTACAGACCGCGTTTGATTTATCATGCCGACCCAGTGTTGCCTATGAACTACAGTCTAAGCAGGGGCTCATTAGTGGGTCACCAAAGTTAGGCCGATGAACCAAGGGATCGCAATCCCGGTTTGTGGATTTCAGGTTCTCCCCTAAAGACGAGTTAATGTCACTTAGACCTGATGCCACCACAGCTCTATGATGCATAGGGGTATCTCTCGTACATGCATATGTTTCACCCTAAAAGGTGGCTCGCTCGCTTTCCGAATGGTCTATCAATATGCATGTCGTGTGATGGTACATGGATGAGGCTTTGGCCCCTGTCTCCGTAGGCCACCATCACACACAATGGTCACACAGTCCCTCGGCTCTCTCATCCAGGCATACTTCGACCTCATCAAGGGATAACCCACTAGAACCCTCCTTGGTTTATTTTCCATGTCCAGGCAATATAGGTTTTCCCAACCGACTAGCCTAGACTGTCAAGCACAGTCCGGTATCTGTAAACCTCGTTTGCATGGTATGGTCTATGAGGGACTACACTCTCACTGAGTCTATGATCCACTGTATCAAATGTCTCTTCACAATCACTCATGAGGCCTTTAAATGCCATATAAACGCAACAATTTTAATGTTAAAAAAACCTTCTAATTGATCGTCTCGACAACAAGATGTATGAATATGAGAAAAAAAAGAAAGATTTTGAGTCCAAGAAATAGTGCATCTTGCAACACATTATCTAAATCGTTCATTTTAATATTTTCATTTGTTTATAGACCTACTTGATTTTGACTATTTTTGGAATGTAAAATTATATAATTAGATGTAAAAATAGATTTTGAGATAATCCTAATAATGTTTTTGTAACAATCCTAAACTTTTAGAAAAAAAAAAAAAAAAAAAAAAGAAAGAAAATAAACTTTTAATACATGATGATTAGTTTGAACATGATGGTCCTTAGGGACCATCTCTACTTTTCAAAGCTTTTCGTTTAAAAGCTTCTTTGCTTCTTTGCGCTTGCCACGTCCACTAAAGGACGTGGGCTTTAGTCGTTTAAAGCGTAACCTAACGCTCACACCTGTAACGTAATAAAAGAATAAAATAATATATTAGTAGAATTTAAATTCAGAGAGATGAGGACTCCTACCTTAGAAAACTTTGAGATCTCTCTCTGGTCGAAACACAATGAACTTTTCTCTCGAACCGAAAATTTTTATCGGAAGCTCCCTCTCAAATAATTGTGGGTAAGTGACATCGTCTTTCTGAAAAATAGTCTATTTTTAATAAATAGTGATATTTTCG
>NW_006498549.1:5088693-5102403 GCF_000471905.2 Amborella trichopoda | reverse complement strand
GTTAATAGATCTCATTTTGGAAAATATTGATTTCTTTCAATCATGATTATTTTTAGGATTATGATGATCACTTACTGAGTAGCCAAACTCATCAAACTATGGTAAACATTTTTTCAGGATAACTGCGGATTCATTTTGAGTGATAGTCAAGATCAACCTTGGAAGATACTGTTGTTGTACTAGCTTTCTTTATTTACTTTGTAAGACCTCGCCACTGTAAATTTGTCCTATTAATAGATATAAATATGTTTTGTCTGTCACATCTCAGGAATAACAGTACTGTAAATTCTTGGGGTGTGACAGTTTTACACCAAAATTACGTGTTATGATCAAATTTGGATGTGCACTTAAGGTTGCAACCTTATAGAAACCAGACCCTTTAAAGAAAATAATGAGAGTATCATACAATTTATCAACTTGCATTGTCAGTCCCACATTTCCTCTGATCGAATGGAGAAAGCAGACTTCCTCCTCTACCACTGTCTAATAATCATAATATTATAAAACATATCCTTGGGATTGTCCTGGAATCAAGAAACAGATCTATAGTGAAAAATTGAATGGGACAATTCAAAGGAAAAAAATTATACGAGGTTGACTTGAATATGTAAAATTAAGGTGCATCCCTAAAATCCTTTGAAACATTTTTGTTTTGATGTCTAAAAACATCTAATTGATCATCTCGATATCAAGATGTATAGATATAAGAAAAAAAGACATTTTAGGTCTTACAAATAATACATCTTGCAACACATTATCTGGATTGTCCATTTTCAAAATTTTAATGCGTTTATCAATCTTCGTCAGTTGAACCATTTTTTTTGTTTAACATTTTATAACTAGAGATAAAAATAAAGTCTAGTAACATCCTAAAAATTTTAGACGCTAAAATTGATTTTCATGACAAAATTTGAAGGTACACCGTACTTTGATTGTTTAAGGCTGCAACCTTATGCAAACCACACCCATTATTAATTCATCACAATACTCCTAGCAAAGCAATATCCTCCTGCAGCTATTTCCTCCTCTTTCTTCTTTTTCTCCCTCTTTCTTCTTTTTCTCCCTCTTTCTTCTTTTGCCCTTTTTTTTTTTTTGAATTGTTAACTTAGTTGATCCGAAAATATATCTCCCTTGTACTATCCTACGTCAGTTTGTATGTAGTAACACCAAGGTTGAAAAATGGGCGGCCAGGCCACTTGGGTGGCGTAGTAGCCAATCTGCCTAGGCAGGCATGCAAATCGCGGGCACTTAGGCCGGTCTGGGGACTCCCTAGTGCCTACCAGCTCCCTTAACAAAAAAAAAAACAGGTTAAGCCCTATCTAAGGCCTCTCTAATGGGCTCTCTTGCTCTCATGGGCCCTTGTACTCCCTCTACATATAAGAAGACGAGGGCCTCCAAGTGTTCCACATGAGGCCTCACACACACCTGAAAATACAAAACAAAACAAATATGTGAATCTGAAAACACTCAAAATCATGCCCATTCCATATGAACTAATACGAGGGTGACACCGCATAAGTTACATTTACATCAGAACAACTTCAAGACATATATAAACAAACAACATTGGCATGTTATGAACTGCATCCATTATAATTTACATCCTATATCCAAGCTAAAAATTTGGTGAATTTTGGAATTTAGGGATATGGATCCTGAAGTCTCCTCCACGTTATGGCCATGGCCGAAAGCTGCATATCAGAACTGAAAGAGAACTCCCCAAGATGCACCAACACTGGTATCAGTTCTTTCGAAGATAGGTCATTTCATTTGCTGATCTCTTCTCATGCCTGCAAGTGAGCGACCTCCATGTTTATTGACATCCAATTATGTGACACCCGGTTTGTGTGAGGACTGCGGCAATCTCTGCTCATCACCAATCCTATTGCATCTACAATTTTTTATCTAGGATCATTTTTCCACAATGAAACCTTTCATTTATTCAGGGCAGTGACCTTTGTTGTACTTTGGCTTATGAAATGGCAAAGAAAGAAGGATCACATTTTGCCTGATATGAACTTAAATGACCATGTCGTTCCACAAATAAATAATTTACTCTTATCTAAACACGGATGTTAGGCAAACTATCAAATTAACACTCGGCCATATTTTGGGGAAGGTACTTCTTTCCCCCTGAAAAATGCATGTCCTTATTCTTTTTCATTCTGTCCATCACAGTTTCAAATAAAGCTCAACTTGAGGGGGTTGGATGACATCCCAGACATTCCTTGGGTCTGCAACACTGCATTACAATCCCAATAAATATAAAAAATCCAAAAGCAATTAAGGGTCACCTGTGCTTATAATTTGAGATCCTTCATCTCTGATTCGACTTGCAAAGCATCAAAATCAGTCAGGGTGGGAGGAAGAACTCCTTCGGTCATCTTCTTCGCCTTCTTCTCGAGAACTTTTTCAAGCTCAGCATCAGAAGTAGACAGCACCTGATTCAGCAACACCTCCACACCAAGATCCCTCACTCGCTCGAACCTTGGCTTTATCCTCTCCTCTAAACTGTACCCAAAGTACTGAGGAAACTTCACGAGCTCAGACCTTGGATAATCTATACTTTGAAAGAATTCCCACTTGGGTATCAGGTTATCTGCCAGGCTAAACGTATACAAAGCCCCATATCTTGAAATCATGGTCCCAACCTCCTCAATATTGAAACCCCTATCAAGAAAAAACTGAGTTACAGGCTTCAAGTTGGCCTCGATACTCAACCCAAAAGTTTGAGGAGACCGATGCAGCAACAATGCAACATCAACACCCAACGATCTGAAGTACGCAGCAGTGGGTTTAAGTTTATCCTCCACACTGTAGCTAATAATATGAGGGCACCTCGTCAACACCTTTCCGATACTCTCAGCAGAAAGGCCCAGTTCAGAGAAGAAATCTACAGAGATCTTCACTTTCTGTCTACTATACGTAAGCACAGCCGGGAATCTGTATATCACCTTTGCCCATTTTTCCTTATCAACACCCAAGCTCTCAAGGTATGTCATGGTGGGTTTTAGGTTCTCAGAGAGGCTGATACCGCATAATTGAGGCCTTCTAAAGAGGATGCCTGGAATTTCAGACCGAGGAATTCCAAGGTCTAGGAAGAGTTCAACCACAGGTTTGATCTTGCCATCTAAGCTGTAGTAAGCAAAAGCTGGAAACTTGCGAGCCATTTTTTTGATCTGGTCCATATCCAAGCCTAGCTCAATAAGGTAGAGTATGTGTGCAGGTAGCTGGCCATCAGAGCCCAATTCGCTTACTCTTGCAATGGCTTTTACTTTCTTGGAGCTCAGGCTTGAAGTGGTAGGAGGAGTGGAGATTGTGGGTCTCTCTCTTCCAGGTGGGTTTGGGAAGTTCTCCACGACATCCACCAGGACATCACCATGTTCATCCAAGAGGGATTCAAGGTATGGAACCAGGGCATCTCTGATCTCGAGTGTTGTTAGTTCTCTTCCTGTGATACCATGCAGTATTAAGGTAACTAGGGTCATTGAAAAAGGAAGGTATTTGGTGTGCAGGTGCAGTCAAAAAGTTAAACTCCGAACCTACTAGATATCGAGACTTATGAACAGAGTGAAGCCTTGAGATCAGGTGTTCGATAAAGTACTCGGATTTCTTTATGGTCCTTGCAGCAACTGCACTACTCAAGCCAAGTTTCCTCAGGAACAAGGATAACACAGCTTTAGCCTCCTCCTTTTCGGCTGTGAGCAGACTCAACGGGACTGCCGTAAAGCTTGAAGACCCATCAAACTCCGGTTCAGCTGTACTTGCCAGACAAATTTAACATCAAAGGGAAACAGCCAAATTGATTCAAACAAATGCATGCAAGAGAAATCAATGGCTTCAAGTAAACAACGATAGAAGAAAGGTCATCCCACAAAAAAAACAATCACACAAGACAACACACAAATATCGTTACCTGATTTTGCACGGAAAGAATGGAGTTGTCCAAGATAACTCAATTGGGTCCTGACAAACAAAAATAGAGCAAATTTAGATTCCTTAGTGTCCATCAGAAATGTCAAAAAGCATAGCACAAACCAGAAGAGTAGGATATATAAACAACCCTTCAAGTCAACATACTAAATTTTTAGTTTGAACTTGAAGGAGTAGTTCTTCTCATCAATAAAAGGTTTACAACCCCACATGATTCCTAGTTCATATAAATGTTTCTATTCAAATTAAGGCTAGACACCTTCAAAAGTGACTTATGAAACGAGTAGACAGTTACCATTCAGCCACAGAAAGCATCCTCCCCCATATGCTCAAGAAATATAATAAATGCTGCATGCTATTGTTTTATTTTCTATTTCTAAATCCTCCCAAGATTCCAATATTAGAAGGGAACTAAAGAATTTATATTTTATGGATCAGAAGCAAATAATTTTCAGAAAAAGGGATGAGATTAAAAATCAACTAGATGGCCTGCTAAATCCATCTTAAAATACAAATCCCTAATATCTAAGCGTGTTGCATCTCAAATGCCGCAGACTGTTTCCCTGAAAACCTTTGGCTCTCATTCGATATATCACGCAAGAGCCCTCAAGAATAAAAGTGCATTGCTGTAAGAAGTGCTCTTGTAACTACTTTCTGGTGGCACCTATGTGGTGAAGTACTAGTTCAGCAAACCAACAAAATGAAAAGTTACACCTTGCAAGCCAGGATTTTCAACCAGAGAGATTTTGTTTTCCTTGATATGTTAAACCTTGGTGACAAGTTATGGCTTCAAGAACAAACTCTTAATCTTGATTAATGAATCATCAATTTCATTCAGTGTGCATTTTAATATGAAAAATTTATCAAAATACCCATAAGAGATGAAGTACTTAACATTTTGCCCATTTGTAACTATTCTGACTCACGAGTTTTATGGTTTGAAAGTAAATCAAAAGATATGGGTGAAGTGTTCAATTATTCATCTCTTATGGAAACTTGATAAATTCTCCTTTTAACATAGATAAATACTGGTGGGCCAGCTGGGTTCTTTAGGGGTAGGCTTCGAGAGTCAAACCCTTGACATTCCTCATGCAAACTGAGTGCCTAATACCAAGCCACCAAGCCAGACCTAAAGGATGTTCTAGATATATCAATATATCTAAATATGGATAAGCTTGCCTTTGAAAAATGATGAATGGGTAAATGAAATAATTATGAAAGGGGCTTCAAACCTTCCAGATGAAGGGGCAGAAAAATTTCTGGAGCATGAAAACAAGACCTGAAACTAACCACAATACAATTAGTGAGATCAAAAGGAATCATAGTGACACAACCAATTATGCTATGTCTAAGGAGCGTTCAGAGGGTCCCATCAAGGAGAATTTTCTGTAATTCTCCAGGGCAATGGGGAGTTATTCAAGAATAATTCAATCATAAAGTGATGATCCAAGAGAACTGATTGTTGTCAAGCTCTACCCTCCTAATTTTCAACAGCTGCTGTAGGAAAATCCAAGTGGCATTTTAGAGACACCAAGGACTGCATCATTATGGGTTCCTAGCCACCCGAATATAAAGACCTCTGACACATTAAACATGTCAGCAGTCCATAGCGATGAGAGACGAAGAAAGAACTTGTAAAATAAGAAGAGGAAAAACAGGATCTAAAATTTTATGGTAGTTGGAGTGCTAGAAAAATTTAGATAATCTCAGAGGAAAGTAGAGGGTCCAGAGTCACCTAGTAGTTCAATTAGCATTTTTGAGATCAATATCTTCTCGGAAATTAAGACTAAAAAAACAGGTCATGTAAACTATGATTTAATGGCCAAAATTAGCTTTGCCCATCTCAAGAGCCCAATAGATTTTTATGTTCATTGAGCCTTAGATTGGTCTGATTTCCTTTAAATTATTTTAGAGACCTTCTATGTCATGGAAAAGGCCAACTACAAGCTCATACCCAAGGCCTAAGGTTAACCATTTTCTAGGTGGCCTAGATCTCATTTTCCAAAGTTTGTGATATGTCAGCATCTGAAACTTTGGACTTAAAATCATTCTAATCAATAGGGTTCAATATCAATGGTGCCCAAAATTAAAACTGTTCTCTTGCAGTGAATACAAGAAGTTTACAAATTCCACGAAATTGTATATGCCAGGGCCGCATGCACCAACATGACCATTTATCCAATACAAACGGGTGGTACAGATACTATAACACCACGTCAGTGTCAGCGAATCTTGCACCGTGCAAACTAGTTTATAGGGAGGCACCAAGACTGGACTGAGATGATTCTCTACTTGTAATCTCTAAACCATATTCACCAAGTACAAAATAGTTCACACGGATTCAGAATACTGAACTAGCAACTTATTGAGGTAAAAAATGAATTTTAAAAACCTTGCTCCTGCACCAACATTTCATCTTATTGTTTGACAAGTGATCGAATACAAACATGGCATTCTAAACCAGACTCCACATACTTGTCAGTTAGAAATGGACGAACAAGCCACTGCATCAAGATTATGTGGCATTGCCTTGGAGAACTATCTGAAATGTAGGCGTTCCAGATTCAATAAATTTGGCATCAATTAAGGACAATCCTCTGCTTTGAGTAAATAATAGAAATTCATAGCCAAATGGTACATCATGACTGGGGAGTAGATCACTTCTTTTCCTCTCGTTTTTTTTATCAAATTGGGGAATATATAACATTGGTGAAAGTAAACTCCCTCCCTCCCTTCCTCTCTCTGTGGAAGTTTTGGATCTCTATGTTGTAAATGGAACAATTCAAATTTAAGCTCACCCACAAGTATAGAACCCATTATCCATGAATGTGCAGGACCATCTATACTGCAAAACCCCACATAATATGGACCTATGATTTCTAAAAGATGCCAAAGAATACTAGCATTATATATGCATAATCAAGAAACATGTAGTATAGAAAAAAAGATGCCAAAGAATGTAACAGTATCTATTATTATTACTACTACTATTAGTATTATTATTATATATTAAGCGTGAGGGCTAACCCGCTTATTCTTTCACCATGATGTCCCAAGATATTAACAACTCTCTCTTCCCCACATCTGTCTCATGCCCATACATATCATCTCATGCACTCTCTCTCCATACATCTTTCTCATGCCTATACATATCATCTCATGCTCATCCCTCTTCTCTCTCATCCCATTCTTTCCCTTCCTTTAATCATCCCTTTCTTTCTCTATTTCCTAATAACTCCAAGCACCCCAAGTTTCTCTCTCTTCTCTCCTCCCCATAACAATCTCTCTCTTCTCTCCTCCCCCATAATAATCTCTCTCTTCTCTCCTCCCATATTAATCTCTCTCTCCTTTCACCTCTCCCCATATTAACTATCTCTTTTAATTTATTTTAATTTACTCATTTCCCCATCTCCCTCTCACATTTACTCTCTCTCTTCCACTATGTAACAGATAATTAATGTCTCTCTAAGTTATAACTCCTTCTTTAGATATCTCCTATAACCTATGTCCTTTGTCACTTATATCTCCCGCTTTAAATCTCTCCATCAATATCTCTCTCCCTATCTCTCTTTAAGACAAACTTCTTCTCTCTTTAAAAATCTATCTCTCAATCTCTCCCTTCCTAAAGCTCTCTTTAGGAACAACCTCTCCTATCATATCTCACTTAAATAAAGCTCTCTTTAGGAACAACCTCTACTATCCTATCTCACTTAAAAGGCTAAAACCCTCATGTTCCAACCCAAAAGCCTGTCACACCCAAACTTATGAGCAAGCTCTCTCTCTGAACTATCCTAGCACTCTCTCTCAGTTTTTTTGTTAAAAATATTTTTCTAAATGAAAGATAGAAGGTATGTTATATGTCTCTATCTAGATATATAGTATATTTTTCAAGTTATAATGTAGTTTTTTAATTGCAGCAAATAAGTGGTTTGAGCTCACTCACCCTTTATATATCTCTCTAATATTATAATAATAATAACAATAACAATGGTAATAATACCAATAACAACAACTATAACTATAGTTGTTGTTATTACCATTATTATTATTATTATTCTTTATTTTATTGAATCATTTTATTTTATTTATTTTAATTGTATATAACTTATTTATTTATATTACTCTTTCTTTTAGCTTTCTCTTGCTATTTTTCAAATGGATTATGTTTCTTTTGGTCTCTCTATTAGGGAAGTAGAAAATTAGTTATTTTTTTCTTTTTGATTCTTATGTTAAATGATGTATCGATTTGTTTTCATTTCAAATTTTTCCTTTATATGTATTTTAAATTTTTTACAACTATTTGAATATTTAATTGCTTTTGTACCTACAATATTATATTTCTAGCAAAAAAAAAAAATTGTGATGAAGTACATATAAATTTATTTCTTTTTATGGGAGATACTTGAGTAATTTTTATTTTCTAATTATGAATTTTGATCACATCTCCTCTAGCTTTCTCTCACTATTTTTCATTTGCACTAAATCAATTTTTATTCCTCTATTTAAAATAGCATTTAAAATTGTTTTGTCTCCCTATAATCGTATTTTATTACAAATAGTATACCAGAATTATTTATTTATTGCACGGTTTTTAAAAAATCATAATTATTTCATAAAGTTATTCAATAGCGAGGATTAATTCAATGATCTCTAAGACCAAGTTTTATTGAAAATATTTTTCAATGATAAACATGTTTCAGTGATTTATATTAAATATCTGCATATTACTGGTATATCCATAATCAACAAATTTGCAGCAGAGAACAGGGGCAATGCTGATTTCAAGCAATGGAAAATAAAGAAGAAAAGGTGGTTCTAAGAAATCATTGCCCTAACAAATAATAATACAAAAACGTCCAAAAGATCGACAAGTTTTTTATCAGAAAAAACAACAGTTCACAATCACAAAATGCATTAATTTTCAATTGATGAAATGCGCGAATGCCGAATAAGGGGTAAATAAATAGGATAGAAGGGTTACCTTGAAAGTGAGGTGGTTCTGGTCCAAATGGTGACGCAGGAACGAAACAACGGCTTCGGGCACTGGAAAGACGGACACGCTTTCATCTCTCTCTCTAAGCTTGAGGGTTGAATTGGGTTTTTCTTCTTCTAAGCGATAATGTTGAGTGAGGGGGAGTGCCGCTGCCACTTCATACCCATATCTCCAGAGCTGCAGTACCCACCCCAGGAGCAGCTCAGGTGTCTCTCTCTCTAAACCAGAGGTGTCTCTCTCTCAGAATGGAATGTCGAATGCCACACATTCTTCTTTCAAACGCAGAAGGGTAGATACACTTATCCGAAGTAAAAACCCCTTAATAAGTAAAGGGAAAAGTTCATATAGAGCCTAGGCTCTAAACAATCAAATTAGAGCCTACCTCAAAATTTTCACTAGAAGAGGTTGTTTTGGTGCTCAAATATCCTCAACTTGATCAATCTCGACATCAAGATGAATGGACTTGAGAAAAAATGGATTTTAAGTTTTGAAAATAGTGTATCTTATAGCGTATTTTTGGACAGTCAATTTTTAAGTTATTCAAGTTTTCATAGATCTGCTTGATCTACAACATTTTTTAAGCTTTAAATTTTATAATTAAAGATGAAAATATATTATAAGGCTAGTCAAAGATTTCAATATATTAGAAACTATATTTCTGAACACTATTTGAAGGTGGCGTTACTTTGATTATTTAAAGCCTCTACTCTATACAAACCGCACCCGATCAATAAATTACTATGCAACCCTCGAGTGGTGTTCTTAACGCCATGGACATTGCCCCTTGGAAAGGAATAGAGGTGGTGGAGTCGACCAGACCAATGATCTGACCTTGGTTTTGGGTATGAGTTCATTGAATATTATTCGGGTCCGGGTCTAAGTTCAGCCTAACCCGACCCGTACTTGTAGTTATAAGGTATATGATGGCAATCATGTGTCTTTAAGCACACGCTAAGTTTCATGTTGTCACAATATTGACAACATTTATGTGTAATTGGAAAAAAAAAAAAAAACTCATAGATCCGACCAGACCCAAAATCCGATAGGTCCAAATATGAGTCCAAATTCTAGACAATATTCGGGTCTGGGCCTCGATCTAGTCCATCCAAACCCAACCCGTTGCCACCCCTACAAAGGAATACTAATAAGATTTCAAAGATTATTTGGAGAAGCCTTTTATGCTAACCTCTATATAAAGGCTTTATACACCGTGATATTTGATGGTATGTAGGTAATGACTGCAATATCTCCTTTTGGCATCATAAATAGTTGGGGGACTGCCCATTGAAATTAAGTTTTCCTTTGATTTATCATCTGATGACTAATCAGGAAGCCACTATTGTCGAGCTTTTTGTAGTAATGTTGAGTGGAATACTACTCTGCCTTATAATAGGGTTTCTGATTTGGTTTTCTCTCAATTTGCTGATCTTCATAGACTACTGAAAGATGTTTATATCCACATAATGCTTCTAATGAGGTAGTTTGGAAGATTGACAAAAATGAGATTTATTCAGTTAAATCTACGTATCTTTTACTCTACCATGACAGGGTACGATGGTCTATGCCTGAAATAGCTATCTTGTGGAAATGGCCCCTACCTCTCTAAGTACAAGGTTTTCTTTAATTGGCGGTTCAAAACAGAGTTCTCACGGTTGATAATCTGATTAAGAGAGGGAAAATCTTACCAAATATATGTCTCATGTGCAAGGAAGATAGAGAGACTGGTGATCATCTCTTTTTATATTGTCCGTTTGCCAGTCACATTTGGAGGTGGTTTTTTTACAAGCTTGGGGCTGCATTGGTAATGCCACTATTGGTGATTGGGGTTCTTCATAATCTTTCAGTTACTTTACTAAGGACTGTGAATGTTGTATGGAAAATCTCTAGAGGTGTCATTCTGTGGGCGATCTAGAGAGAGAAAAATAGAAGAACGTTTGAAGGTATTTCTTTGCCAGTTGGAAAAGTTTTGGAGAAAATCTTACAATCTATCTGGTTGTACCTCTCTGCTACGAGTTGTGGACAGAATATTTCTGAAGTGGATGTGAAATGTAATCTTTTTAACATTTTCCATTTGGGTGTCCAAAAATGTAGGTCCAAAGGAAGATGGGTGGTCCCACCTTTAGGGGTTTATAAGCTCAACTTTGATGGTAGCTCATTGGGTAACCCGGGTCTTGCTGGTTTTAGAGGGGTTCTTCGGGATTGGATGGGTAATGTGATCTTCTCTTATGCAGGGTAACTTGGGGTGCAGACTGCGAATTATTCTGAGATCTTTGCCCTTCTCTTTGGCCTTCGTTCCCTTGTGGAGAGGAATTTGGGGACTTCTTACATTATTGAAGGGGATTCCCTCAATGTTGTGAAATGGTGTAAAAGGGATCAGAAACTTCTTTGGGAGCTGAAATCTTTGTTATTTCAGATTTTGGATCTCACATTCTCCTTTTCTGTCTCTTTTGTGCCTGTGTATAGGGAGGCTAATATGCTAGCTGATTCCCTGGCCAAATGAGGTTCTACCCTCTCTGAAGCCGTTATTTTGGATTCTGTAATCTCGTTCTAGATTAATAATATCTTTGAACTTTTTCTCAAAAAAAAAAGATGACATAAATTGGTGGTCCCTCAGATAAAAATTGATGGGCGCAGGTGGCATACGGATGCATCCGTAGCTGTAGAGGTAAGGGGCACCTTCAAATTTTATCATGGTATATAATTTTGATGTAAAATGTTCTTAGGATTATCTCAAAATCTATTTTTATATCTAATTATAAAATTTAAAATTTCAAAAAAGATTAAAATCAAGTAGATCTATAAACATATGAAAGTCTTGAAAATGGATGGTGTAATTAATATGTTGTAAAATGCATTATTTTTTAGACTTAAAATCTTTTTATTTTTCATGGTCATACATCTCGATATCGAGATGATCAATCAAACGGTTTTTCAACATTAAAGCTACCTTTTCGGATGGATTTTTGAGATGCATCCGTAGTTCTACATTATAAGGTTGCATCCTTATATACACTTTTTCCAAAATGATAATTAATGGTATAATTATTTTTCAAGAAATTATTATTTTTTGGTTTTGAGAATTTATTTTTTAACATATTAATTAATGATCTTCATATTAGAGATTACATATTCTTAAAAGATTGAGTCCAAAATCCATGATCATTTAGAGGGGACGCATTTCTATATATACGTATGAGACTTGTAGAAACTATGCCCCCAATGACATTGGAGAAAACCTTAAATTTGATGGTTTTTAACCCTTAAAATTTGCTTCTCTTGGGTATTTTCAAAGAGAAAATAGTACCTGCTTTAGAAGTTTATTGCCTATTTGCTTCTTCCAATAAAACACAACCAGAGCATTTTGGGAACCCAAATTTGACAAACGTAATTCCAAAAGGAAAAAAAGGGAGCCAATGAGTATCTAGAAAATTTAACTTCACCATATGAAACAAGGATTGTTAAATTTTTTGTTTTTGAAATCTAAGTATTTAATACTCAAAATCAGTGTTTCCAAAATAGATGATTATGCTATGATACTTATGTTTTCAAAATAGATGATTATGCTATGATTCGTAAGTATATCAAAAAGTTGTAAATTGAAAAAATCCTTCTAATTACCTCTTTTGGTCCGAGGTAATAAGTCGACAGTATATGCTCCCACAGTAACACGCACGCTCATTTTTCCAAATACGAACTAAGTTTTAAAAATTAAAATCATACCATAACGTCACATATTTTACTCTTTTACAATGTCCTAAAATAGGCCCCCCGCCCTCTTTTTCTTTTGGGTGAGGTTTCTATAATGTTGCAACCTTAAACAATCCAATTAAGGCGCACCCTTAAATTTTATTATAACATGTAATTTTGGTGTAAAGAATTCTTAGGATTATCTACAAATCTATATTTATATTTAATTATAAAATTTTAAACTCCAAAAATGGTTAAAATCAAGTAGGTCTTTAAACATATGAAAATCTTGAAAATGGACGGTCTAGATAATGTGGTCCAAGATGTACTATTTTTGGGACTCAAAATCTTTTTTTTTTCTTTTCATATTCATACATCTCGATATCGAGATAATCAATTAGAGGGTTTTTCAAGATTAAAACAACCCTTCTGATGGATTTTTGAGATGCATCTTTAATTCTACATTTTAAGGTTACAACTTTATATAAACTTTTTTCAAAACTGCTATACAATATGTTTGATGCTATTAAAAAGGACCTACATTACTGTAGAACAAACAATGTGCAAAAAGTAACCTTAGCAAATCAGTCTTTGAGATGCTTGGAAACAGATAGTCACCGATGAGACTCACCTACTTTTGTACAATTTAGGCAAGTTTACTAAGTATGAGTTGCTTGGTTATAGAGAAAGGAAGTATGAGTTGCTTGGTTATAGAGAAAGGAAGTATGAGTTGCTTGGTTATAGAGAAAGGAAGTGGTATATTTTTGTATTTTTAGAGAGAGTAAAAAAAAGTTGAGAGAAAGTAAATCGAATTAGTAAAAGGTAATTTAAAAAGGAGTAAAAAATCATGCACTTTACATGCTCTTCACATGCACCCAAACTCGTACCTTTATTCGAAGAGCGTGTTTGATAACAGGAAGTTAGAAGAGGAAGAAGGAACTTTACCTATTACTATTCATGTTATGTGTTTGATAAAAAGTGGAAGATAAAATGAGAACTGACCTTTAATGTTGAAGTTCCCACCTTTTAGGCTTGAGTAAAGTTCCATGGTAAACCATGGAACTTGAAAATGGAATTTTTCATTTTGTCCATGATAT
>NW_006498549.1:5043530-5056084 GCF_000471905.2 Amborella trichopoda | reverse complement strand
TAATAATAATAATAATAATAATAATAATAATAATAATAATAATAATAATAATAATAATAATAATAATAATAATAATAATAATAATAATAATAATAATAATAATAATAATAATAATAATAATAATAATAATAATAGTATTATTATTATTATTATTATTATTATTAGATGCATATTTTGGTTTTGGAATTTCTTTTTCAAGTTCGTGCGTGATTGACACTCAAAAACATTTTGGATTTCCAAGTAAGGTCGTCCCAAATTTCGTAATTTGAAAATCATGGTTGGCCTTTTTCCGTCCTCTATTGGGAAGTGATGGCAATGGACTGTGAGGCCCGGCCCATCCTGGCCCTAAAAAAACTAGGGTCTGAAATATAGCCGCACCAGTGCCGGGCAGTCATAGGTGATGGTAGGGCAGGGCCGGCCAGGCAGCCAAGACACGGTCCAGCCCTTGTTTTCTTTTATTCTCTTCAATTTTAGTTGGTTTGGCCGGGCTTGGCTAGTGCCTTTTTGGCCTGGTGCGAGCCGGGCGTATGACAATTTGGACCAGGATAGCCTGGGTAGCCATCGCAGTGGCTATAGGCGGCGCCGTCCAATTTTTTGGGACAGGGAAGGATCAAAGACAGCCATGGCCTAGCATGAAAAAATATATGGAAACCGTCATATGGACCACGCATGGTCAGTTGCGGATCCGTTGAACAGGGCAAAAACACTATTCAAAATCGCCTTTTAACTTTTCCTTATTTTATTTGGCTGAAAACTGGTAAATGGCTGAATCTGATGGCTTGCGGTAAAATGAATATAGTCATTGGACCCTGCAAGTACTTTTCCCAAGGTATTTAATTTGTAACAATAACTTACAAAATATTTAAAGGGCAGTACTGGACTTTTGTGGAAAGCCAAGGGTCGCTTCTTATAAACAGCGGTTTTGATAGGACTATCCAACAAATAAGAACTCGTGGCCCGAATTTTTCAATAATTTAAACAAAATCCCAGACTTTCCTAGAATTCATAAATGTTTCGTTTCGGTGGATATTCGTTCGTTTTTTCAATGGATAGAGACACATGCTTTATTTTAATGTAGGGAGAGAAAGGTGGATCTTTCCTTCCCATTATTTTACTTGATAAAATCATTAACCTACACCGGTAGTGTATGGTTTATAATACTCATGTCCTCATCTTCCGTCTGTTTATTGAGGTGTATGGTAGTCTATCATCACATACGAAGTGGTTGGGATTCACAATGCACGACTGTTGTGTATGGTGTTATTTAGCCTAGGATACCATCATCTCGTGTGTTTGTCGGGACCGGTGCACTGCATGGCAATGAGATTCAAAGTCTGATACACACGATCCGATCCGCGTGTATATATAATTTCGAAAATACAGCTGTTTGTTTGTTTGTTGTACTCACCCTGTACGCTACAATTAATGTCGGCACAGGTAGTAATTGTGGTACGTGACCGTGTGTGTACATAACATTTTCTTATCTTTTTTCACTCTGTCATCAAGGAGGTTGCAGAAACTGGATGGTGGACCTTCATTAGTTTTCATTTACATCAGAGGTGACGTTTTGTACGGATCTTCCCTCACAATCGTGGAGAAAACATGGAATTTTTTTAACTTCTAATAATTTTGTAAACTTACCTTATACCACTCATGATTTTGGATATTAAACACTATTATCATCGTATCCGATCTTTATCCCAACTATTTGGAATTTGTTATATAAATTATATCCGGTTATTTGATACTATTAAAGGTCATGTAAGAAGGGTGAGTTAGTTCAAGTAGAAAGATTGAAAAAAAGGCTATGTAGACAGATTGGAAAGGACAGCGGGTACACCAAAAAGAATGTGGTAGGATTGGAAAAGGCAATGGGTACACCCAAGAATGTGGTTGGAAGTAGTCTGAAAAGATACAGAGACTTATGGCCTAATTGAGGGTATGGTCTTAAATAGAGTAGAATGACATATCAGAATTCATATAGTCGACTCCTGTTAATTGAAACAAAGCTATGATGATGATGATGACCCTCATTAAGATCACAGGTGGCACATTTGTGCATTGAAATTACAAATCTTAACATGAAACCTCTTTCCTTGCAAACTGTAAAGTCGATCTGGACATTACCTACATGGGCTATTTACAGTGGGGTACTTTTATGTGTTTGTGTTTGTTACTTTAGTGTTAGTTGTGTTTGCCTTGTATGACCCATCTTTCATGTAAAACTGCAGAGAGGTATGATGGCCCTTTTTTGTCCCAAAATTTGATATGATAAGCATTATTAGTGGCGAACTTTGTTGTGTTTGTGTTTGTTACTTACATGTATAATGATAAGTTTTTGTATGTGTAAATTGCAATGAGCAGAGTGTGGGGGCAGACGTGAATCAGAAGGTGTTTAGGGGGTTTGCGACGACGGCAGCAGTGAGAGAGGATAATGGGGAGATATTGGGGATGTTGTTGAAGGCAGGGGCTTCCCAGCCTGCCTGCGAGGAAGCACTGCTAGAGGCTAGCTGCCATGGGCAGGCAGACCTTGCCTACATGCTCATGGCCTCTGAATTGATCAGGCAAAATGTAGCCCTCCATGCTCTTGTAACCGCCAGTTCTAGAGGCTTCACTGGTGTTGTGGCCACTCTCATCAAGGTATAGTAGTGCTCTCTCTCTCTCTATATATATACATACACGTACACATACACATACACATGCCCACACACACACATATATATATATATATATGTGTGGGTGTGCATGTATATATGTATGTAGCTATCTACCTGTCCATTCATCTATATAACTATCTATCCATCAATCTATCTATTGAACATACATGCATATGAGGCAAAAAAACCGAAAAGAATGACCTCTTTTACTTCAATTATATTCAGATGTGTAATGCTAATTCCTGGAAGATCGTGGGGCATTCCAATGCTTGGGATTATTTGGGGGATCTCTATTTTATTTCTTAGGATATGGGAACATGGGACTACTGTGTGCATAAAGCACCGATGATCTCTTTGTGGCTTGTCTTCCTCTGATTTTAAGATGTAAAACAATCCACTCTGTGTTGCAAATCATTTCCTTGGTATGGCCAATTTTTGTCATTTTCCAAGGAAGATGTTACACAAGGCAAAGGTTGACGACATTAGTGCTGGCACACATTCATTGCTCTATTATTTGAAGTGATGCCACTAGAATGTGAGCCCATACTTTTACACAGCACTTTTTTCATTGCTCCTGGCAAATGACAAAAGTCATGTTCAGTATTGTAGCTAATCCCGATCTACTTTAGGCTAAATTTAGAGAATGTTGCTCTCTAGATGCGATATCCTTTCAGGTAAATATTGTTCATGCTTTCCCTCATTTCTAATGGATGTCCATTCCAAAATATCTGGACACGATGTGCAAGTATGAGACCCCCTTTCTAGGCAAAACTGTTCTCCAAGGAGCAAGTGGGACTTTCAAGGCCAACTTTAGACAAATTCAGAGTCAGGCCAGTCAACTATTCTGTCAAGTCTACTACCCTTTTTTGATGGGTGAATCCATTTGTTTTGCCTACATTGGCATTTCATAATTGTCCTTGGGCACCAGTAAATAAACGATAAAAAAGCATTTCCTTCAAAAAAAAAAAAGAAGAGGAAAACAATAAAAAAGCAGAAAGAGAAGAGAAGAAAAGCATGTAATTATGTTTCTTTCATTTTTATGATGAGCTGCAAAAGTAACTGTAGAAAGTTTTCTAGGAGTTAGTTGGATGGGAAAGAGAAATGAATGTAAATAATGTTGAGGTTGGTGGGCATGTGTTTTGCAGTGTGGCGTTGATGCAGATGGGGTGGACCGGGTGCTCCTTCGTTCATTGAAGCCTCCACTCCACACAAATGTTGACTGCACTGCCCTCGTGGCTGCTGTTGTTGGTCGTCAAGCCACTGTTGTGCACCAGTTGCTCCAGGTACTTCACTCTTCTTTTCCTCGTGACTCCAATTCATTCCATCTTCTATTTATTTACCATGAAACTTTTGATCAATAACTGATTGTTGTAGCTTGTAATATGATAAAAAAATCTATTTGGATTCATTATTATACAATTTAAAAGAAGCATTAACTTTACTCTGGACTAGGGAAGTCAACTCTGGCCCTTTCATAAATTCACAGCAAAAACGCAGCATAACCTCTAATAGTGTCCGGGGACATTAAAATGCCTTCTGTACCAATTTACTGTTTCATAACATAGAATCTCCTGTGGTCCTGTACTCTTGTTTTTTATATCAATTGGATTGTCATAGTTGTTGGGTAGGTGAGGTATTCATGTAAGCCATTATTGTTTTTTCTGGGGATTTTTTTTTTCTTTTAGGAAGCTACTAGTAATTCCAAAAGGGCAACTAAGATACTAAATCAGTAAGTCACTCGTCTGACTGAAGTGGTTGTTTCACTGGCTGACAGCGACTTGTTTGCTGCTGCCTGTTTTATCCTTGCAATTGAACTGTATGGGCAAAAAACAAACTAGGAAATTGTGACCATACCCACCCACTTAGTTGAGCCAAAATTCTCACTTTTATATTTGTGTAGTACATTTAGTAATAGAAACTAATCCATGAACAAGCCATTCTTCTCATGAACTGGGCTGGTGTATGGAACTGACTTACTAGTCTTGCATATTTCTTTCACAGTTTGCATCCACAAACACGCGCGCACACACACACACAAGCATGATAAAGATTAATATATATTAGATTTATTATATTATGTTCAGTCATATGTATTCACCACATGAATGGCTGATTTTAACTTCCCCCAACTAATGAAAAGATCTTGGTGGACTTGCCACATGAAATTGAGTGCAATTTTGCAAAGAAATACCCAACTTGTTTTTGTTTCCTAGAAGTGACGGGGAACATGCTCAATATCATTTGATTGAATAGTTGCCTCGGCTCCTTGTTGTTTGAAGAAACCCTCCACCTGTGCTCAAGAAAGCATTGACGAAATCGAGCATCAGGAACAATTCACTTTAGCCACTCATTGTTGGCAAAATTGGCTTATATTGCATGTACCACACTGAACATTACGCTACATGCAGAATGGTATATTTTGTCATTTGCTTTTATTTTACTAATTTGATATCTCAATTGACAACTCTTTTATAGGCTGGTGTAAGAACTGACTGCGAGGTCAAACTTGGTGCTTGGTCATGGGATCCAGTTTCTGGTGAGGAGCTACGAGTTGGTGCTGGGTTAGCTGAAGCTTATGGCATAACATGGTGTGCAGTCGAGTACTACGAGTGCTCCGGAGCCATCCTCCGTGCCCTCCTCCACCATCACCACCCCATAGATACTCCACACCAAGGCCGCACCCTCATCTTCCACTCCATCCTTTGCAACAATCCTCGTGCCCTCAACATTTTACTAGATGCTGGTTCAAACCCTGAATTCACTGTGAGGACGAAGCGTGGGCTTAAGTTTCGGCCCATCCACTTGGCTGCTAGGCTTGGCTCCCACACCACCCTGCAACAGTTGGTGTTGAGGCAATGTGACCTTAATTCACGCACTGAGTCAGGGGAGACAGCGCTCATGCTGTGCGTGAAGGGGAGGCACGAGGAATGCTTTCTCGTGGTGACAGATGTGGGGGCTGACTTTGGACTTGTTAATTATAAGGGGCAGAGTGCATTCTCGATTGCTGAATCGAATGGTTGGTGCCCTGACTTTGAGCGGGTCATCCTCAATGCCATCCGATTAGGGAAGAAGATCCATTCAAGTGATCATACTGTGTTCTCCCCTCTCTTGTTCGTGGCAAGGTCGGGTGACAGTGTGGCCATGCGAAGGCTTCTTGAGAAAGAGTCCGGCATGAGCCTAAATGAGCAGGACCAAGATGGCAACACTCCTGTCATGGCAGCTGTTTCCCTGGGCTTCATTGACATGTTTCGAGTACTTGTATTTGCAGGTGCCGATGTCAGGCTCCCTAACAAAAAGGGGGAGACAGTGTTTACTTTGTCGGAGTCATTTGAGAAGCGTGACGAGTTTGAGCAAGTGATGCTCGAGTTTGCATTGGAAAGGGGGGATCGAAGTGTTGGATTTTGTGCGCTCCATTGTGCTGCTCGTCGAGGTGACCTCCGTGCTGTGCAGCTGCTGGCAGGCATGGGTTGTGGGGTCGACACAGAGGATGAGGATGGGTACACTCCCCTCATGCTCGCTGCCAAGGGTGGACATGCTCATGTTTGTCGGTTCTTGATTGGACATGGAGCCAATGTCGAGTCAGAGAACTGGAGGGGTGAGACTCCTTTAACTTTGGCTCAAAAAAGCGGGGTCTCTGAGGCCGAGAGTGTTGTGTTGGATGAGTTAGCGAGGAGATTCGTGGTGGGGGGAGGCAGGGTGGGGAAGCACACGAGGGAGGGGAAGGGGCGGGTCCATGGAAAGGTCTTGTGCATGGTCGTGTATGGAGGGCGGAGCGTGGTGAGTTGGGGGACGTCGGGGAGGAGGAATGTGGTGTGCAAAGAGGCAAGGGTGGGGGCAAGCGCTGTTTTTCGGAAGAATCGGATGAGGAAGGGGAAGGGGGATGCCAATGCAGCAGGTTTGTTTAGGGTGGTGACAACGAAGGGAAGGGAGGTGCATTTTGTGGCTCAAGATGGGTGGAGCGCAGAGCTATGGGTGCGTGGGATCAACCTCCTTACCACTGAGGCCACGAGTTTTGTGTCACTGGCTTGAAAGTGTGACAGAAGAGGTTCTGTCCGCAAATGTTTGTGTCCCCATGTACATAGCATAGAAAGAGCGTGTTTTGTACTTCATCTCGAAGTCAAATCTTTTTTTCCAGTAAATTTTTGTATTTTTTCAATTTTATTTTTTACTTTTGTAGTTTGCATATAAGTTAAGTGTGGAAGAGACGATCACCATTCGAACATGGTGTTTTGTTGTTAACAAGTGGTAGGAATCCTGCCTTGATCTATAGCGTTTCCTAAACAGGGGAACTGAAATAAGGAAAAAGTTTATATAAGGATGCAACCTTATAATGTAGAACTATAGAACTATGGATGCACCTCAAGAATCCATCGGAAAAGGTAGTTTTAATGTTGACAAATCCGTTTTAGATTCGAAAGATGGACTTGAACCATTGCAGCAGTAGTTATATGAGATTCTATCTCTAAAGTTTAAAGATAATGTAGCACTACTTTAAAGCTTTTTGGGATACTGCCATTTGATTAACCAAGATACCTTGCTATATTACGGCAGCCTACCGGTATTTTTTTTGGGATTGTATACAATGAGATCATTATTTTTTTTATAAGTCGCAATTACTCATAGTTATTAGATGTCAAATTGGATGGTTTGGGTTTAGAAATTTGGACAAATTTTTTTAACTTCAAGTCTAGTAAATGACGCATTCACAACCACTCGATCGGAAATCCAAATAGCAAAAATAATTGACCTTGTGTTAAAAAGTAAATGGTCTCTTCGTATATATATATTTATCTTTTTTTTCTTCTTTTTATTTCAACAAATTTTAACCGCTCAACTTTTTTTTAGCAAACCTGCATTACACCACTGTTTGTTGTCGCTGCGACTTTCACCTATTGGCTCCCACTTTTTCTCAATGCCTTTGCCCGATTGAGCACAAACTTTTGCCGGACAAGAAGCCATCGGATCCTTCTTACCCAAAACATATATAGGCCCAACTCTCACTCATCAAACACTCCCTTATGTACCTCATTTCATTTACGGGGATATGAGCACATATTCAAACAATAAGAGCGGCAATTCAACTCCATTAAATTATCTACAACCGACTTGCATCGGATTACGACCCAGCTTTTTTTGTTTTGTTTTTTGTTTTAATGCCTACTTAAAATTCTGCATTAATATGAATGCTGAGTATACTAGTAAAAATATCAGTAGCAAAGTACGAATTCAAAACTTACTCCATTTAAAAACTTACTCTCTATGGAGATGGTTCTAGTTGATCCCCAAGAGAGGGCATCGAGGGTTTCATATTTATCTGGATTTGATACAGTGAGCTCCGAGATCGACCGGAGGTTAGACACTTATGGTCATATTTGAGCACGCTACTGAACCTCAAAAGTTGACCTCATGATGCATGTTAAACCCTAAAAAGACTTCTATATTAATTCCCAGGCTTTGGGCCTTAAGGTTGATCAAATATTTTTGGGCTTCCGTGCTTAACTCTTTTAGACAAGCTTTGATCTTTGAGCAATTAGTGTTTTAAGTTCATTTGGATTTTTTGATCCGAAACACACCCAAACAAGGACCTTTTTGCTTCAATTATTGGACGTAGGCGCACTAGATGCTCTCGCTATCTTCAATGAATTTAGCACCCACTACTTGGAATATCCAAGATGCAATTCGGTTATGGGAGAATACCTTAGGATACGACTGAGCATAGTGAAGAACTGTGTAGGTCGGATAGCTTCAATCTGCTCCAAGTTTTAAAAGAATCTGTAATTGAAATATCAAGTTGTAAAGAAATCTCAGATAGAAATAGTGGAAGTTCATAGGTTGCAGTTAAGTGACGGTAGTAGAAAAACAAGAGACAAGGAACCTGGAAAATGAAGTTCAAACTATTATGCATAGAAAAATTGGATAGATGCGGTAGATTTCTCTTAGTTGTTTAAATAGTGGGTTACAAATGGCCATTAGGATCGATTTAGAGTGGCTACTAATGTGGATTAAAGCAAAATCAATTCAAGATATCTCTTTTTATTTTATTTGAAAATATTATCAAACACTTATGCATATAATCTAATGCCATAAGAACCATAAGCATATATTTATGACTAAGAATTCATCAAATCAAATTCCCAAACTGTTATCTATTTTATGTTTTATCCTAGTTAATGTGCGTTTGGAGTTGAATCCGGCAAATTACTAGGCTATATAGTAAGCCAAAGAGGCATTGAGGCGGACCCGTCCAAAATACAAGCCATCACAGAAATTCCCTCTCCCCGGACCATCAGAGAAATTTGTGGGCTTCAAGGCCGCATACAAGCCATTAAGGCGTTTTATCTCACAGCTGGCAGATAAATGCACACCCTTCAATAGGCTCCTTAAGAAAGATACCCATTCATATGAGATAATGAATGGCAAGAGGCGTTCGACCAAATCAAGGAGTACCTAACCAAACCTCCCATCCTTGGTCATCCTAATTCAGACAAACCTTTGTTCCTATACATATATGTGAAAGACAAGACCATGGGGGCAATGTTAGGACGATACGATGAGCATGAAAAAGAACAAATCATGTACTACATTAGCAAAACTATGGTCAACTATGAGAAGAGATACATGGATGTGGATAAGCATTGCCTAACGCTTGTGAGGGCTATGCAAAAATTAGGATACTATATCTCATACAGTCAAAGCTCATTTAAAAAATAGACCCAATCAAGTACTTATTGGAGAGACCAGTCCTTAACGAACATTTAGCAAAGTAGAGAATGCTATTGAGTGAGTTCAAGATCGAATATGTCACTAAAAAATCAGTCAAAGGACAAGCCATTGCTGACCACTTAACTGACACGCACTACCAGATAACAATCCCATTAACATGGATCTCCCTGATGATGACCTCTTTACAATTGAGGACTCAACTTGGGAGTTATACTTTGATGGTACAAAGAACGAATACGTGTCAGGTGTAGGGGTTATACTATGCTTACCTGAAAAGATTTTAATGCCAACAACCATCAGACAAAATTTCCCATGTACCAATAACATTGCTGAATACGAACCTTGATAGCCAGACTTGAGAATGCCATGGAACTAAAGATCCAGCAAATAAGAGTCATTGGTGACTCCTTGCTCGTCATAAACCAAGTTCAAGGGATTTGCAAGGCCAAAGAAGAAAAATTAAAACCCTATCAAGAAAATGTGGAAAAGATGATAAAATATTTTAAGCAGATCACCTTCCACCATGTAACTAGGAAAAACAATCAGTTTGTCGACACCCTTGCAACCCTTGCTTCAATGGTTGACATTCCTTTAGAAGTCACCACGCTGCCATTTTACATTAGGCATAAGCATGACCCTTCCCCACCAAGGATTGAAAAATAAATAGAGCAATAAAATGGGAACGATGAGGAAGTGTCTTTCATGGCCTCAGATGCACTAGTCAAAGCGAAACCATGGTTCCACGATGTGCTGTCCCTATTGAAAGATGAGTCATACCCCGACAGAGTCACCAAAAAGGATAAGAAAGTCATTCGAAGGTTTTTTATGGGTTTCTTAGTAAGAGATGATCTTCTGTTGAAGAAATCCTTTGATGGCATCATCTTGTGGTGCCTCGATTAGTTAGAAATCAACTAGGTATTAACAAAATTACACAATGAAGGAAGTCACTCCGGGGTAGTTGCCTTAGCTTAGAAAATCAGATGCCTAGGCTATTATTGGACCACCATGGCCGAAGAATATTGGAAATTCGTTAAGAGGTGTCCCAAGTGTCAGCTCTATGGAGACCTCATTCACGCACTGTTTGTACCACTTAACTCAACATCGCCCGTATGGTCCTTTGCCATGTGAGGTCGTGATATTATCAGAATAATTTCATCAAAAGCCTCGAATGGCCACCGTTACATACTAACGGCTACAAAATACTTCACAAAATGGGTAGAGGCCGCATCATTTGTCAAAATTGAAGGGCAACATGTTGCCCGTTTCATAAAGAACAACATTGCATTCAAATTTGGTGTTCTTGAATCAATCATTACCGACAATTACCGAATCCTGGGTCTCCCCATAACCCAAGACGTGTGCCACCCGATCATCTAGATCCAGAGGGCGAGATCGAGGAACCTAATCAGCTTGGTGACTCCATTGGGGACTTACTACCCCTTAGTTGAATCATACTTGTTTGGCTAAGTTTCTCCTTTTATTTTCTATATCTGCACATCACTTATGGCTGTTGGGTTCTGTAACCCATTCATTCGGATTGAGGATTTTCTCATCCCCGCATTCGCGAGTGTCCCCAGGGAACAAGTTCCTTAACTTTGTTCCCAACCCTTCTTTTGAGCAAAGACCCTGGGTCTAGCTCCCTGGTCTTAACCTGGATTGGCGTGGGGAGGGACCTAAAAATCCCTAAGTCCCCAAATTCCTGTACCACAACGAATCTCTATCCCTAGAGGCTCAACATACAGAGGCGGAGACCCTGCGGCCTCCACCTCTCACACACACCACAAGACTCGTGGGTCACCCACTCGAGTCACACCTCAAGGCAACCCTTATGCTACCTCGAGTCAGCATCCAGGATCAAACCTCTCAAGGCCAGGTCCGACGCACGCTGTTCACATGCATCTTATTGCTCGGGGCAATGCCGTCATTGCGCCAACTTGAGTACATAGGAGACGACCTCCTCGTCCTCTTACTTAGCACACACAAGCGCACCATGTAAGGGGCAGGCCTCCACCTGATCTCTTATAGACACTCGCTCCTCCTAAGGCCAGACCACTTGCTTGAGCCCAGGCTGACCCCCAGGTCTCCCGTGATCTTTCTTCGAGGGGCGTACATGCGTCGCCATTTCAGATAGCCCCTCGCCCTTGACTCAGGCGTCCTCATGAGTCAACCATGCCTTTGCCTGCTCTTTCTTCTTCGAGCAAGCACCTTCAGCCTTGGTACTTGAAGACCTTCCCCAAGAGTATCATCCTGAACCAGCCTCCTCATTTTTGTCATGTCTCTGGAGCCTGCAAGAAAGCTCAGGGCAAAGACCTGATAAAAGATTGAGTCCTTCATCCTTCTCGGCCCAAGATGACCTCAGTCCCTGGCCCTCATCCTTTGCCGCATCTGATGGAGATAGCTCTCTCTTGTGCAAGACCAGCCACAATCCCGATCACAGTTTGGCTCGAGGTTCATCAAAGCCTCAAAGCTAAGCTGATAGAGGTTTGTGAATTCTGACCAAGGAAGTGACCAAGGCGGTCGGGGCAACCAGCTCTAATGGCCCTCTTCACCTAAATCCCTTCTACCCTCTTCGGATGACGAAGTCTCAAGGAGAAGGCCATGAGCCCCGCACTGTAGTAAATGTTTATTTAATAATATTTATATGGTATATTATTAATAATATCTATAAATAAATAAATATTTCATTTATTCAATAAGATAATGCTAATGATAATAATGGTGGTGATGGTGATTCATATCGACAATTATTTTTTAAATAAATTATACCACATCCAACGCATGTGCATAACACTAGTATTTTCTAATGTGCACCCATAAGGACACATTGTATATTTGGTCCATCAAGAAAACAATCTACCAATAGTATTTCATGTAAATATGGGGATCTATTTTTAGAAAGTGTATTTAAAAAAAATAAAAATAAATTTTGAGTTCTTAGTAAAAGTTTGTCTGAGCGTTCATACACCCTTGGGCACATAAATCAACTTTTATATTATTTTGTTGGCATTAGTTCGACCTATCCGATACTTCTTTCTTACTGTTCTTTTACATTCACGTGAGTCAACCACCCATCTCTCTTTTTTTTGAAACTATAACGATTTTATTCCAATCTTAACATTCACTTCTCAGTTCTCAATTATTGAACTCTCTCTCTCTCTCTCTCTCTCTCTCTCT
>NW_006498549.1:5023410-5042394 GCF_000471905.2 Amborella trichopoda | reverse complement strand
TTTTAGAGATGGATGCAAGTACGTGTTCCATCTAAAAACAGTGGTAACTAATGGTCCAAATGTTTTCTTACTAGAATTATTATTTTTAATTTTTGAAATTTATTTATTTATTCATATTCATGATCTCCATGTTAGAGATTACATGTTCTTAAAAATTAAGTTTCAAAATCCATCTCAAAAATAGATTTATTAAGAGCCCCGCATTTCTATGTATGAGGGCTTGGTCGCATATAAACCGGGTCCTTATCTTAATCATTTGGGAATATAGAGTATTTATAAATGATCGTGAACATCTCTTTATTGTTATGCTTTCCCCCAAAAGTTTGAACATTGGATCTTTGTAATGGCTATTTGCCTATATGTTGATTGGCTATATTCAATTATTTACATTTGAAATTTCTTTTTGCGTTGGTGACATACACTTGGCCTAGGAATTGAGAGTAGGATTGAGCAATACCAGAGGCAATACTACAACATTAATATTGGTTTTGGCCGCTACTATCGGCCAGTGCAACATTGTTCCATATGCAATGGTGGAACTGTTCTTAGAACGACAATCAAGAGCTTGGATCAAGCCTCGACTGGAGAATAAACTTGTCTATTCATTGTATGAGAAAGGCTACTACCGGCGCGTGCAGTCCATATTCATCTCGATATGCAGCAATAGAAGGATCTTGAATTGGCTGTACCCCCACCTTCAAGTGGGTAGTGCCATTTCGACTGGGTCTTGATATGCGTATGAATCTTCGATCGAACAAATGGATGCCGGTGGGGAGCGTAGCTAGGAGGGTTCCATCTCCCTTAGGAACTGTGGTAATGGGGGTCATTCCTGTATTAGCTCCCTTGTTTACAAGACCGCCCTAGAAGACGATATAGTTAAGAGTATATATTCCTTAGCTTAGAAAGGTACCCCGTTTAGTCCCGTTCTCCTACTTGTGAGGAACTTTGGTGGTGGCTCTGAGCCTGCCGCAAGCCAAGGAAGGGCATTCAAAAGACCCTGGGTTAGGTTTGGTTGTTATCAGTAGGTATTGTTTTGGCCTTGGATCAGCAGGTGTTGTTTTGATCGGTTAATGATAGTGTAACGTATAAACGTTTCTTTTAGGGAGTGAGTCTTCGGGATTGATGGCTAATTAGTATTAATCTCAGGTCTTCATCGGATATTGGAGGATTTTCCTTAAATATTAAATGGCTTGATCCATAAAACCACAAGCTCTACTGCTCTAGTTGATGGCCTTTACTGTTTTTCATTTGCAGAATGGAAACTCTTAAGAGACACTTGCCAGCAGGTGACCCTGATGGACTGTCTGTACTCACGAAAATTGCTGCAAGATTTGAAGAGAAGATCTTTACTAATGCTGAGAACCAGGTTCTCCTTTCTCTCCTTGTCAATCTGTAATTTATATTTTTAGTTGTGGATACCTAGTGATTGTTTTCTTGGTTTCCCTTCCTTTTCTTCATCTTTTTCACTTCGTATCGAGAAATTTCATCTCATTCTACAGTTTTATATCCCTATTAAATTTGCCAACTTGGAAGTCTTATTTGGAATGAAATATGAGAATATGGCAATGTGAATCTAGAATTGGGTTCACACTGAATTGTATCATTCAATTGGGTATGTAAGATAGAAGTGTATATGTCAGTATCGTGTGAGACAAACACTACTTATTTGCTCTGGTTAGCAGATAATCATTGAAGCCCTACAAAATTTTAGTGGGTAAATCCCTGCAAATGACATTGTGTCTTGAAGGTTTTTAAATTTGGCTTCTAAACTGCGTCATACATAATGTTTTTGATAATTATTTTGTATATTTAGATATTTCTATTACAAATAACATCCTTTTATTTGAGTATTGTGCATATGGACAGGCATGCATCAATAATCATGCACGTATACCTACGTATTTACATGTGCATGCTACATGCATCCTGGGTATTTGTCATGTGTACACATAATGCCACACAGATAGATGGTTCTGTTGCCATTCTTTTTTGGTTCCATTCATTTTCTTTATTTTTCCTTTCTCAGTTGTTCAACTTCGGGATGATATTTTTTTTAATGTTTTTTAATGTATGGGTTTAATGTTAGAGCTGTTTCAGTGTGTTGATGTTTTGCAGTTCAAATAAAGACTAGTTTTTGTTCATTTGGTAGTTTAGGAAACTGGAATGGCTTTTTGTGGTTCCTCTTGATTTTGCAAGTTGTTAACTGGGGAGAAATTCTATACGTCATATACTTGCTAGCCTTAAAACCTCTCCCCACCAACCCTTGACATGGCAAACTGTGTAAATAAGCAAAGAAAAGAAAATCTACCCTTGTGTAGGTTTGGGATGGCATATGCTGGGAGTGAATCAAAGAATTAGTGACCAGCTTTGTGAACAGGTTGAGAAAAGAAATATCACTGAATAAAATAATTTAACTGAACTGCTTGTGAACTTTGACAGGCCCGACATTTTCTTTTTATATGATTGATATCCGATTTTATTGTTTGCATGAACTAATGTATAATATTACTAACCGACCCAACCTTTTTAGTGGAATCCGGCTTAGTTGTTTTGGAAGAATCCGGCTTACACGCTTAGAGCTTAACTATTGAGTGGGCTCAATACGCTTCCCATCCATATAAACTTTTAGCACTTATTAAGGAGAATTAGTTAGACTGAATGATTATTGGAACAATTGATTATCTTAATAAGCAGGCCGTGGAAATTAAAAGAGTAGAGAGAGAGTAGAAGGTATCATGGTTATTGGTTGTTAAGTTGATGGTTTGTCGAGACTTGAGTGTTAATTTTGAAACAAGAAATTTGTGTGTTTTGGTATAGTTATTCGTGAGTAACTTATTAAATATTTATGCTTATGATTCTATACCTAATCCTGTATATCGTGATTAGTTGGATGCTTTATACTCATAAATGTTAGTCCCTTATGAGAATTTCAATATTCACATTTCTCATCTCTAAATTATTGATTTCCAGGCAGATTATTTGGGGAAAATATCTCTAAAGATGCTCACTTTGGAGACAGAATCTTCCATGGGGAATTCTACGGCATCAAACCCTACTGGAGAAAAACCAACATATGCAAGATTAAGGTGAACATTTGTCAAGTACAGAAATTTTTTTACTTATGTGCAAGAAATACTGTTCTTATATATATATATATATATATATAGGATGATGCTACCCTTAGACCAAGGGCTAACAGGAAGATATGAGCCCAAAGGCCCAGATTGAATCTGTGCCGATCTGACGATCACAAATACTCGATAGTGTTTAAATTTTCATTTTTTTCTCTACAAATTCAAATCAATTGAAATTTTTGGTGTGTGTTCATCAAAAATAGGTGTATCTTCAAAAAAATTTTTACTTGAAAAAATTGACCAAAATACCCCTGTAAAGTTTCAGGGGTATTTTGGTCAATTTATTTTTTGAGGATTATTTTTTTATATTTTTATTAAGTGCTGCCTGCTGAGAAGAACACACGCCTAAAATTTCAAGTGATTTGGATTTATAAAAAAAACATTAAAATTCAAACACGAAATGAGGTCATGACCAACAGATCGGCCCAGATTTATTCTGAGCCGTTGAGCTCATATCTTCCTGTTAGCCCTTAGGCTAGCAAGAAGATTTTCCATATATATATATATATATATATATATATGTATATGTATATATGTGTATGTATTTATATATGTTATATATATGTATATATGTGTATGTATTTATATATGTTTATATGTATATATGTCTATGTATTTATATATGTTTATATATATATATATATGTACGTATGTTTGTATATATGTATGTATGTATGTATATATATGGGTAGTGATTTCAAGCGACAGTTGTATAGTAATATAATGCAACAATCTTCAAAAACTATGATAGGGGCATTTGTTTGATCATAATTTTAAAAGATACTTTGTTTTCATTCTAATGAATAATCACAATAAAGAAAAAATTGAAAACACAATCTAGAAAGTATTTTTTTAACCCTTTTAACATAGGTCGTGCATTATGATAAGATGCTTAGATATAGGCCATAAAAGGATTTTTTCGTTTCCAATTTTTTTTGGTGGCTTTATAATAATAAATTTTTAAATCAGTACTATTTTCAATCCTTAGAAATTTGTGTCTTTTTTTAAAATTTTTATTCAATGATTTATATCTTATTGAGACTTATATATACTAGTTTTAAATCATTTATAATTAAAATTATAAATATTTAAAAGTAAGTAAAGAAAGAAAGCTTGATTAATTATAAATGATTTAAAAATAAATAAAGAAAGAAAGCTTTCTTTCTAGTATTTTATCTTTCGGTTGAATCTATTATTGTGGTGTCGGTGTTATTTCATTATACATGATTATTTTATATATTTAATAATAACTATAAATAAAATAAATATATCATATTATATATTATTAAATAATATCTATAAATAAAATAAATATTTTATTTATTCAATAAGATAATGCTAATGATAATAATGGTGGTGATGGTGATTAATATTAACAATTATATTTTAATTAAATTATACCACGTCCAACGCTTGTGCATAACACTAGTATTTTTTAAAGTGCACCCATAAGGACACATTGTAGATTTGTTCCATCAAGAGAACTATCTACCAATAGTATTTCATGTAAATATGGGGATCTATTTCTAGATGTGTATTTAAAGAAAATAAATAAATTTTGAGTTCTTAATAAAAGTTTGTTGTGAGAGATCATAAAATCAACTTCTATATTATTTTGTTGGTATTATAGTTCCATTGGACCTATCTAATTAACCTATATTGTATGCTATTGATAGATGGACAGGTGGGCACACTTCGCTTTCTCATGCTAATTCTTCCCATGGGAACTTGAGTTACTAATCTTTATTCTCCATCCTTACCAAACTCCAAATCTAAGATGAATTTTTTGATGGACTTCTAGTCACTTGCTCATGTTTTATATATAGAAAATATATTGATTACATTTAAAATTTTTTTAAAAAAAGAGTGACATACTAACCAAAAAATTTTAGGTAAAATACAAAAAGCTCCAAAAATTACAAAGAAGATCGTCAACCCACTTTTTTTATATTTTTCCAAAATTGCCCACGATCAACTTGGATTTTGATTTTTCGTTTGTAGGACAGTGCCCCAAGCTTTATGGCACTGCCCTACTGACGGAAAGCAAAAATATATAAAAAAAAATCAAAATTCAAGTTGATTGAGGGGCAGTTTTGAAAGAAAAAAGAGCGTTGACGTGAGCATTTGTATTTTATCTGAAACTTTAGTGTCTCCAATGAATCACTCAGAAAAGAATTCTTGAATGGCTACCATGCAACGTCTCATGGCTACCAACAATGATGACCTCTTTGTAACAACAATAATGATCTCATAGCAATGGCAATTCATCCTCGAGTGGATTCTAAGGGAATAAGTATACAATATGCTTCTGTGAGAGCATTTATACTGATACTTCTTCTTACTGTTCTTTTATATGCGCCCGAGTCATCCACCCATCTCTCTTTTTTTTTGTAACAGTAACAACTTTATTCCAATCTTAACAGTCACTTCTTAATTCTCACAATTACAATTGTTACGGTGGCTCAATTATTCAAAATCTCTCTCTCTCTCTCTCTCTCTTAACACTCTGATTGCAAACTTAGGGTTTTCGTTTTTGGGCCATCGAGGAGAAAGGATCATGAGCGGTTGAATTTTGTAGTTTTGAGAGTCTTTGGATTTGAAATTCGGTTTTTTTAGGCAATAGAGAAGACAACGTTTGTAGGTTGTTAAGGTTTTCCAGTATTTAGAGCCCTTGGGATCAGGAATTGGTTTTCCTTTTTGGGGAAGAAAACATTATTGGCTTCTTGAAATTTTCGAGCTCTGAGAGTTGGCTGGAATAGTGATAGTCTTTCTCTTGTTTGGGTGACAGGGTTATAAAAGTTTAGTTCTCCAGATTTTATACAATATTTTTGTTTATTTTTGGGTTTTTGAGTAGGATGGATAAAGGTGGTTGGATGCCCCCTCAAGGCGAGGGTGATGTCGTTCTAAGGGATGCTAACGATTGGAGGACGGAGCTTTCAGCTGATCTTAGGCAGAGGATTGTGAATAAGATGTGAGCCCTCTCTCTCTCTCTTTATATATATATAGATATATATATTAGTAGGTGAATTTCTTGTTTTCATTGTTTATTTTTGTAGTCTTATGCATTCCCAATTTGATATTGCCTGGGGACAAATACCTAGGTGGATCGCACGTTCTGCTAGCCCAAGAGATAACATTTTTGGAGTCGCCTTCCACTATCAGAGTTAAACCCCAGGATGGGTTGAATTTTTTCAAAGCTAGAAGGACGGCTAGTGCTTTAGCATGGATAGAAAGTCCTTAAAGCCCAGGAATTGAGAGATAGAGAGGAGTATATTGCCCTCATGATCTCGATAAACGCCTCCTGCCCCTGCTGGACCAGGGTTCCCCAAGGAGCAACCATCAAAGTTTAGCTTGATGGTTCCTTGAGAAAGTGGAAGTTAGAAGCTTGACCTACTAACCCTTTGTGGTTGATGATAAAGGATATCACCCCAATGAGTGAAGAAGAAGGTCTGAGGAATTCCTCTCAAGAATTTATGATTTGAAGCCCAGAACGTAACCAGGGTGGTTACCTTGGACAAGAGAGCCTAAGTTTGAAGTTTGGAGCCACAGAAAATTCTGGAATTTCTTTCCAGCCACAACCCATATTGTAGCCATAACAGTCGCCTTCCACAGGATACGACCTGCCTTAGGCCAACAAGAATCAAAATTGCAGGTAAGGAGGGCTTTAATTGAGGGGGGGGTAACCCCACGTATCCCAAAAAGTTGCAGTACCCTTCCCCATAGGTCATAAGAGAAATCACAAAGAAGGAAAAGGTGATGGTTGCTTTCCTCCTCACATTCACACAGGGCACATCTATTCAGGATAGGGATCCTTCTTTTCTGTAGATTATCCACTGTAAGGACCCTATGTGAGAAAGCTAGCCACTGGAAGGTCTGCACTTTTGGTGGAGCAATCGAAGACCAAATTTTAGAGAAGGGCACAAGGGTGGAAGGAGAGAGTGTGAGGCTTTTATAGAAAGAGGCAACTGAGAACTTACCCAAGGGGTTCAGAGTCCAGACAAGTTCATCTCTTCCATGGGAGGGGAGAAAGAGAGAGTGGAGGGTCTGCGAGAGGCGCTGAAAATCAAATGTTTCCGATTCAGTTAGATTCTTTCTAAAAGTGGGATTCCAGACTCTATGTCCTCCCACGCTACAAAGCTCCTGGGCTATAGAAGAGTCCTGGTCATGCGCAAGAGAGTAAAGGGACGGGAAGACGACACAAATCGGGGAAGGGCCTAACTAAAGGTCCTGCCAGAATTTAACCTTGGAGCCTTCTCTCAGAAGGAACCTAGTGTGGCTCTTGAAAGTGGCTAGCACTGTTAAAAGAGACTTCTAGATACCTAACCCATTATGCCTTTTTCAGTGATCCTGGTAGCCAAGATTGTATAGGGATATTGTACTTATGCATAACCACCTAGGCCCACAGTGCAATTTTCCCAGAAGGGCGGCGTGTTTGCGAATGACCTTAATCCCCAAGCCACCCTTGTCTTTAGGTTGGCAGAACTTATCCCAGGCTACAAGATGAAACTTCTTATCTTCCTGGCCAAAGGAAGTTTCTCATGAGTTGGTTGAGTCGATGGGCCACCTGCGCCGGCATATGGAAAAGCGTCATTAAGTAAATCGGGGAGTTAGCTAAGGTAGCTTTGATCAAGTTGTTTCTTCCCGACAACAACAGGAATCTTCCTTTCCGTCTTGCCAAGCGGTGATCAACCTTGTTAAGAACTGGGGACCAATGCTGCTTTTTAGGCTTACCAACCCCCAGTGGGAGCCAGAGGTAAGTGGTAGGGAGGACCTAGACTTTACATTCCCAAGCTGGAATGAGAGATCGATTTTCTTCAGCAGACAAGGCGACCCCCAACATACTGGATTCATTCATGTTTATCTTAAACTCAGTCGCTGTTTGGAAGCAACGGAGGAACCTTTTGAGGGTGTTAACTTCCTTTCGAGTGGCATCTAGGAATATGAGGGTATCGTCTGCGTACTAAAGGTGGGAAACTGTGGGCCCGTTCCTGCTGGTTTTAAAGCCTGAAAGGAGGCCAGCTTGGTAGAGCCGAGAGATGGATCGACTGAAGACTTCTGCTGCAATAACAAAAAGAAAGGGCGAGATGGGGTCTCCTTGTCTTAACCCCCCTCAAAGAGGGAAAAAAGCCAACTGGGGTTCCATTGATGAAGATAAAGAAATAGGGGATATAGAAGCAACCACTCATCCACTTTCTCCATCTCTCTCCGAAACCCATCCTAGTCATGGACTCATTCAGGTCTGACCAGTCAACATGGCCATAAGCCTTTTCCTAGTCAATTTTGAAGATGAGTCTTGGTCTCTTGGAAAGGTGTCTCGAGTGGACACACTCATGGGCCACTAAGGCCCCATCTAAGACTTGTCTGCCTTTGATGAAGGAACATTGAGAAAGAGAAACGATGGAAGGCAAGACATTTTTCAGCCTGGAAGCAAGGACTTTAGCCAGGATCTTATAAGAAGAATTGAGAAGGCTGATAGGCTTGAAATCTTTAATTTCCTCTGCTCCTTCTTTCTTAGGGACAAGGGCAAGGAGTAGCATTCATGGCTTTGTTTAGGATACCCCTTTCAAAGAATTCATCAAAGAACTTTACAAAGTCAAGACGAAGCGTATCCCATAACTCCTTAAAGGGGGCAACCGGAAAGCCATCTGGCCCCGGGGCCTTGTCACTCCCTAACTCAGTGATAGCTTTACAGATCTCCTGTTCTGAGAAGGGCCGCTCTAACCAGGCAACTTGGATTACATTGAGAGTCAGGAAGTCAAGGGTCGAGAATCTAGGTCTAGGTTCAGGGGGAGTAGAGTACAAATTCTTGAAGAAATCGAGGATGGCTCGTTGAATTTCACAAGGCCGAGTCAAATAGGAATTGTTGACTTTCAGTATCGAGATGGCATTGTCTCTACAACGACAATTTGCAATTCGATGGAAAAAGCCAATGTTATTGTCCCTAGCTTTCAACCAGACCTTGGATCTCTGTAGATTTCTTCTTTTTTAACAATAGCGAGATACTCCAACTTGGACTTGGACTTAAGCACCTGTCCAGAGTTATTTAAAGATCTCGATTCTTCAATAGAGTCTAGATTCTTAATGGTTTCCAAAAGGGAAGCCTTCAAGTGCGAAAAATTAACAGGAAGCTTAGAGCTCCAAGCTTTGAGAGCAAATTTAAGAAGCTGAATTTTCTTTTGGAGGATGAAGCCCGCTCTCCCCGAGACTTGAGAATTAAAGGAGTTCCACCAGGTTCGTATAAGGGCAGGTAGATCCTTTTCTTGAAGCCATTGCATTTCAAATTTGAAAGGACGGGGACCCTTGATAATATCATTTGTGTCCAATAGTATAGGGGAATGGTCGGAGGTGGGCTTGGGAAGGGCCAAAGACGACGAAGTTGGGAATTATTCCTCCCAATTGACCGAAACGAGAAATCTATCAAGTTTTGAGAGGGTGGGATTGATGCTTTGGTTGGACCAAGTAAATTGGCATCCTTTGTGGGGGATGTAAATTAGCTCGTTCCGGCTAATGAAATCTGAGAAGTCCCTCATTTCCGGGGAGATGGTGGAAGAGGAATTCCTCTCGTGAGACCAACGAACCACATTGAAGTCTCCCCCCACACGCCAAACTTGGTGAGGAAGGGAAGCAATATGGTCTAATTCTTGCCAGAGTCTTTGTCTGATGGTATTGGAGTTAGGACCATAAAGAGCAGAAAACTTCCACTAGACACCATCAGAGATGTTGGATAGAAGAAGGGTGACAGAGAATTCCTCCAAGAAGTGGGAGGTGAGTGAGAGATCATAAGGGTCCCAGACCACGCAGATCCCTCCTGAAGCCCGTTCGCCAGTAATGAGACTCACTGGCAGGGTCTCCTACCCCAATCTTACGGATAAGCTGGAGGTCAGGTTCAAGAAGTTTGGTTTCAATTAGTGCTAAGATAGTAGGGGAATGTTTGAGGGAGAGGGCTTTGGCCGCATCTTTCTTTGAGGACCCCTCTGATGTTCCAAATTAGAATCTTCATTTATAGGGGATGAGAGCAAGGGAGGAGACCAATTTGGGAGACCTCCTCGGGCAGCCTGGGGTGGAGTTGAAGGGGGAGAGTTCAATAGCTTTTCCTGGAAAAGGGAGAGAAGAGAAGAGGTTGCAAAGCTCTCTTTGCCCTCTTATTCTCACCTGCATCCTGCTCTGTGCATCTGTCGAAAGGAATTTGTGAACAGAGCCTTCAGGACCCTTGTATTCAAAACCCATAATCCTGTACATGGTTCTCATCCTGTCTTCCTCTGAGGTACTCCTGTCTTCAACATCATCATCTGCCACTGAGTGTGCCTGCTGATCCAAGGAGGCGGGCGATTGCGAAACATGAACACCTGGAGAGAGGGAAGGGGGGTCGATCGAAGGGTAGAGATCAAAAGGAAGGGGCGAGGAGGGAGGAAGATTCAGGCCAGTATTGACAGATATCAGAGGGGAAAACTGTGAGTTCCTTGAGGACCCCTCAGGAGGGAGAGAACGGCTAGGGGGGGAAACAGAGAGGGGTGGCTGAGGAGGGACAAAGATTGGAGTGGCCTCCTGAACAAGAGCACCAGGGGACAGAGGGTAAAGAGAGGGAGAGGGGGGTAACACGTTGGGAAGGAGGGAGAAGTTAGGGACTAAGGTAAGAAACTGGTGAGTCTGGACGGTGGTGAAGGAGGAAAGTAGAAGGGGTAGTTAGGGGGCCAAACAACGTGAATCGTGTGGGCCCTATGAATATGGACAAGATGAGGGGTAAAAGAGAGATGCGGGGCTAGGAAGTTAGCAATAGAGGACAGGTCAGGAGGAGATGGGTCCAGTGACTGGGCTGGGGCGATGCCCACTAGGAGAAAGTCTCGATTCATCTTAATAAGGTTAGAAGGTTCAAGGCCAAAGGGAAAGGGGTGATCGAGGTTAAAAGCGTAGAAAGAGAGAGAGAGAGAGAGAACGAGGGGAGTGTAGAGAGCCAGCACATAAGGAGGTTGACAGGTTCAGAGAAGAGCTCGAGTCACTGCAGGGCACCTGAGGGGAGGGGGAAGGGGAGGGGGGGCTGGAGGGGGAAACAAGAGTAGGCTCTAGGATCAGAGGAGGAGGGGAGGGGGAAGGGGAGGGGGGGCTGGAGGGGGAAACAAGCGTAGGCTCAAGGATCAGAGGAGGAGGGGAGGGGGATGTGGGTTACTGACCCAAAAGGAGAGTTAAGGGCTCAAGAGGGAGAGAATGAGTACCCGGCTGACACACAAACGAAGAGGCTGGGGAGAGAGGAGAGGAGAACCCAGGTGATAAAGTAGGTGTGGCCGACTGGCACACTAACCCAGGGGAGACAGTCTTTGGGGAAGGGAGGCAAGGGGACAAAGGTGGCGAAGGAACCCTCTCGAAGGAAGTCCAGACGGGAGCCAGCTGACAATGATAAGACGGCTCAAGGAGAATGGAGTCACAGGGCCCAGGGGGATCGGGAGCATGGGCCGGGTCAGACAACGCTAGCAGGAAGAAAGGGAACCACAAGAACACAGGGGGTTGATAGGGGGGAGGAAACTCCCACGGGAGCCATCTGGAGGGGAGACAAGGGGGGTCCGGCTGGGACAGGGACAGCTATGCAGCACTCAAGTGCTCCTCCCAAAGTGGCCGATCTGAGTGCGATAAATGGGGGAGAGAAGGCGGCTGAGACAGACGTGTGGAAGTCGAGGCAGCCGATGGGAGCACAAGGGTAGGTGAAAAGGAGGGACACGTGGCCTCCAGCTGAGAGGGGAGAGGGGCGGTTGAAAGGGGAAGGACTGAGACGGCAGAGGGAAGTGGGTCTGGTAAAGAGGAGGGCCCGAGAACTAGTGGAGGACAGGAGGTAGATGGACTAACTTCTCGGGTCGGGGCCAAAGGACGATGAAAGTTAACAAGGACCTCTTTACCAGGTCGGCGAGCAAACTCGCACTCGCCACATTGAACCGAAACACAACTCGGCAAAGCAGGGGACGAGTAAATGGCAAGACTCGTTTGGAGAGGCGAGTCTCCCTTGTTTTCCTCTTCCGCTGGGGTACCAACCTGGATCGAGAAGGCGCAACCCCCCTTGTCTAGTAACGCGGTGGACGGGCGGGGACGCCAAAACTTCTTCTGCTGAAGCTCAGGGGGACGACGTCTAGGTCGCAATCTCTTGTCGTTCTTCCTAGTCACCACCTCCCATCGCTGGGGCGATAAAGCCATGCAAGGAGCCGATGGCGTATTATGGAAGAAGTGGGGGGGAGGGTGGCGAAGCCGAAGCCCAAGAGAGAGTAACAAGGTAGAATAGACCATTGATATCAAGCCACACAAACTGCGGGATCAAAGAGGTGTCCAAGACTTCAATCAGCAAAATGAATAGAACCCAATGGAAGAGTCTATTAGGAGACCAACATCGTAGAGGGCAAGAGGCTCCCCTGAATGATCATACAAAGAGCGGAAGTTAACAATTGGGACACGATTAGGAGACCAACACCGCAGAGAGCAGGAGGCTCCCCTGAATGAAGGATTAGGACACTTGCGGAGGGCGGAGTTGGCTTCCTCCAGAGAAGGGAAGGAGAAAAGGAAGTCACCATTGGACAGACGTCTACAGACGAAATCAGACCCCTGCCAAAGACTTCTAGCCCACCGCTCAATGCCGCTACTATCATCTCTCTTCGGGTGAAAGATACCTACTAGGGAAGCCGAGAACTTTTTGGAGAGGCTATCAGACTCCTCCGAGGGGATGGTGATACAAAATGGAAAGAAAGGGGAGACAGTAGGGGGAACATGAGAGCCAAAAGAGGGAGAAGAGACCTTAGCTGGAGGGGCAGGAGGGGAGGAAGAAAGGACCTGGGCAAAGGAAGCTCTGGATGGGGGAGGAGGAGGCGGAGGAATCACCGAGGGACGACGATGAGGGAGGGTTCTGGGGTAAACAGCGTAGATATCACTCCAAGAGGAAAGGGAACAGCAGTAGGGACGACCCATCCACCGGGGACTCGTGGTGTACGTTGTGGTGTTTCTTTCTAATGAACAATAACAAAGAAGAAAAAAAGAAAAAAAGAAAAATACTTTTCATTCTAATGAACAATAACAAAAAAGAAAAAATCGAAAACGCAACTTCGAAAGTATATTTTAAACCCCAATTAACATAGACCATCCATTTTGATAAGATGCTTAGATCTAGGCCTTAGGAGGATTTTTTCATGTCCAAGTTTTTTAGATGACTTCATTATCATTAGATGAACAATATTAACAAAGAAAAAAATGATTTTGAGTTTGTAAAGAATAAGATCATGAAATTCACAAAATGAATGGTCTAAATTCGTTGTTGGAGGGGCCTCATTTTGACCATATCTAGGATTCAAATTGAACTTTTTTTTTTGGACTGATTATTGAGATGAAAAGAGTGTGTGTGCAAAATTTTGAGTCATACAAATGCCACAAACATGGTTTTCTAGAAGTGTGGTTGTATTACAATGAGATGCAATCATTGCATTAGATCACTACGCTATATATATGGGGGAATGATTTCTTGCAACGGTCGTATAGTAATATAATGCAACAATCTTCAAAAACTATGTTAGGGCCATTTGTATGATCATAATTTTAAAATATACTCTCTTTTCATATTAAAAACATTCACAAAAAAGAAAAATTTGAAAACACAATCCAGAAAGTATTTTTTAACCCATTTAACATAGGCCATCCATTTTGATAAGATGCTTAGATCTAGGCCTTAGAAGGATTTTTTCGTTTCTGTTTTTTTATGGCTTTATTAAATAAATTTGTAAATCAGTACTGTTTTCAATCCATAGAAATTCATCGCTTTTTTTTTTTATTCTTATTCAATAATTTACATCTAGATGAAACTTAACTATATACTAATTTTAAATCATTTATAATTAAAATTATAAATATTTAAAAATAAATAAAGAAAGAAAGCTAGCTTTCTACTATTTTATGAATTGTTTGAATCTATTATTGTGGCATCCGTGTTATTTCATTAGACATGATTATTTTATATTATTTAATAACATCTATAAATAAAACAAATATATTATATTGTATATTATTAAATAATATCCATAAATAAAATAAATATTTTATTTATTCAATAAGGTAATGTTAATGATAATAATGGTGGTGATAGTGATTCATATTAACAATTATTTTTTAAGTAAATTATGCCACGTCCGACGCATGCGCATAACACTAGTATTTTCTAGAGTGCACCCATAAGGACACATTGTATATTTGGTCCATCAAGAAAACTATCTACCAATAGTATTTCATGCAAAAATGGGGATCTATTTTTAGAAGTGTATTTAAAAATAAATAAATAAATTTTGAGTTCTTAATAAAAGTTTGTTGTGAGAGATCATAAAATCAACTGTTATATTATTTTGTTGGCATTAGTTCCATAGGACCTATCTAATTAACCTATATTGTATGCTATTGATAGATGGACACGTGGGCACACTTCCCTTTCTCATGCTAATTCTTCCCATGGGAACTTAAGTTACTTATCTTTATTCTCCATCCTTACCAAACTCCAAATCTAAGATGAATTTCTTGATGGATATCTAGTCACTTGCTCATGTTTTATATGTAGAAAATATATTGATTACATTTAAAATTCAAAAAATAGAAGAGTGACGTAGTGACCTTACAAGTTTAGGCAAAATCCGAAATGCTCCGAAAATTACAAAGAAGGTCGTCAACCCACTTTTTTATATTTTTCCAAATTTCTCTCGATCAACTCGGATTTTGATTTTTCGTTTATAGGACAGTGCCCTAAGCTGTATGGCATTGCCCTACTAACAAATAGCAAAAATATAAAAAAAAAAATCAAAATTCAAGTTGACTGAGGGGCAGTTTTGAAAATAAAAAAAAGGGTTGACGCGGAGCATTTTGTATTTTATCTAAAACTTTAGAGTCTCTACCAAATCACTCAGAAAAGAAATTCTCGAATGGCTACCATTCAACGTCTGATGGCTTCCAGCAATGATGACAACTTTGTAACAACAATAATGATCTCATAGCAATCTCAATTCGTTCACGAGTGGATCTTGAGGGAATAATTATACAATATGCTCCCGTGAGAGCATTTATACTAATACTGCTTTCATATTGTTCTTTTACATTCACCCGAGTCAACCACCCGTCTCTCTTTTTTTTGAAACAGTAACAACTTTATTCCAATCTTAACAGTCACTTCTCAGTTGACACAATTACAATTGCCACAGTGGCTCAATTATTCAACTCTCTCTCTCTCTCCTAACCCTTTGATTGCAAACTTAGGGTTTTCGTTTTTGGGCCATTGAGGAGAAAGGATCACGATCGCAAAGAATTTTGTAGTTTTGAGATTCCTTGGATTTGAAATTGGGGTTTTTTAGGCATTAGAGAAGACAACGTTTGTAAGTTGTTAAGGCTTTCCAGTATTTAGTGCCCTTGGGTTCAGGAATTGGGTTTTCCTTTTTGGCGAAGAAAACAGTATTGGCTTCTTGAAAATTTCGAACATTGAGATTTGGCTGGAATACTAATAGTCTTTCTCTTGTTTGGGTCATAGGCTTATAAAAGTTTAGTTCTTGAGAGTTTATACAATAATTTTGTTTATTTTTGGGTTTTTGAATAGCACGGATAACGACTGGAGGACAAAGCTTTCAGCTGATTCTAGGCAGAGGATTGTGAATAAGATGTGAGCTCTCTCTCTTTCTCTCTCTCTCTCTCTCTCTCTATATATATATATATATATATATATATTGGTGGTATATTTCTTGTTTTCATTAGTTTATTTTTGAGTCTTCTGCATTCCCAATTTGATATTGCCTGTGTTTGTGTGCTGTTTTTTATTGAAATATATTTCTTACTTTGTTATAGCTTTAGTAAACAGGGAATTTTTAGAATTCCAAGGATATTAGAGAAACAAAAAGATAATACAACTTACCCTTGTTGAGATGGCCTTAAGGAAAATTGTTTCATGCGGGCTGAACTGCATTTCTACATATGCGGTCTAGAAAGTGTAAAGCATCCATCTTAAAGATGGATACAAGTAGGTGTTCCATCTTAAAACAATGGTAATTAACGGTCCAAATGTGTTTTTACTAGAATTATTATTTTTAATTTTTGAAATTTATTTATTTATTCATATTCATGATCTCATGTTAGAGATTACATGTCCTTAAATATTGAGAGTAGGATTGAGCAATACCAGAGGCAATACCGAAACATTAATATTGGTTTCGGCCACTATTATCAGCCAGCGCAACATTGTTCCATATGCAATGGCGGAATCGTTCTCAGAACGACAATCAAGAGGTTGGATCAAGCCTTGACCGGAGAATAAGCTTCGTCTATTCGTTGTATGAGAAAGGCTACTACCGGCGCGTGCAGTCCATATTCATCTCGATCTGCAACTATAGAAGGATCTTGAATTGGCTGTAGCCCTACCTTCAAGTGAGTAGTGCCTTTCCCCCTAGGTCAAAGGGATGCCGGTGGGTAGCGTAGCTAGGAGGGTTCCATCTCCCTTAGGAGCTGTGGTAATGGGGATCATTCTTGTATTAGCTCCCTGGTTTCCAAGGCCACCCTAGAATACGATTTAGTTAATAGTATAAATTCCTTAGCTTAGAAAGGTACCCCGTTCAGTCCCGTTCTCCGGCTTGTGAGGAACTTTGGTGGTGGCTCTGAGCCTGCTGCAAGGCAAGGCAGGGCATTCAAAAGGCCCTGGGTCACGTCTGGTTGTTATCAGCAGGTGTTGTTTTAGGCCTTTGATTAGTCGCTGTTGTTTTGATCAGTTTATCATGGTGTAATGTGTACACTTTTTTTTTCGGGAGTGAGTCTTCGGGATTGATGGCTAATGAGTATTAATGTCAGGTCTTCATTGGATATTGGAGGATTTTCCTTAAATATTAAATGGCTTGATCCATAAACCACACTGCTCTAGTTGATTGCCTTTACTGTTTTAAATTTGCAGATTGGAAACTCTTAAGAGGCACTTTCCAGCAGGTGATCCCATTGGACTGTCCGTACTCACGACAATTGCTGCAATTTTCGAAGAGAAGATCTTTACTAATGCTGAGAACCAGGTTCTCCTTTCTCTCCTTGTCAATCTATAATTTATATTTTCAGTTGTGGCTACCTAGTGATTGTTTTTTTGGTTTCCCTTCCTTTTCTTCTTCGTTTTCATTTCGTCTTGAGAAATTTCATCTCATTCTACAGTTTCATGTCCCTATTAAATTTGCCAACTTGGAAGTCTTATTTGGAATGATAATATGACAATTTGAATCTAGAAATGGGTTCACACTGAATCGTATCATACAATCAGGTATGTAAGATAGAAGTGTATATGTCAGCATTGTGGGAGACAGGCACTACTTATTTGCTCTGGTTAGCAGATAATCGTTGAAGCCCTACATAATTTTAGTGGGTAAATCCCTTCAAATAACATGGTCTTGAAAGTTTTTAATTTGGCTTCTAAATCGTGTCATACATAATGTTTTTGATAAATATTTCTTTTACAAATAACTTCCTTTTATTTGAGTCTTGTGCGTATGGACATGCATGCATCAATAATCATGCACGTATACCTACGTATTTACATGTGCATGCTACATGCATCCTAGGTATTTGTCATGTGTACACATAATGCCACATAGATGGTTCTGTTGCCATTCTTGTTTGGTTCCATTCATTTTCTTTATTTTTCCTTTCTCAGTTGTTCAACTTCGGGATGATATTTTTTTAATGTTTTTTAATGTATGGGGGTTTAATGTTAGAGCTGTTTCAGTGTGTTGATGTTTTGCATTTCAAATAAAGACTAGTTTTTATTCATTTGGTCGTGCAGAAAACTGGAATGGATTTCTGTGGTTCCTCCTGATTTTACAAGTTGTTAACTGGGGAGAAATTCTATATGTCACAGACTTGCCTGCCATAAAACCTCTCTCCACCAACCCTTGACATGGCAAACTGTGTAAATAAGCAAAGAAAAGAAAATCTACTCTTGTGTAGGTTTGGGATGGCATATGCTGGGAGTGAATCAAAGAATTGGAGATCAGCTTAGTGAACCAGTTGAGAAAACAAATATCTCTGAATAAAATAAGTTAACTGAACTGCTTGTAAACTTTGACAGGCCCAACATTTTCTTTTTATATGATTGATATCCGACTTTATTGTTTGCATGAACTAATGAATAATTTTACTAACCCACCCAACCTCTTTAATTGTTTTGGAAGAATCCGGCTTGCACGCTCTGAGCTTAACTATTGAGTGGGCTCAGTACGCATCCCATCCATATAAACTTATTGCACTTATTAAAGAGATTTAGTTTGGCTGAATGATCATTTGAACAATTGATTATCTTAAGCAGGCCATGGAAATAGATATAATAGAGATGGAGTAGAAGGTATTATGGTTATCGGTTGTTAAGTTGATGGTTTGTCGAGACTTAAGTGTTAATTTTTAAACAAGAAATTTGTGTATTTTGGTATAGTTATTTGTGAGTAACTAATTAAATATTTATGCTTATGATTCTATACCTAATCCTGTATATCGTGATTAGTTGGATGCTTTATACTCATTAATGTTAGTCCTTATGAGAATCTCAATATTCACATTTCTCATCTCTGAATTATTTATTTCCAGGCAGATTATTTGGGGAAAATATCTCTAAAGATGCTCACTTTGGAGACAGAATCTGCCATGGGGAATTCTACGTCATCAAACCCTACTGGAGAAAAACCAAAATATACAAGATCAAGGTGAACATTTGTCAAGTATATAAAATTTTTTTACTTATGTTTAAGAAATACTGTTGGGTATATATATATATTATATATAGTATATATATATATATATATATATATATATNNNNAGAGTAGTATTACTAGTACTACTACCG
>NW_006498549.1:4980889-4991540 GCF_000471905.2 Amborella trichopoda | reverse complement strand
TACGTACGTACGTACTACTACGTCTACTCTCTCTCTCTCTCTCTCTCTCTCTCTCTCTCTCTCTCTTCTCTCTCTCTCTCTCTCTCTCTCTCTCTTTCTCTCAAACATGGTCTTTCTCTCACTAGAATACCCACCCAAAGACTAAAAAAAACAAACTATTTTCTCTCTTATTTGCATCTCACTTTTTTCATGTGTATTTTTCTCTCTATAAAACTCTATTTATAAAGAGTAACCCATTAGAGCCCAATGTAATTCTTTCTCTTATTTTGATTAGGTCGCCTATTTCCCATAGATTTCTTATATCTAACAGGAGTTAAGAAATGTTTTGTCTCCCACTAGGATTCACCTGATTTCCATATCTAAATATTGTCATTCTAAATCATAAGATCTTCTTAAGGATAAGGAATACATCAACACCCTCAAAACAAGGAAACTACCCAAGAATATTGCGTACCACCTTTTCCCATATCCATATGGTTTCAAATCCTATAAAATAGGATTACCATATATATGAGAAATCTAGGTAGTTATTAAATATGTGAAGTTCTCTAAAAATAGGAAACAAGCGCTTCATGTACAATATTGTCCCACTTGAAGACATGTTTTCATTCTAACTAGTCCACTCCAAGAAACTGTTGCACATCAGTTATTAATTATCAAGTAACCACGAGCCTTGAGGAAGTCCTGCACCAAGTGAACTCTGCCTTCCCATTGGGCTTAATCAACATATATGTTGGATTGTCATCAATATGAAATTTTTGCAATAAATTATTTTCATCTTCTACCACATCATGAATAAAATGATATTGAACATTAATATGTTTGGTTATATCATGGAAGGTTAGATTTCGTGCTAGAAACTGTAAAGATTATCAGTACCAATAATATTCAGTTTCTCCCCATTTGCGGTGATAATTTGACTATGACCTTGGTATGGTTTAGTAGATGGTGGACTTGTGTGCACTCCAGTCATATAATTAGAGACACCCAATTCAATAAACCAAAGGGCATTTACACTAGGGGATAGATGAAAGTTCATACTAGATAAACTCATAGCAGAGAAAGCAGAAGAGATAGTCGTAGATACAGAGTTTTGTACCAGTTGTCGAATATCATCTGACATAGTTGATATCCAGGACACTGTCATATTTGGGTCATGAATAGTACTTGATGGGGGTCTCTACCATTTGTCCCTTAGATGCATCATTAGCAACTTGGTATGCCCTGTAAAAAGGTTTCCGTGTATCTAATGTCTGGTTGCCTCGTCGAGAACGATCACGTTACTTTGTGATAATATACCCAAGACGTTTGCAATAAGTATAAACAAATTTCTTCTTGCAATGGGATGCAACATGACCATACTATTTACATTCATAACATTGCAGCAAAGATGAACCCTTTTGTGATGGTTTTTCTCTAGCCCACTGAGCCACAAGGACATACTCTATATCTTTCTTTCCCTTAATGGTGGCCTGTGTCGTAATTCTCGTCTCCTCACGAATAAAGTCACCCATAATGGCATCCATATTGGCTAATGTTTCGCGATTAAAAATATTGGTTCGAATAATCTCATATTATGGGCGCAACTTCATTAGAAGCTGCATCACTTTCCTGTCATCATTTATCTCCTTTAAGCTTTTAATGCATTTCTTCATGAACATTTGAAAGAAACAGTATATATGCGACCTCTTCTTGGGTATTGTCATGATAAATTTATGGTATGTCACTTGAAAAAATCCTGCGAATCTAATATATGTGGGCCAACTTGTCGATGATGGTTACAATGTTTAATTTTCTTGTGATGGTTGTGTAATACATAACTTACACGCTGGGAGAGTAAAAGGAAAGGGGCATAAAATTGGTCGTTTGTTTGCCTTAGAGTTTGAGAAACTAAATCGTGATGCTCATTTCTTTTTTCCATCGAATTCTGATTTTTTTGTTTCTAATAAATAATTACATATGTGGCATCGGAGACTTTATCATTCGAATACAAATAAATTAGATACTTTGTTTCGTTCTGGTTCATTGCCCCAATAAAGCACTAGCTTTAAATTCTATTAATAAATCTTGTATTAATTGTTCATTGAATAAAAGGACTAGTTTACCTTATCTGACTCGAGTAGATAAAGCAACTGCACCTTTCCATCTTATTCATAGTGATGTATGGGGTCATACTCCAACTTTATCCAGAATGTGCTACAAGTATTTTGTTTTGTTCATTGAAGATTGTACACGATATATCTGGATATACTTTATATGTCATAAATTTGAAGTGGTCTCCCATTTTAAAACATTTTTATCCATGATTGCAACTCAGTTAAATACAAGATAAGATCTTTAACTATCTCTATAGAAACAATGTACTAGTTATCACAATAAAGAGGAATACCTTCTTGCACAACTCGAAATTCACAAAGTAACATGTTTAGCTAAATTATTTCTTTAGATGCATGAATAAGTAACATATACTCAACCTTTATAAAAGATAAAGCCACCATAGACTGCAACCTCGATAACCAACTAACTGCACCACCTCCCAAAGAAAAATATATATACAGTAGTAGACCTTCTTTTATCCAAGTCACCTGCTCACCATGCCAACGTCTATTGGATAGCTTTATAAATTCTTCATCTTTTGCCAAATAAATTCTTTCATTATTCTTGCTAGAAAATAGTGCTTTCAGTCATATTTCTCCACTTCAAATAAAACACTTGCATACTTTATCATGTACTTTCCTTCAACCGAATGCATAAATACTAGCTTTTTACTGAACCATGGTTGTTGATACCACTTGTTAGGATTTAAGGACTCTCTTAGTTGCAAACACGGGAATCTCGAAAGTTGGATCCCACCAAGATCGTGTACTTATCCAGGTAGAAACAAAATAGGAGAGAGCACGAGTCATAACACGATAAATAAAGCATGAAACACATAAGGTACAAGAACACAGATTTACATGGTTTACCCTAAGAGGGCTATATCCACGAGTATGATAAATTGAAATCTACTATACCAATGAAAGTTACATCATAGATTTTTTGATATAAAATTACCTCTCTAACCCTTGATAAAACCCAGTCAAGCAAACCCTTCTAGACCCGCTCTCCTGATCGGTATGACTTATCGATCTATCATCTCTATTCCATAGCTAAATCATTGTCCAAGAGGGGACTCATCTCTATTCCACAGCTAAACAGCTGTCTAAGAAGAGACATTTGAGAGCAACCGAGACTTTCTCTCAGTAAAAGGGGAAACCACCCCAAACTCTTCATGTGAACCACTTCTATTCAAGAAACCAGCCTCTCAACTACATCCATGGTGTTTATCTCCACTGGAAATTATCTTCTCTCAAAGGGGAGGCTTTGCCCTGATGCAGAAGAGGCCCTACCTCTCTATTTAGAGGAAGCCACATTTCTCATATGGTGACCCAAATAGGGCACACATAGTCTTTCATCTTTCATCCCATATATATAAGCTTATGACTTTATACTAAATAGGAAACTTCCTATAGATGTTACATATATCTCAAATTCAAGATATATACCCAAGTGTCCTAATCGTGTTGGATTTCTATTTCCTCTAAGAAACTTATCAATATCAACCTTAATCTCATATAATATGGGATCTCCTTATAGGGGTGATTTTGGTTATCACCATATCCAACAAAATGTTTTAGAGAATGTTAAGAAAGAGATATGATAATATTGGAAATTGTGTAATATGAGTGAGAGAGAGAGATCACAAAAATCACTTTCTCTCTCGTTTCTTCACTAAAAATCACAAAATGAGTATCAATTTTTTTTGTAAAAGTACTATATCAAAACTTGTATAGATAATTAACATCAATAGGCACTCACACAAGCAATGACATCGCAATTTTCACGTATTTTTGCAAAGGACACAATTCCCCTCCTAAAAATTTATTTTTGGCATGGAATTTTTTACCCAATTTTAAGGGCATATAATCTCCAACATGGATATCATGATTATGAATAACTTTAAAAATAAAAATAAAAAATAAAAAATATTTTATGAATAAAACCTTTGGATCGTTAGTTTCAACTGTTTTTAGATGGACCATCCATTTGCCTCCATCTTTAAGATGTATGTTTTATACCTCGGGGGACTCAAATGCAAAAATGCAATCCCCAACACATGAAACAATTTTCCTTTCGCAAAATAATGAAAAGGCATGATGCACTACCACCTTCTCCTTGGAAACTCAAAAAACAATATTTTTAGTGATTTTTGAAAATTTTTAAGGTTGGATCAAGCCGATTCTCCGATCTGGACTACCAATCCGACCCAATTTTTTGGATGGATGATGCCGTTCACCTTCCTATTGTGAAAACCTTGCTCATGAGTATTTGTAAGTATGTGTGTATATATATCTACACTACATTATTAAGTCAGAATTAAAGGGCGGACGTATGTAAAAATAGAAAGGGCCCTAATTATGTGGAGATGGTATGACTCATTCCTATATGGAAAGAGGAGTATGCATCTATTTTAGGAGGAGGAGAGTGAGAGTATGCACCTATTTTAACATGGGAGAATCATATATAAGAGAGAGAAAGATGCTTACCATAGTTAGGAGAAGAGAGAGAGAAGGGGAGAGAAATGTCGACAAGATCTAAGAGTTGAGGGAGAAAGAGCGAATTAGCGGATGGATAACTTTCCTTCTTTAGGAAGGGAGAGAGAAACTCAAGTTGCCCAGCGGGTATACCCGAAACGGGCCCAATTATGGGTATACCCGAAACGGGCCCAATTATGGATCTAATAAAAGAAATACTCGAATAGTCCTGGGTCCGGATCCAATAAAGAAAATACTTACGTAGTCCCGGGTCCGAATACGGGTACCTAACCCAACTCCCTCGCCTCTTTTATGGAGCTCCAGTGATTCTATAACTCTAGAGCGATTGTGCTCTGATCTTGGTGATTTCAATTGGATTTCTAAATCTAAGCTTTTGACATTTCCTCTTTTGAAGGATCGGTTCTTCTGGTTTTGGGTTTTGAGTATCTTGGGCCGTTGTTTCTGTGAGAAATGGCAATTCCATCGCCATTACTTGGTTGAAACTGAAAACCCATGATTTATTGTTTGTAGGTTTGTTGTTTTTTTGCAGGCCGTCAATGGATTAATGGAGATAGAGAGAGAAGGTTTGATGGACATGGGACAGCTCCATAACCAGACTGGCCTGGTTCTCTGTCATGGCTGGAAAGTCCCAGAAATTAACGGGAAAGAATGGAACTACTTTCATGCAGCCCCCCAAAAGCTGGCCCTTAATATGGACAAATGTGAACTATAAATTCCATCTCTAAGATCACTTCTCTCTCTGTAAAATCTAGGGACTTCTCTCTGTTTGTCTCACTCCAACAACCCAAGCACTCTATCAATCTCGCTCTACACCAAATCTGCTTAGAGGAGAGAGAAACAAGAGAGAGAGAAATGGAAAGAAAATCAATGAGATAGACAAACTCAAGGGAGAGAAGTACCGTGTGAGAAGCAAAAAAAATAAAGGAGAGAGATCATTGAAAATTTGTCTAAGTGAAGGGTTCTTTTTAATTTTAGATAAAGGTGACATTATTTTATCTTATGATACCATTAAATATAATAAAGATGACATTATTTTATCTTATGATACCATTAATGAATTAGTTGAAAATAATACGAGTGTAGAGTGAGAATACCCACAAAGAGAAAAAAAAAAAAATTTAAAATATATGATTGTCTCCAAAGAAATAAAATAATTTTTTTTGATAAATATATGAAACTCATGGGGCAAGTAGCTTTACATTTCATTGTTTGTCTCCTATTACCCATAGATGTAGATTTACATTCTGTTTAACTTTTGCCTTTAATATCCTCGATTGATATTTTCTACTTATTTTAATATTTTATATTATATAAATACTTTTGTATTAATTTTTATCTTTATTGTCTTTTTTTGTATGAATTTTTTATTGTTCTCTATGTTAATATTTTTGTAATTATATTACTGTGCAGGTACTCTTGCCATCTATAAAGCTCAACGATCATATTCATATTTTGAGATAAGTTGTATTTTTTATTAAATATTGAAATGCTACTACTTCATGTGCATAGTAGTATGAGATTTAGAGTGAGATTGTACTAGCAAAACCTCGCCACGTGAAGGTAGGTAGTTAGTTTATTTAAATTTCACCATCACCTGCTCTATACAATTTTTTGGTTTACAATCATGTTGTGAGAATATTTTCCTTAGAGTACATGATATGACAATTAATAGTTGCTAATAAATTTCATGTCCCAAAAAGTTATACTTGCTATTTTTAAAATTTGAACTGCTAAAAATTTTGTACTTTTCACTTGAAGAAACTATATAAATACTAATGTTTCATCAACAACGACTGTGATTGGGTAACTCTTTTCTTTTTTTGTTGTAGGTAATTTCATTTTTATGAATTTCAAAATTTTCATAAAAAATTATGACTGCCTAACAAATACTTAAAAATACCAAACCAGTTTGTAGTATTTAAATTCTGAATTATGAATCACCTTTTTTTAATTTTATTATTTATTTTTGGTTAGTTTATGAAAACTAACAAATAATTAAAAAAACCAAACCAGTTTGTAATATTTAAATTCTGAATTGTGAATTTAAATTTGTTTAGTCTTTGAAAGAATTTTTACTTCTTTATTTTTTATTACCAATTAAATGAATACTAAAAAAATATGTTATATAAAATATAAATATAGGAAATATGAAAATTTTGGACACAAATTTTATTATTTCTTTCAATTTTTGAAAATTAAAAATTTGAAGTGTGTACTTTTAGGTTTAAAAAAAGTTTATGGTTAAGTTTTTTATTATTTATATTTTCTATTTCCATTCTACTTATACTTTATCATATTTTTCAGCTTTTCTATCAAACGATAAGTTTTAAAATAAAAAATTAGTTTAAAATCTTCATATTTTTAATTTATGAATTTTTCCTTGGCGCATTAATATATTTCTTAAGGATTTTCAAGTTTTATTTCCCATAAGAGTAGTTTTCCAACTATTTTTATCATATAGGTTTAAATTTGTAAAGTTTTCATTCAACCCTCATAAGCCACATTTTTCTTTTTGATAAACAAAACAAAATCCGTATCATATTAAAGTATTTTTCTAAGACAAAATCAATAAAAATTAAATGGCTGGTTTTAAAAAATTTGTAACAAATAATAATTAAGAAAAGTAATTTTTGTACTTTTCGCTATCTAAAACCAAATCGTTGCCTACTAGATCTCCTAATAGATTTTTTTGGTCATTGAATATTTGGCCAATCTTCTACCGATCATTTTTACATGCCATGCATGTAATTCGCTAGTATATGTTATATTAGAGATGTATTTTTTAACACCAATATTTATAGGTTGATAATTTTGACCATCACAGTCATAGATTTGGAAAAAAAAAAAAAATGGATTTCGAACTTTAAGAGTACTAGTCCAAACTTTGTCTTGAAATCATTCATCTTATTTCTTTGCATTCGATAAGCTAGGTCACTTTTTTTTAGGGGTAATTCAGTGGGGATGACAAGCTCCTACCTATTTTTGAAATTGTTAGTGGTTTTTAAATGCTTTAGGTGAAAATGAAAGCCTAGACCTTAGCCAAGGCACAAGTGATACTACCACTACGACCCCAACCCCATTATCATCTAAAGTCACTTGGATGTAACTGATCTTAAATTCATCTCTTAATATATTTTTGTCCACTTTTTTGAATAATACTTCATTTAACTATAGACACATGTAGAGGCAATCCTAGTAAGTCCATGTTGGATCTCATCCACTTGGTCCGGATCATAGTTAGCAAGTTGAGAAATAGTAATATATTGACGAACCAAAACATCGGTATTAAATCGATTTTATTAATCCGGTAAAATATACAAATAGCCCAAAAATTAGGATAAGTTTATAGAATCATTAATATTTTGGATTTAGATCAAAAACATGGAGTGAAAAAATCGGATAGGTAAAGATGCCGTAATATAAAATTATGATTTGCAATCATTGTATCGATATATTAAAGCCATTAAACAATAATTTCATAGCCATAGAGTTGTTCTTGACAATTTATTGCCTAAACTTTCAATAAATCCAATAACAATGCTTACTCTAGTGTCACAACACAAAACGTCATAATTTATTGGGAGCATAAATGAAACAGCAACAATAATATTAAACACAAGAACTAAATTAGTAAATAATAAGAAATATAAACCAATGTATATGATTATTGTTTTTTTTTTAAAAAATACCCACATTCTAAGATTGCAGTTAACTAAAAACAAAACACAAAGATCCAAATATGTAAATTAGTGGTCCATCCAAAATGCGATGTTATATACACCAATGGAATTAAAAACTAAAAAATAAAAATATGAAATTAATCGAACTTCTCTATCCATAAAGAAAGCAATAAAATACTTAAACAAATTTGAATCTCATACTTAATTCTTTGTGGCCTAAATCTTTAGTATCATTGAATCTCTCTCGTATTCTTTATAAGGATACTCTGGGTTTAAAAAATAAAAAAAGGTTTTTCATTAGGTTACTCTTCTTCTAACTCGGCCTATTATTTTGAGTTATTCAATTGTTTTGATATCTTTTTTTTTTGGAGAATATATTACTTGAAAGAAAGACCTATGTGATCTTTTGTCGAGAAATACAATTTTTTTTTTAATAATAATTACCCCTTATGTTTTTGGCAATAAGATCACTCACAGATGGTCTTATTACAAACAATAGATATTCCAAAAATAAATAGCACATCAATAAAATAAACCTCAACTACCTGATGTCATTTATACAACCTAATACTGTGCTTGAGAATATAAACTAAAAGAACAAAAACATGAAAGAAAAGATGCCGGAGATTACCTCAACCGGGCTGTTTACACCCCACACCGAGTTACCACATCCAATGGCGCGGGATCTATGGTCTAGCTTCAATCTCGATCCGGGATAGCTGATTTTTTGGTGAAACTATGTAACCACCTTTAAAATCTCTACTAAACCTTAACCCTCAAAACTAACTTAGGCTTCCCTCTAATTTTTCCAACCCCCCAAAATTAACTTAAGCTTCCCTCTAATTTTTCTAACCCTAAGTTTATTCTTAAGTCTAGAGAGGAGAGAGAGAAAGTACTACCTAGGGTTTTGGAGAGCGGAAGTTAGAGAGAGAAATATGGAGGAGAGAGAGTGGGGTATGTCCCTCTAGGAGAGAGAGATTAGGGAGAGAGAGAGAGAGAGAGAGGATGTGTAGAGATGGGGGCAGAGCATCCCTATTTATAGTGAATATTTAGGTTTAGGGTTTCTTAGGGTTTTCTCATAGTTTGCCTCTTCATAAGATTGAATCTAGACTGTTGATCAAGGTGACTTGTGGGGTGAGAGATCTGAGTCATCCATTTCATAAATGAACCATCAACATTATGGAAGGTGCTTGGACAATTATCCCCCTTTCCTTAAACTATTTTTCCATCAATATATTTAAATAAAATAAATATCATGCATTTCATAAAATTGCATGATCCATCTCACATATTCCGTAAAGATATGTCAAATATTATCAAGCAAATCAATACTACCAAATAAGGTCAATATTTACTATCTATTAAAATTGATCATATCCCTTTAAAGCAAACTTGCTATAAAACAAATAAAGCTATGGTCAATATTTCCCTTCCAAGATTTGACCACATGTCACAAATCAAAGTTACCATAACTTAAAGTCTTGAACACAAAGCAAATAAAGAGAATCCAAAGGGTAGGGCGTGCCACCCCTTTGTAGCACATGTGAGCCCCCACCCACATGCCACATGGTGGGTCAATGTGCACTTTGGGCCCTCCATGAAATTTAATAAACAATTTTAAAATTAAACAATTTAATATATGAATTTTTACAATCTTGTAAAATCAATAACTGTATTTTTATAAGTTCAAAAATCATAAATAAAGTATTGAGAGATTCATAAAAATTCAAATAATAAAACTAAAATCATTTCAATAATTAAATGAATACATTTAAATTAATATGATGGGAAAATGATCCATATGGTTTTAGGAATTGAATCTGTAATTATGGGGTACTCCACCTTCAATTGTGGACTACAAGCTACACTAGCCTTATTGAACTGACCTAGTGTTTTTCATGACCAATAATTCAAGTAGAGGCTCATTAGCGGGTCACCAAAGTCAGGCCGATGAATCAAGGGATCGTAATCCTAGTATGTGGATTAAAGTCCTCCCCTAGAGACGAGTCAATGTCACCACGACCTGATGTGACCACAGCTCTATGGCGCATACAAGTATATCTCGCACATGCATACGCTTCACCCAAAGGTGGATATCTGGCTTTTCCAAACGATCTATCGATATGCATGCCATGTGATGGAATATGGATGAGGTTTGGCCCCTGTCTCAGTAGGCCTACCATCACACACAAGGGTCACACAGTCCCTCGGCTCACTTATCTAAGCATAAGCTCCGACCTTATCAAGGGCTAACCAAAAACCCTCATCGGTTAATTCTTTATGCCCAGGTACCATGGGTTTTCCAACCGATTGGCCTAGATTGAGAAGCACAGTCCGGTATAAGCAAACATCATCGCTTAGTATGGTCCTCGAGGG
>NW_006498549.1:4945468-4977421 GCF_000471905.2 Amborella trichopoda | reverse complement strand
CTACTGACTCGGTTACTTCATCTTGGTTCAGGTGAATGTTCACTTTCTTTAGGGAGTTCAGGAACAGATTGGGTTGGTTTAGAAGTTTCAGGTTCAGGTCTCGAACTACAACCTTGTTTTTTGCCTCCTCATAAAAGTTGGCTTGTTTTCTACTCACCCTTGCTTCACGGAACTCTTCCTCTAAGAAGTGAGCATCACGGCTTTCGATAATCGTACATGTTTCAAGGTTGTAGAATCGATACTCCATACCATGATCTGAATAACCAATGAAAATGGATTTGACAGTTTTAGGTTGCAATTTGGTTCTATTTTGATGTGGGATAAGGATATGGGCTGAGCAACCCCAAACTTTCAGGTGTTCAAGGGAGAAAGTACGACCTGTGAAAATTTCGTGAGGAGTAAGTGGGACAGCTTTTGTGAGAGTTTGGTTAAGGGTGTAACATGTCGCTAATATGGCTTCTTCACAAAACTCCAATGAGAGATTTGCATGCTCCATCATACTCCTTACTATTTCCACTAAGGCCATATCCCTTCTCTCAGCTACACTATTTTATTCAGGAGTATAAGCATGGTGTACTGATGGATGATCTCATTTTCAATACACAATTCTTTGAAAGGGTCAGATGAGTATTCCCCCCCCCCGCTATCGGTTCTAAGGACCTTAATTTTCAGGTTGGTTTAGTTCTCTACCTGAGCCTTATATTCTTTGAATTTTTCTAGGGCTTCTAGTTTTGCATGAATAAGGAACACATGGCCATATCGCGAGTGATCATCTATAAAAGAGATAAAATATATTTTCTACTTTTGGTGGTCACATTCATAGGTCCACATATGTCACTATGAATGATTTCCAATAAGCTAGTAGCTCTTTTTGCCCTAGTGATATTTTTTCTTATTAACTTTCCTTGTACACAAGACTCACACACTTTCAATAAATCTCCCTTATAGTTTTAAATAACCCATCACTTTTTAATCTTTTCATTCGTTTGATATTAATGTGTCCTAACCTCATATGCCATAGAGTAGCATCCAATTCATTAGGAGATGAGACATAAGTAATATTCTCTTTTATTTCAATAGTAAATAGCCCATCTACAAGTCGTCCAGTCATGATCACATCTTTCCCCTTTTGGACCATCAATTTCTCCCTAAAGTGGTTATGAATCCAGCCATAGACATCTTAGAAACGAAACCAAGCACTTTCTTATATCAGGAGCATAAAGTGCTTGGTTTAGAATTAAGGTGCTCCCACTCTTCAGTTTCAACTCAAAATCTCCAACTCTAAGAACATCAGTCTTTTAATTTCCTCCTATGTAAATATGTTGTTGTCCTGGCCCCATGGGAGTGAAAGAACGAAAATCATCCTTAGTGTTTGTGACATGGTTCGTAGCACCCAAGTCAAAATACCAAGAGGCTCCCTTGGGTCAGCCAACATAGACTCAAAAACTACATATGCCAATTCCTTGTTGGTCCCTCCAGATTTGCTTAACCGACAACTATTGGCTATGTGGCCCACCTTCTTGCAAATAAAGCAAGTTTGAGTCTCTCGCTTTGCTCCCTTATTTCCAAAATCTCTCCTTTTGAAATCTCTTTTCTTTTCAAAATTATTTCTTCTCTTTCCCTTCTTAAATTTAAAAGAAGGTGGGGATTTTACCATATGCACGGCTTCCCTTGAAGTTGTTGTCAGTAGTTGCTTTGAATTTTTCCTCTTCTCTTCTACTTTGATTATAGTGATGAGCTCCTCCAGTTTTGATGCTTTCCTTCTGGCTGAGATAGAAGATATGAATGTCTCCCATGAATTAGGAAGTGAATTCATAAGATGAATCACTTGCATAGGTTCATTAGGTTTCATGCATATGTCTTTTAGCTCTCTGACTAGCGCACGAAACACGTGCACATGGTCTGTAAACTTCGTACCTTTTGCCATCTTTAATTCATTATACCTCCTCATAGCCATGGTTTGCTTCATAAGAGAGGGTTCGGCATACTCTCTCTCAAGTTTATCATAAATCTCACTAGCAGTATAGATTGACTCATACCCAAAAGCATATGAGTCAGTCATGGCAAATAAAAGAATGTGTTTGCATCTCAAATTCCACCTCTTCCCATTGGCGTACTCATCTTTAATGACTTGAGATGAGTCGTCAATTGGACGACGCGGTCGGTCCTCAAAGAGTACCTCATACAAGTTTTCCTCATAAAGCATAAATTTGATTTTTCTTTTCTATGAAACAAAATTGGTCCCATCAAACGTTTCGATTTTCAGGATCTTTGAGATGAAAGTACGACCAACTATATATTTCTATTCTCCAGCAAAAATAAGAAAAGACTCCTAATGGCAATCAAGTAAAACTAGCTCTGATACCAATGAAAGAAAGATCTATGTGATCTTTTGCCGAAAAATACAATTTTTTTTTTTTTAATAATAATCACCTGTTATGTTTTTGGCAATAAGATTACTCACAGATGGTCTTATTACAAACAATAGCTATTCCAAAAATAAATAGCACATCAATAAAATAAACCTCAACTACTTGATGTCATTCATACAATCTAATATTGTACTTGAGAATATAAAATAAAAAAACAAACAAATAAAAGAAAGATGTCAGAGATTACTTCAACTGGGTTTTTTACCCCCCACACCGAGTCAGCACATCCAATGGCATAGGATCTGTGATCTAGCTTCAATCTCGAACAGGGATAGCAGAGTTTTTGGCCAAACTATGTAACCGTCATTAAAATCTCTACTAAACCTTAACCCCCAAAACTAACTTAAGCTTCCCTCTAATTTTTTAACCCTTAGTTTCTTCTTAGGTATAGAGAGGAGAGAGAGAGTACTACCTAGGGTTTTGAAGAGAGGAAGTTAGATAGAGAAATATGGAGAGAAAGTGGGGCATGCCCCTCTAGGAGAGAGAGATTAGGGGCGAGAGAGAGAAAGGTTGTGTAGAGATGGGGACAGAGCACCCTTATTTATAGTGAATATTTAGGTTTAGGGTTTCTTAGGGTTTTCTCATAGTTTGCCACTTCATGAGATTGAATCTAGACTGTTGATCAAGGTGACTTGTGGGGTGAGAGATCTGAGTCATCCATTCCATAAATGGACCATCAATGAAGGTGCTTGGACCATTATCCCCCTTTCCTTAAACTATTTTCCCATCAATGTATTTAAATAAAATAAATATCATGCATTCCATAAAATTGCATGATCCATCCCACATATTCCATAAGGATATGTCAAATATTATCAAGCAAATCAATACTACCAAATAAGGTCAATATTTACTATCTATTAAAATTGATCATATCCCTTTAAAGCAAACTTGCTATAAAACAAATAAAGCTATGGTCAATATTTCCCTTCCAAGATTTGACCACATGTCACAAATCAAAGTTACCATGACTTAAAGTCTTGAACATAAAGCAAATAAAGAGAATCCAAAGGGTGGGGCGTACCACCCCTTTGTGGCACATCCGGGCTCCCACCCACATGCCACATGGTGGGCCCCATATGAAATTTTATAAACAATTTTAAAATTAAACAATTTAATATATGAATTTTTACAATCTTGTAAAATCAATAACTGTATTTTTATAAGTCCAAAAATTATCAATAAAATATTGAGAGATTCATAAAAATTCAAATAATAAAACTAAAATCATTTCAATAATAAAATGAACACAATTAAATAAATATGATGGGAAAATGATCCATATGATTTTAGGAATTCAATCTGTAATTATGGGGTACTCCACCTTCAATTGTGGACTACAGACCACACTAGCTTTATTGAACTGACCCAGTTTTTCCCATGACCCACATTCCAAGCAAGGGCTCATTAGTGGGTCACGAAAATCAGACCGATGAATTAAGGGGTCGCAATCCCAGTCTGTGGATTACAGGTCCTCCCCTAGAGACGAGTCAAGGTCACCACGACCTGATGCGACCACAACTCTATGACGCATAGGGGTATCTCTCGCACATGCATACGCTTCACCCAAAGGTGGATATCTGGCTTTTCCGAACGATCTATCGATATGCATGCCGTGTAATGAAACATGGATGACGTTTTGGCCCTCATCTCACTAGGCCTACATCACACACAAGGGTCACACAGTCCCTTGGCTCACTCATCTAGGCATAAGCTCCGACCTCATCAAGGGCTAACCCAAAACCTTTCTCAATTAATTTTTCTAACCGACTGACTTAGATCGAGAAGCACAGTCCGGTATAAGCAAACATCATCGCTTAGTATGGTCCTCGAGGGACCACACTCCCACTGAGTTTATGTTTCACTGTAATAAAAGTATTTCGATACACACTCATAAGGCCTTTAAAAGCCACATAAACCCAACAGTTTTGATATCTTTTTTTTTTGGAGAATATATTACTTGTATTCTTCTTAACTCTTTTTAAGGGGATCTTATTAGTGGATTTTTTTATGAAATTTTTTGTAAAAATCAAGATTCTTAATTTACTCCATTGTTGATGTGCTTATTTTTAAACTAAAATTCAATAACATTAAGTTAATGAAGAAATACAATTATAGGGAAGAAGTTTTTTTTTACGTTTTTTTTACAAAAAAAAAGATAAAATACGGATTTATATCGGTTCCATTAGAAAAATATATAATTTTTTTCAAGATCTTTTGAAAATTCAAAGCTTTTAACAGATTTCAAAAAACCTCGGATTTTTTTTTAAAAAAAAGAAAAAATTGTTTTGAATGGAGACTTGCTAAATATATTCAACCCAGACCTTAGGCTATTATAGACTTAGTACCATGTGGTCAATCTAGCCCAATTGGCACCCAACATGAGGAATCACAAGGAGAGGTCGGCCAACTGGCTTTATAGTGCACTTTTGAACTTGTAGGGAATAAATATGCTATATGAAAACTTAAGAGAGAATCTAAGAGATGAACACCTTTAACCTTTTGTCCATATGTTTTGATTTAATTTCAACCATCAAAACACACAGTTGTTTACGGCCTCAATCTTATACAAACCATACTTTACATAATGGGAAAAGTGTATATAAGGTTGAGGCCCTAAACAATCAAATTCAGATGCACCTCAAAAATTCACTAGCAGAGGTTGTTTCAATATCAAAAAACTCTTAAATTGATCATCTTGTTCTCGAGATGTATAGATATGAAAAAAAATGGATTTCAAGTCCGGGAAATAATACATCTTGTAATATATTATCTGAGCAGTCCCTTTTCAATATTTTCAAGCATTTATAACTTGGGAAAAGTTTATATAGAGTCGAGGCTCTAAACAATCACATTCGAGCCTACCTCAAAAATTTCACTAGACGGAGATTGTTTTGGTGCCCCAAAATCCTCAAATTGATCATCTCGACATCAAGATGCATGGACATGAGAAAATTTTGATTTCAAGTTTTGGAAATAATGTATTTTGTAATGCATTTTTTTACTGTCAATTTTCAAGATTTTTAAGTTTTCGTAGATCTGTCGATCTACACCATTTTTTAAGCTGTAAACTTTATAAATAAAAATCAAAGTATATTTTAAGGCTATCACAAAAATTTTCAGTCTTGAAACCACATTTCTAGATACTACTTAAAGGTAGGCTCTAATTTGATAGTTTAGAGCCTAGGCTCTATACAAACCGCATCCTTATAAATTTGCTTGATCTGTACTATTTTTTAAATTGTAGATTTTATGATTAGAAGCGAAATAAATTTCAGACCATCACAAATTGCTATTGAAAAATCATCTCACTACACTATTTGGACATGTCTTACTTTGATTGTTTAGACAAAACACACCCTACATGATGGAAAAAGTTTAAGGCGCACCTCAAAATTTACTAGAAGAGGTCGCTTCGATGTAAAAAAAAACTCAAATCGGTAATCTCGACCCCGAGATATATAAAGGTAAAAAAAAAGATTTCAAGTCTGAAAAATAGTGCATCTTGTAATGCATTACTTGATACATCTTTTTTATACTTTCATGTGTTTAATTTGTAAAGCTTTAAATCTTATAATGAGAGAAGAAAACAAATTTTCACGTCATCACAAATATTTTTGCTATTGAAATATCAGCTTTCGACACTTTTTTGAGGTACGACTTACTTTGATAGTTTAGGGCTTCAACCTTATACAAACCACACCCTAAATAATGAAAAAAGTTTAAATAAAGTTGAGGCCTAAACAATCAAATTAACGCGTACCTCGAAAATTTGATAGAAGAGGTTGTTTCGATGTCAAAAACCCTCAAATCGATCCTCTCGACCTCAAGATGTATAGATGAGAAAAAAAATTAGATTTCAAGTCTGAGAAATAGTGTATCTTATAATGCATTATCTAGGCCGTCAATTTTCAATATTTTCAAGTGTCGTCTTATTTGCTCTATCTGCACTATTTTTTAAGCTTTAAACTTTATAATTAGAAACGAAAAATAAATTTTTCTATTGAAAATTCTTGACACTATTTGGATGTATACGTTACTTTTAAGGCCTCAACCTTATACAAACCACAACCTTACATAATTGACAAGCCAAGTGTATTTTCATATAAAAAGAAATAATCAACCCTTGACATAAATCCATCATCTCAACCGGTAAAAATCTGCAAGGCAGGTTGCTACTCTTATTACACCACTTAATCACACTTTGAGAATTACCTTCAATTAAACAAGAAGTTCCTCTAAACCTCTGCATTATGACCTTTAATTCTTGTAGCAGCCTCTGAAATTCAGCTATATTTGCGGTTGTAAACTCACACAGGGCTGCAAAAGATAGCAAAGCAAACCCCAATGAATTCCTTATAACTCCACCAAAACCCACGACCCGTGGATTGCCAAAAGGAGCTTTCATCAAAATCCCTCTAAAGGAGGAATCCATCTCCCCGTCAGCCTTAAACTCTATGACAAATTATTAACTCTATTCTTCAAATTTGTTGAAATATCCACCTTTGATATACCACCACCTTATTTTGAGATTGAAATCCAACTCCTTAAATCATATAATATTCTATTATGAACCTCCTCTATGCCCAGCAGCACACTTTCAAAAGACATGCATTTTCTCTCTTTCCAAATTTCCCACTAAATAACGATTCTGAAGATTATCCACCCTACCCAACTACTCTTCTTCAGGGGACTATGGGAGCTCCATATGCAGCAAAATATTGGCGTGACTTCCGGGCATTATCAACTGAACCCTCGTTAAACCAAATGCCCATTCCCACATAGCTCTAGTAAAAAGACAATGTATAAAAATAGATGGTCACAATTTGTTTAATCCTCTTTACAAAAAGGGCGGCGCAGTTTGTACAGAGCCGAGGCTCTAAACAATTAGAGCCCACCTTTAAATAGTGTCGAGAAATATGGTTTCAATATTGAAAAGTTTTGTGATAGCCTTAAATTATATTTTTATCTTTAGTTATAAAATTTAAAGCTTCAAAAATAGTGTAGATGGAGCAGATCTATGAAAACTTGAAAATCTTGAAAATGGACGGTCCAAATATGCATTACAAGATGCACTATTTCCAAAACTTGAAATCCATTTTTTTCTCATGTCCATGCATCTTGATGTCAAGATGATCAATTTTATGATATTTGGACATCAAAACAACCTCTTCTAGTGAAAATTTTCAGATAGACTCTACTTTGATTGTTTACTTTGATTGTTTAGAGCCTAGGCTCTATATAAACTTTTTCCTTACAAAAAATATAAATATTCACCAAGATCTTACCTTTTTTCTGCAGATTATCGATTGTAAGGATCTTACCTTGAAGAAGAATCCATAAGAAGTCATGTAGTTGTCTGGGATTGCCATCTTTCAAACCTTATACAAAGAGCATTGGAGTTCTCCATGATAGAGTAGTCTATAACCAGACTTCACCAAAAAAATTTCAATCATTCTCAACTTCCCACACTAACAAATCCTCCATAATTGAATAAACACAAACAGAATTCAAGTCTGAAAATAGCAATATCAGTTGTTGAAAAACTGCATCCATCACCATGTTGTATAATATTTCAACACTCCAATGGCCAGAACTCCCTTGCACCACCCAACTTTCTCCCACTGCTGCTCGGTTCGCACTCCTAGCAAACACCTGTGGATAGAAAATTTTCAGAGCCACATTCCCTAATCACTAGTCACAAAAGCTAACTTTATCTCCTTTACCCACTATCCATCGCACATTCCTCATTACAATGTCCTTCACCCCGACAATACCCTTCCGAAAATCCGAAGCCTGAGCCCTTCTCGAAATTGTACAGTTCATCAAAGAATCAACTGACACCCAATATTAGCCTTTATCGCACTACACCATAACTGATCCTTACAATGAAGAAGTCTCCACCGCCATTTAGCCAACATAGACTTGTTTACTAAACTCAATTTTCTTGTCCTCAACCCTCCCTCCATCTTTAGAGCTCTTACTCCAACTTACCAAATGGAGCTTATGCCTTTGATCCACATGCCCAATGAAATTCCACAAACAAAAGAAGGCATCACTAACAGTGACATCAAACAGATAGGTACATTAACTAAATAAGATATCACCAAAATAATACGCCCCCCAAGAGATAGAACCTTGGTCTTCCATACATTCAAGTTAACATGAAATCTCTTTATGATTGGATCCCAGACCACTCTTGGCACCCTTGAATAAGACGTGGGCATGCTAAGGTAATGGAGAGGGAAGTGTTTCGATATTAGAGAACGGTTGATCATCTCAACCTTAAGCTGTATAGATATGGAAAAAAAAAAAAAATTAACTTTTAAAACATTGCATCTTATAACAAGTTATCTAGATCATATATTATTAAGATTTTCAAATACTTATACATCTGCTCAATTGATACCACTTTGCAAATTTAAAATTTAAAAGTTGAGATAACAAATAGATTTACAAATCAGTATAAGATTTCTGTTATTGGAACTTTTCCGAGTTAACTTTAGCAGTGAGTCTTACTTCTATAGTGCAAGTATAGCATAAGAAACGCGCATTATACAAACATCACTCTTAAATAAATTTCCCTAAATGAAAATTATAGATACCTCAAAATCAACTTTGAAAACATCTTACCTCCAATACTTTTTGTATCACACCCTAGATCTCAAATCTATTTTTTCTTGTATTTAACCTTCAAGTCAAAAAATCAAAAAATCAATCTCTCTACCCACCCTCTCTCTATTTCTCTTTTTCTCTTTTTCTCTCGACACTCCCTCTCTTATTCTCTCTCTCTATCCGCCTCTCTCTCTACCGGCAATAGTTTAACCCCACTAAAAAAAAGTCAAAAAAATCAAGACTAAAATAGTTATTATAACGGCATTGTCTCCCTGAAAGTCAATCCCAGCATTCTCTCCGTGACGTTATATAATGGTTATTGGTGGGAAGTGAATAAACCATCCATATAGTGAAATAACGGCATTACCGGCCATTTCTCAAATTTCAATGATGAAATAAAGTTAAAAAAAATGGAAACACCTCAAAAATCCATCAGAGAAGGTTGTTTTAATATTGAAAAACCCTCTAGTTGATCATCTCGACATAGAGATGTATATGATAAAAAAAGAAGATTTTGAATCATGGAAGTAGTGTATCTTACAACACATTATCTAAACCATCCATTTTCAATATATGTTTATAATTCTACTTGATTTTAACCATTTTTGGAGTTTAAAATTTTATAATTAGATATGAAATTAAATTTTCAGATAATCAATTACATATTATGATAAACTTTGGAGGTGCACGTTAATTAGATTGTTTAAGGTTGCAACCTTATAGAAACCACACTCTTTATTTAAAGGAAAATTGTTTCATGCAGGCTGGACCACATTTCTACATATGCAATCCAAAACGTGTAAAGAATCCATCTTTAACCACACTCTTTATTTAAAAGAAAATTGTTTCATACAAGCTGGACCACATTTCTACATATGCAGCCCAGAAAGTTTACAAAATCCATCTTAAAGATGGACGCAAATAGGTATTCCTGATTTTTAGTCTTTTTTTTTCATATTCATGATCTCCATGTTAAAGATTACATGTCCTTAAAATCCATCTCAAAAATAGATTTACTAAGGGGCCTACATTTCTACATATGCAAGCTTGGCCGCATAAAATCATGTCCTTATTTGAAATAATAAAAGTAACAAATCTTGTTATGTTATATGTAATGAGTGGCTTATCGTATGTCGCTGAATAGGCACTAATGACCTCCTGTACTAAAAGCAAATAGTCTTATAATAAATAATCCCTTCTCTTTTTGCCCATTGTTTTATGTTATATTGATTTTTTTTACCACATTTTTCCTCTTCCTTTTTCCCCTGACCATGTCTTTTCCTTTATAACACCTATTTTTCTTTTCGTTATAAAACGGAAGTGAATCCGTGTTTTTTAAACCTTGGAACCATAGACAGAACCCAGCTTACCATCGGATCCATAACAAACTATGACATGTCAATAAAATAAAAAAATATCAACGTTCTTTTCGTCTAATATTTATTTTTGACAATAATGTTTATTATTTGAGGAGAAAGAAAGGCCAATAGAAACCAACAATAAAACACAGCCATCTGAGACTTGACAAGTACTATAAATTACATGGAAGATCACCATGAATTGAGGAATCCACATCCACAATATCAGCAGCCACATATCAAGGCATTCAATCAAAAATTTTCTTGTCTATGACAAATCAGAATAGCTTCTGACTTTGAATATCAGAAATCAATCAAATTTTTGGTGTTGAACCTGAAGAAAAAACTACTACTATCAAAAATTAGATATAGAATCACACTCATCTATCCGGCAGTCTGTTAGAATTATCAGAGAGTTGTTCGTATGCCACCTTCCCACAATGAAACACTGTGAAAATGACTAAGAAGTAGACAAGGGGAACTCCGATGAGGCAGCCTTGAGGCAAGAGATTGATTAACGTCTGAAACACCAACCATCACAAAATAAATCAATCTATCTTTAATGTAAAATATTGAAGTGCTGATACAATTGGGACACATACAAAACGCTAGTGTATGACATATCGTACAACAATGGGGCGTTGGTGGCATTGACCATTGCCAGCCATTGTGAATGGACAATAAATGCCCCATTGATGTACCATAGACCATACACAATTGGTTTCATATACTTTCCATGACAAATAAATAGGCCAAATGCTCAGTCTTACCACTAGGGATGCAACCATATGAATAACAGGCACCAAAATCAGGTCTGTTTTCTTCCCTTTTGCATAACCATTGAAGGCGATCACCATTGAAAAGGTATGGATTGTAACAAACCCCAGAGAAATAATTGCTGCGATATTAGAAAATATAAAAGAACAATATTAAAGAACGAAAACAACACAAAGACATGACACCTTGCACAAGTGAAGCGCCCTACATTTAGATCCAAGCACCAATAATGGAATAAACACAAGTACGCTGAACACTTGTATAGAAAAACATACACCACAAGTTTCATTCCAGTTAATTTTTCCATCAATACAGTTGTACCTTACTTTTTGGAATCTGATGAGATCCAATCAAATAGCTAACAAAGATAGCAGATGATTTCCCATACATGAGTTGTGCATAATATAATTCCCCAATCACAGGATCCTTGAAATCACAATGGAAGTATCTTATCTAAAATGTAAACGAAAACAAAACTTCATTCCCAAATTTCAACCATCATGATGTATCCTACTCCATGAACATCGATGAAAATTTTGTACATAAAGTTTAGTGCTGTTAACAAGAAATTAGAAAAATGAGAAAGAAGGAAGATATCCCCACCAGAAATGAGAAAAAATGGCACTTGAGCACATCTATCAACATAAAATGTAGCTGGACCAAATGCAGGAGTCAGAAGGCTGAGAGAGAAGAACACAGCATGAGCCACCCCATGACCCAGACCACCAGCTGCATATATCATCAAACGAATGCGTTGAGCAGGCCATGCACATACCATGAACATACCTTCAATTACAGAAAATAAGGAGGAAAAAGGTTTTGTGGCTGGCTGGACCAACAACTATCAACACATGGTCCAGCCCCCCAAAAATAGGTGTTTTTTTTATCCGAAGATCTTCAGACCATCTTTGATTTACCTTGTGAACAATTCCAAAAAGTAAAAATAAAAAAAGAAGTTCCTGAGCTCTTAAAACACTAGATTTGGACCATTTCGTTGTCCCTCAAATGGACGATTCATAGTCATCATTGAGGGGGAATTAGATTTGGAGAACTTTTTGGGCCCTAAATCCTTTTATTTACCCTTTTCTGGAATTGGTTTTGGGGGTGACTAAAGATGATATGAAAATTTTGCCTTAGGTAACAATAAGATCAAATAAGATCCCCATGAAAATAACAATAAGATCAAATAAGATCCCCATGAAAATAACAAATGACCTAAGATTTTGTTAACTTAAATTACAAGAACAAAAGATAGGTTGTGGAAGTTTTAGTTTATGGGTGTGGTTTGTACAAGGCCGAGGCTCTAAACAATCAAAGTAAGGCGCACCTTCAAATAATATCAAAAACTATTGTTTCGATACTGGAAATCTTTGTGATAGCCTGAAAATCTATTTTCATCTCTGGTTATAAATTTAAAGCTTCAAAAAAAGTGTAGATCGAGCGGATCTATGAACACTTGAAAATATTAAAAATTGACGGTCCAAAATGCATTACAAGATACACTATTTCCGAAACTTGAAATCCATTTCTTCTCATGTCCATGCATCTTGAGATCGAGATGATCAATTTGAGGATTTTTGGGCATCGAAACAACCTCTTCTAGTGAAATTTTTGAGGTGCGCCTTAATTTGATTGTTTAGAGCCTCGCATATATATAAACTTTTTCTTTAGTTTATTAAGGGTGTGTTTGACACATAGAGTTTTTGGGAGCGGAAGGGACTCTTCCACAAATTATGGAAGACTGTTCTTCCATCATTTTTTATGGAAGAGAGGTTTTCCAAAAATGAACCCATTTTAACACTAAACAAAAGCTGCATGGAAGGTCGCCTTCCACTTACAGCTTCCACACAGTAATATCAAACATGGAAGTGGGACATTTAACTCCCACTTCCAGAAACTTCCACTTATCAAACACGCCCTAAGAGAAAATCCCCAACATAAATAATGATAGAAGTTTACCAAGAGCAATTTGCATCTTGTCTGTTACAAAAAGGCGAGGCTTTGAAACCCTATCTGCAAAAGCATCCAATATATCTTCCAATCTCCTAAGAGTGATTTGGAGTTAGCAAGATTATTCATGCATTCACTAGATGATGCAAAGAAATCAATATTCAAGAAAAGGAATAACTGTCTTAAGCAAAAATGTAAAAAACCACATAGGTCTGCAACTGGCCGATACCAAGCAATTGTAGTTAAGTTTTAAATTGAGATGATATTAGATGGTAAAAAGTCCCATTGCAGAAAAAGGGTCCAACAAAGACACCATATAAACACCATTAGATATTTTATTCATGATTAAAAGTACAACGATTTAACGATACATTAAAAGAAAAGACCAGTTTAACGAAACAACTCAAGAAAAGCTATTGATTGAGCATAACCCTTATCTTCTTTGGCAATAGCTGCATCTAATTGCTAGCACAAAACTATCACTAGTTAAAGGAAAAGTGTTTGGTATGTCAAGGCCCACACGTATTATTATGCCCTAAGTTCTGTAATATCCAATCAAATTGGAGAGTGCAGATCGCAACCAAAAGTCCTTCGTCTTGATTTTCAGGTGCAACGTATATTGTCCAATTACATTCATTAGTGCAGATTCTAGGGCCTGTACCACTGTGCATCAAGCCCCTCCCCAAAACCAGCTCCCAGTTGAGCTCATTGTATTAGCATGTGCTTAGAGGACCTCTGGAAAAGTATAGTCCCGAGCAAAACCTCTGATGCTGGCAACCATTAAATCTTAGATCTTCTTTTATTGTTTAGTGCATCCTGTCCTGCCCACTTGAGAGAAAAACCTATAATACTTCTATCAAGATTAAAAAACACAGCACAACTCCAATGACCATTGCATTATAAAACTACATTAGCCCATTCAATGGTCAACCTATCCCAATATTTGAGAGTTAAGCAAGCAAAAGGCTTTGCTAGATCTGAATGTGAACAACAAACGAACATATCTAGCTCCTTATAAATGTCAAAACAAGAAAATTTCTAATTAATCATTTATCAAATAAAATTCCCAAGAATTCTACCAATTTCAAAATTGTTCAACATTCATTGAATTTAACAGAGCACTAGGAGATTTCCTTATTCCTAAGGACAAACAGTCATCAAACACGAGATTATCACCAATTTCTCTCCTTATAATGATGTGTATTGCCTTCAAAGGAATATGGCAGAAGTTATGCATACAAAAGAACACGAATTTCTTGAACATAATGAATGTTGATCATTTAATACTGTAGAAGCAAATGATAAAGTCCCCAAGAATTCAAACAATAATATAAATGTTTTCTTTGGTAGTTCAGTGGTAGGAATCGAACTTGAGATGTAGCACTGCTAAACATCAGTTGCTAACTGCTCAAGCCCAAGCCTCACTCCTACAATAATATAAACATAATTACCAAGAAAACCACAATAAGCTTTGTTCACAAATACGGTATATTCAAAATAGAGCATTTAAACCTTGAATAACAAAGAGAAAAAAGCATCAACGTACTTGTAAATTTTCCAAAATAAAAGCCTCAGCCCTTCTTGAAAACTAACTGATGTAATTATGAGCAATCCAAAAGCCCATTGCTTAGATCCGAGTGGAAGGAAACCCCTCCATATCGCAGATAGCACGATCAAACTAACAAGCCATATTAGTGAACTGCAGCCATCAAACGTTTATAAGAAGCAAATTTGACGATCACAAGAAAAACCATATAAATGAATCCATAAAATGGGAAAACCATTGCTTAGCTTTCAAATGTCTCCACTACTTTATCTACAAAAACGATTTCATCTATAATTCGCACTTTGTTTAACTATACTGCTTTAGCGTATCAATTATAAGAACTACCTCATACTTCTTCAATAAATACCACAAACTGTTTTTCTTTTATTCAGAAACATTCGACAAGTACTTTAGAAAATTAAGTAATTTAGAAAATTCTTTCTCCAAAACCTGTTATGGTTTAAGAAATGCATGACTTCTATACTAGGGACGTGGATTAATAACAATAAACCCATCATTTTCTGGTATTTCAAGCAAATATGCAATTCTTAATCCAAGATACACAATAGTATTGCCCCCACATGCAACAGGAATGGAAAAACCCAAAACCAACAGATGGTTCTAAGTGGGACTATAAAAATGAGAGGTTTACATACTTACTTCAGCTAAGAGGATTCTTTAAAGATAATTAATCAAAAAAAAAAATCCCTATTGGGATTGAATATTTCAATAATTTCAAGAAATAATGAAAAAAACTAGTTTTTCCATTGACAGCAAGGCATTCAATCTCATCAAGTAATTGAAGCTTTCAGAGAAAGAGGGATTACAGAGATAATTGTCTAAAAAATTTCCCTTTTGCTCTAAATAACGGTAATGGTCATGGAAACACACAGTTTATTTGGGAGAAATGAATGAATTGCAGGCAATAAATAAATTTCCAAAATTCTACACAGAAATGCAAATAAGAAATAGGGTTTCTCAAAAAACTTGAGATAGAAAGAGAGGAAACCATGTGAAAATTTCCCATTTTGGCTGTAACTAACGTTAAAAATGATGGGAACCCACAGTTTACTCCAGAGAAATGAGTAATAGAGGAAATTCAAAAAAATTACAAAGAAATTCGCATAAGAAAATGGGTTCCTCGAGAAAAGCAGCGAGAGAGAGAGAGGTTACCTGGTGAGGAGAGTGAGGATGAGGAATGGTTTTTTAGAGATGAGAGTGAAGAAGAGAGAGAGAGAGGGGCCGAGGGCTAAAAGGGCATAGCCCACCCCTGCTGCTAATGTCATCTCTATCCTCAAGCCCCTCCCTTCTTCCTTACTTTCTCTCTCTACACACTTTCTCTCTCTCTCTGTACATAAACCCACCATCTCTTTCTCACCGACTTCTTTTCTAGTTTGTTTTGGAAATTACGTTTGTACCACCGTTTAATTTTCTATGCGGCGACCGAATATTGCTTTAATGCAATCATCTTCAAAAACTATGAGAGGGTCATTTTTTTTATCCAAATTCTGAAATATACATTCTCTTTGTTTTAATGAACAATCGCATAAAAGAAAAATTTGAAAGTAGAACTTAGAAAGTATTTTTTAGCTCAATTAACCCGTCTATTTTAAAAAGATAGTTAGATTTATCGATCCAATTTTTTTAGATGGTTTTATTATCATTGGATGAACAATGTTAAAAAAAAAAATAATAATTTTGAGTTTGTAAACACTAATACCTTGAAATTCAACAAATGCATAGTCTAGATTCGTTGAAGGAGGGGATTCATTTTGACCATATCTAAGGTTCAAATCCTTTTCTTTTCTTTTTTTTAGGGATTGATTATTGAGATGAAAATAGTGTGCGTGTGTAAAATTTTGGGTCTTACAAATACCACAAACATGTGTTTCTGGTTGCATTAAATGGGAAAATATAGAATCTAACCATTTACTTTTTATATAAGGTAGTCATAATAATCTTGACGGTTAGATGTAAAGTTGGGTGGCTGCAATTATTCTATTGACCAAGCTCAAACTTCAAAGGAAATTTTTTTGAACTTTACAACACATCCAAACTATCAAATTTCACATCAAATGGTAGGAAGGAATTGTGACCACCTTGTATAAAAAGTAAATGGTCTCATTGTATATAATCTTTTTTTAAATATAATTTAATCTTAAGTTTTAGAGAATACATAATCTTTAACATGGAGATCATGAGTATGAAAAAAAAAAAATTAAAAACTAAAAATAATAATTATATTAAGAAAACATTTGGACCGGTAGTTACACTTTGTTTTTAGATGGACCACCTATTTGCATTCATCTTTAAGGTGAATGCTTTATACCTCTGGATCGCATATTGTAGAAATGCAGTCCACCCCACATGAAACAATTCCTTACTAAAATCCGCTTTAAATTTCAAATATTACCCCTGTACTTATAATTTTTTACAAAAATTGATTTTGTTTTTTAAAGTGTCCCAACTTTCAAGGTCAATAGAGCCATCCAATTTCACATCTAATAATAAGAGAGAGATCGCTTACTGTTTCTTTTGTTGTTTTAGTGTTTCTATATGTAATTTGGTAATGTGCAGCAATTGTCATGTGCGAATTATATAAGTTGAACTTCGAACTTTGATGATTTTCATGCTATCAACTTTTGTCATGTATCATCTGATGCTTCTGGGGATTAAGTCCAGAAGTGGCACAATTTGGAGCAGGGTGTGTGAATAATAATGCAAAATAATTGGAAAGCACCACTACAGTGTCTAGAATTGTGTTTTTCGATAATTTTGATAGTTTTAAAATAATTTGGGAAGTTCTATACTTTTTCTTTTAAAAAACAAAATTCTCAAGAATCAAGTTTTTCAATAATCTATCTATCTTTTATAGATTTTTTTCCTCTTTTTAGTCTCCATTACATCTTTTATCTGTTCTTATTTTTAACTTTTTGTTATTTTTTTTACTATTCGCTTTTCTTTCTTCTTTTTTCTTTTTTACTTTTCCACCCTTATGTCACACTCTTCAGCCAAGGGCCGAGTACCTGGGGCGGCCATGTTCAAGACATTGGTTTCTATATATGGAACACGTTTTAGACTCCCTGAGATCATGAAGTTTTTCTTGATTTTACAAAGCTTGCCCTTATTACATATCTTGGTTGGTTAAGAACCAACTTCAAGACTACTGGCATAAGGGATTTTGTGATAAATGGGATTCCTATATTGCTCAGATTACCTACAAGGAAGTACTTGCAAGTAGATTTAGACAGAGCCCTTTAGGGTCTATGGATTGTATCAGTTTTTTGTGAGATCCTATATTGCTCAGATTACCTACAAGGAAGTACTTCCAAGTAGATTTAGACAGAGCCCTTTAGGGTCTATCGATTGTATCAGTTTTTTGTGGGATTCCTATATTGCTCAGATTACCTACAAGGAAGTACTTGCAAGTAGATTTACGCGGAGCCCTTGAGGGCCTATGCATTGCATCGGTTTTGTGATGTGCTTCGGTTATTGCATTAATACCAGTTTGATGGCAGGTATATTCGTTGTCTGTTGACTTTAGAAACACTTGTCACTAGAACTGGCAACGAGCCGTGTGAGGTTTAGCTGTAATCCCTCTAGGACCGGACCGGACCGGAGTAAGCTCGGCTTTGTAGGCCTGGCCCTAGCCTTGTTAGGGCCAGGCCGAATAGGGCCAGTCCTATCATAACCCTGGCCTGGCGAGGCACAGGCCCAAGGCCCTAGTTTTTCTAAGAGCCAGACCACTCAGCCCATTGCCAGCGTACTTTTGGACTCTTCAGACTTTTAAATGAAGTTGATTTGATTAAGATACGTGCTTATGGCAGTGAGATGTGCTGCTCTTGTATTCTTTTGGAGATGTGATTGTCTTGATACATGGTGCACTCCCTCCTCTCTCTCTCTCTCTCTCTCTCTCTCTGTAAAGCATACATATCCACACCTATTGAGCAGCCAAACGAATCCCTTGTGCGCAGGCGTTTGTGCACACAGAACTACAGACACCATAATACACATGCAGTTAAATAATTTAAATGAAAAAAAATACAGGAATATCTTCAATAACGAAATTCATTGTATTGGTAAATTGCTGACAATAACCCAATAAAATTATCCTCCAAGTATCCCAAAAATGATAATAATTACTAAGATCAAATGCTTGGTGGTATTTTGGCAATTTGCTAATAGGCATCATAAGGATCTCTAGTATTTGTTTTTATAGGGGATAAATGCCAAGATAGTTCGGTTTCAAGAACGCCATAAAGCCAGCAACAAAGTACTGATATGCTAATCTAATTTAATCAACATTTAGATACATTTGGCCACTCATTTACTGAAATAAGTTGGGAAATAAGCTAATAAATAAAATAATAAACTCATCTCCAAAAATTTAACAAGAGGTCTCTCAAATTTTTTTACATAATTAAATACCTACAAAGAGGCTTTTCAGTATACAATATACAAAAGTTAAATAGAACCAAGCCATAAAAGAGTGCTTAAAATGTATCAAAAATGAGGCTTTACTTGACAGCCCAAAAATTTCTGATAAGATGAGAATGAATATACAAAAATAAAGCCATACCATGGGAAAGGGGAAGTCTTTAGTTTGAAATGCATGTAATAGCATTAGCATCATCAGATTTGGCTTAGTTTTTTTTCTTTGAGACTGGGCTTGCTGCTTCCTTAAAAGCTGATGGGCACAAATTATTTACAAGGCATTCCCCACAATGAGGTCTAAGAGGTGTACAACATGTTTGTCCAAACCCAACCTGCAAATTACAGAAGCTACATGTAAACACTTCTTGTTACCACTTCTATACAAGGAAAAACTCATCCTGATAAGTAGCACCTCAAGTCTTTAACAACTAGTCAAACTACAATAAGAAAGGAAAAGGAGCTATTTCTGATATTCAGGAAGTAGAAGGCAATGCAAATGTTAGTTACCAAGAAAGGGCAAAGACTACACATATTAAACTATTAGAACTAATCAGGGAGTTTTTCCTTGTAAAATACCCCAAAGGGACCTTGGCAATTCACCCTAACACAAATTGCAATATCAGAGGATGGGGTAGAATGGAATTTAATGCAAACAATATATATGAAAAGCAAACAAGATATATGAAAACGGTTTTAACTAGTAGAAGGGAGGGAGTCGGACCAGAAGCGGGTTGATTTCAACCCATTCCTCCTTTGGAAGCCATGATTCTAGCAAGACTCTCGTTTCCTCTGGAGATGATGTTTTCTAGCAAAAAAGTTTATAAAAAGAACCGCATGCATGCAAGTCAATTATTTTTTTTGAAATTTACATATTAGTAAGTTATTACTAGAACCATATGAACAATAAATCTATCCAAGTGCAAAGATTTGCTCCACGAATAAGTGTTACAATACCTGTTTTGTGCCCGGCTTTGATACCCAACCTAGACGATTACAAATACGGTGCACATGGGTGTCCACACATATGCCTTGGACATCATTCCACCCAAGATGCAAAATCTGCAGTTGAAAGTATACTTTTGACTAGACATGTAAAGACCTAAAGGAAATGCATATTCATTCTATGCATGGTGAAACTAGAAGAGACTAACTAAGCTGATGCTTTAAAAGGCCAACTACCTAATATCTTCTTGGCTGTACAAAAAGAGAGCCATTTCAACTATATCATTCCTAGGAACACAAATCTGGAAGTAGAAAGGATCCAATTTAACCATATGAAATGCATTTACTCTTCCAAAATAATCTGTTATAAAAAGTGAAAACAAAATTTTCATACCAAGTGAGCCATTTTAGGACCTATACCAGGGAGCGCGAGTAACTCATCCAAAGTGGATGGAATGTCTCCTCCATATTTCTTGAGGCAAATATCTGCAACTTTCTTTAGGTATCCAGCCTTTCTCATGTAAAACCCAACCTGAGGGAGGAAAAGAAGGACGCTAGCTTTCAAAAAAACGTTCTTGTAAAGTAATATTTCAATGTTATGCTGGTCAGATATGATACAAAAGAAGAAAAGTCTATTTTATGAATATCAAAAGACTCTAGCAGCTGGAACAGATATTGTAAGTGGCTACATGGGCAAATTCTCCAATGTTTTCAAACAAGTCAGTGTCAAATGCCATATGTGATACAACATCTGTAATGATGAACTCAAATAACTCAAAAACATTAACAAATAGATATCATCGTATGATAGCTTTGGATTCTCATGCCTACAGAAAATGTGAGACTAAATGACCAAATACACTAAGACACATAAAAAAATTAGCATTGTATAATATAAGATCATTGATTTTTGGTACAAGGATGTCACAATCATTATTAGCCATTGGATGTGAAATCTAACTGATTGCAGTGTGTTGTCATTCAAGAAATTTTATTTCAGACTTTGTGGCCAATCAATGACACAATCCCAACCACCTAATTTCAAATTGAAGAGTCGATAATGATTTTGACCTCATTATATCAAAAGTTAATAGTCTTATATACATTTCCGTAAAAAACCATAGAGAACTTCATCGTAACCTTGATTTGATATATGCACAACTGATGATGAAGTATTATCTCATATCATTTTGACATTATATGATAGAGAGAGCAGAGTTCCAACACATGTAAAAGATGCATATCTCTAGTCATAGCTTCAGAACAATACTGCAATCCACCAATGGAAAGAGGGTGTAGGAAAGTGAGAACAAGTTAGAGAAAGGATGTATCTCTAATCCTATGATAATGTGTATATCCCATAGCTCTCGAAATAGGGAATGGAACACAGCTAAGTGAACCGTGAGAGAGAGAGAGAGAGAGAGAGAGAGAGAGAGAAGAGAGAAGTTATGTTGTTATATCCTAAACATGTCGCCCCCCATTGTCCATAGTTATCATTTATGTTAGTGATCATGTACGGCCGTTTCAGTCACTTCGCCCGTGTTTGTCTAGGCCCAAAGGCCTCATATATCAAGCTAATGAGGATTCTCACATGCATTCTCAAAAGTCTTAGCAATCCAAAAACTTGTATCTACAAACTTATGAACTAGTGAAAAATTCTTGCTATGTATTAGGCAACTTAAACCCATCATAAGCATTCAAGCATATGATACCTCACACAAGCAAGATAAAACTTCAAATGTTGATGTGGTGTTTACTTACTGGGTAGATCAAGCTCCTTATGCTTGCTTCATCTGCATTGGAAATACTTTCAGCACTCAATAGCCCATTTTGATGGAGCCTCTGAACTGCTCCTGCAAGCAATCGAATTCATCATATCAAGTTCAGTAAAACAAAAAGGGAAAAACCATATTTTGGAAACCACTTTGAGAAACCCAAAAACACAATAAAAATGTTTCCTATAAAAAAACAATCAAATGGGTGGTAGAACGTGTTTTGTCATATTTGCAACAAAACTTGCCATGATTAACATGATCCTTGGTTTGGCTTGACAGAAGTGATCCCACCAGGACAGAAAACCTCCTCTCCTGTTAATTGCAATTCTCAATTATTTAACCAAATAAACCCATTCTTTTTGTTCTAAGCATGTTAAGAAGTCAAAAACCACGGAAATTGCATTTTCACATTCCTGCAAACCTTAATCTTCAATCCAGTAATGAAGCTGCAAGTTATACACTCAACAGGATAATTAGAATATGCCAGTGACAATCAAGGCTACAAAATTATAAGATGTGGTTCACACAATCCTTAGTCCACCTTCAAGTCTTCTATAAAAGTGTTGAAGCAAAAAGAAATGGCCCTAAAATACCTTAGGTGGCAGAAAGCTGCCAGCTCTTCCACATCCTACAGAGTCTACAGGAGCCTCTTTTGCAACTCTCATATCACGGATACCTTTGAGTACTTCTTCCCAATTAACTGGTGGTTCCACTGTTTTACAAATATCTGCATTATTTGACCAGCCAAAAGCATATTATTTTTATAAAAATCTTGGAGCAAGTTCATATTATCATGTTAACTCTAAAGACAAACTGAGTAAATTACTTTTGTTTTCTTTTTTCTAATGTCACATCATCATCATCATTCGAGCCTTATCCTAACTATTGGGGGTCGGCTCTTGTGTCACATCATTTGTCATATCTAAATTAGCTTAATGGCCTTTAATCTTTGTACCACTAACTGCTCTCAGACACTAAATAAGATTCTAGGTTAGTAGATACCTTTTGGCTTGATGGAAACAATGCTCTCTGCTCCCATTCTTTGCAAAGTCAAGGTATGTTTTTTCTTGCCAGCTGAACCTTGTCAACACATATACACGACTACTATAAAAATGGGAAGAAAAATGAGTGCCAAGGCTAACCCTAACAGTATGAAATTGCAAAGAAACTCAGCGTCAGATTGACAATGTCGGCTTAAAGGTTTGTGGGTTGGAGGGCTTAGACCGATATAATACAGTAGCAGCCAATATATTGGGGTTTGAAATGGAAGAAGAAAAATCATATTTATGTTATAGAATAGAATTAACGAGCTATAGGCATATATCAGAGATGGCTGTGAAAGATAGTGTACAGTCTGTATATCCTTAGTTATAGAAGGTGTATATTATACGCAATGTATATGGGAAGGGTTGATGCAGTATCTTGTATTTTATGGTATAGGTGTCTCTGATTTATTTCTATTTTTGTTATCTATATTTGTCTACATAAGACAAGCTTGTATATTCATATTGATTAATGGACAGACAAATATAGATAACAAAAATAGAAAAACTTTGAAGAGCCTCAGTGTCCATTAATCAATATGAATATACAAGCTTGTCTTATATAGACAAATATAGATAACAAAAATAGAAATAAATTACAGACACTTATAATATATCCAGACTTGCCATAAAATACAGGATATTGCACCTACCCTTCCCATACACACTGATTATAATATACACCTTCTATCATTAAGGATATATAGAATATACGTTTTCTTTCATACTCCCCCTCAAACTCAAGATGTTTTGAGAGAGAGCAGCTAGAGTTTGAACAATAAGTTGCAAAAAAACGTAGATAGATCTTCAAGCGCACAACTTCAGATTGTTGATCAACAAGCACAATTGGATCATTGAATTGGAGTTTAGAATGGTATCAGCAGGCCTTAGAAACAAAAAGCCAGAGCAGAGCAAGCTCGACCAACAACAGATTAGCAAGCCTCAATAACAGATAGCAAGAACAAAGTAGGTTCGAGCAACAGAAAAAAAAAACTTCAGATAGTCGCCAAAGACAAAAAATAGTTAACCGAGAAAACATAATGGCACTTGGAAGAGCCAACAGAACTCGATCGATATCCAAAACAGATTCGACAGCTCGCAAACCAGAACAGATAGGATCAAGTAACAAAACAACATACTCGATCATACAGAAACTAAATAGAGCAAAAACAATTTCAAGAACATTCCTTTTTCGTTTTTTCCTTTTTATTTTTAAACAAAGCAACCAACCCATGAATCCAAGAAACAAGCAAGCTCAACTGAACGAGGTTTCCTAGTGCCTTTGATACAAAAAAAGCTCAGTCAACAAATCAAGCTTGACAGAAAAAAAATATTTAAAAAATCATTTTCTTTTATTTTATTTGATCAACAATTTGATGGTCCTCTTCAACACCAGAAGGACCATGAGGGGAATTTGAAGAGGCCATGGGATTAGAGGCCTTGAACACAAATGGTTGAGATGTCATTTACTTACAGTTAGGGAAGATTTGGGTATTGTTTTCCTCTATCCAAATTGGGATCTTGGGTTTGTGTGGAACAGAGAAAAATTGGGATTCAGAGAGAAAAAAAAAGGGTTTTATTTGCCTATCAAGAGTGTTTCTTAGAGATAAGAGTGTCTGCGTTATATGAGAGAGAAACAAATGGAAAAAGTGATCAAATACAGGTACGGATCTTCATGAAAACACATAAAACCAGTAGAGGAAGACAACTGAGAATGACTGGACCGGGTGGAATAAACCTTCTAGGGTTGAGAATACCATAGAGTCTAGAGTGATGGTTTGCTCAAGTGTTGTTTAAGGTTCATCAATAGAACTGCTCTGCAATGGAAACCAAGCTCTAAACCATAAAAACCATGACAAAACCCTTTTGACTAATCAAGCTAATGGGAAAATTCACAAAAGGAAATCTAGATCTCGCTAAACATCAATGAATCGAAATCAATATCATAGAAACAACCAGATCGGGATCTAATAACCCTGATTTCCTAACCAGAATGCGAAATATCACCAAAATAACAAGATAATGGACTTGGGTTTTCTTCAAACTAGAGAGAGCAAATGAAAACCCACTCCAAATAAATCAGATACAAGATAATCAAATAAAAAGAATGAGAGAGAACTAAGAATCCCCCTCTTCGAAGAAACCACCAAACATATCTCAACAAAAAATAAAATAAAATAGAGAAATTAATCAATGAGAAGCTGAGAACCGAGATTGATTCAGTAGCCTCATAAACAACAGACAAAATAAGAAAACACCGAACAATGATGGACAGATTGTCACCTTTCAGAGATTTCAGGTTCATGTGGTTTCCCAGCAAGTTTAGGGGTGGAATCAGGACAGGTTCGAGTAATAATAGAATAACAGACTCTATCGTATAGGAATGGACACAGCAAAGATGAATCTAGCTCTGATACCATGTGAAGAGTCTCAAGTTTCTCTGAAGAGACTCAATGTCCATTAATCAATATGAATATACAAGTTTGTCTTATATAGACAAATACAGATAACAAAAATAGAAATAAATCACAGACACCTATAATATACTCAGACTTACCATAAAAAACAGGACACTACACCTACCCTTCCCATACACACTAATTATAATATACACCTTCTATAATTAAGAATATACAGAATATACACTTTCTTTTACAATGGAAAGGCCCCAAACCATTTAATCAACCACCATATCTTACTTCTTAACATTGACCATGTAGAATACACATTCCATAGAGGGCATATATCAGAGATGACAAGGCCCAAACCATTTAATCAACCACCATATCTGACTTCTTGTTGACATTGTATATATATACCTGGGTTTGTCTAAAGCTAACAACCCCACAAAATACAAAGGCTAATGTTAGAATGAATTGTGATTGGTGTATTTATCCAAAAATCATTACCTTTTATTTTAAAATTATTTTGTTGTGAAACTTAATTATTAAGTAAGGGCAAATTTGAAGTCTTTATAAAAGTACAATGATATTTTAAAAGTTAGTGTATGGGAACTTTATTTGTAGAGTACCCTTGTCCTTTAGTAAAAATTTCAACTTTGCCCTTTATGAAGATGACAAAATTACACATTGCCTTTTAGTAACATTTACACAAACACCCCTTACTTGATGAGCAAGATATCACAAAAAATAACTTTTTTAAAAAACGAAACACAGTTGGTAAATCCACCATTCAAAACTCACTCTAAAATTAACCTTTGTTGAATTGTAAATTATCCCCATATATATATATATATATATATATATATATATAAATGAAGGATTAGTCCCCACAAAATACTTTAGTAAGATGACACATGTATTAAATACAGCTGATGGCAGTAGATTAATCATAAAATATAAATTATCTAATACTGCAGTCTGTAATAATGGAAACTGTTTTGGGATGCCCTTTATCATGGTAAAAGGGTTAAGCCAAGCAGTAATCTTAGGAACCCCATTCCTGAACCTATTATATCCATTAACAATAGATAGCTCAGGAATAGAATCTAATATAGAAGGTCATAAAGTGAAATTTGACTTTGTTGATAAGCCAAAAGCAAAAGAAATAAATAATGTAAAACAAATTATTGAACAACATTTCAAACATATAAATATTTCATAAATGTTATAAAGGCTGCAGGATTGGTAATTTCAGCTAAAAAGATTAGCCTTTGCCAAACGAAAATAAGATTCTTAGGTCATAATATTTTCCAAGCCAAATGGCACAACATTCCATTCAAATTGTCCAAATGGGATATTGAAAGCAGTTTTATATCTATCTTTTTACTAATTTGAATTTGCCAATAACCTGATTTTAAATCGATTTTAGAAAATATACAAGCATTTACCAATATATCAAGTAAATCCTTTTTATTTGAAATTGGATATCGTATCCACTTGAGAACCGTATTAAGAGGCTTATAGTTTATTACCAGTCTAGGGACTCCTCTTTCCTTTTCAGAGGCTTTATCGACATAGAATGCTGAACAGCTCCAAGGCGATGAACTTTTTCTGATAAGTTGCTTCTGAAGTAAATCATCGATTTCCTTTTTACATATTTCTAGTAGTCAAGGATTTATTTGAAATGGTCTAGCTTTTGTAGGTATTTTATTTTCATGAAAATCTTCTTCATATGGCAAACTCACAATATGTTTTTTCCTATTCCAAAAAGCACTTGGTAAATCAGCACAAATTTCGTTTTCTATTCTCTTTTTAATTTCCGCAATATATTTTATATTTTCTGTTAGGGAGAGTTTTTCTTCTATTACCTTATATTTTATTTCTTCTTTTAGATGGCATAGAAACTTTTCTTTATTGAAAATAATTTGTTTTACATTATTTATTTCTTTTGCTTTTGGCTTATCAACAAAGTCAAATTTCACTTTATGACCTTCTATATTAGATTCTATTCCTGAGCTATCTATTGTTAATGGATATAATAGGTTCAGGAATGGGGTTCCTAAGATTACTGCTTGGCTTAACCCTTTTACCATGATAAAGGACATCTCAAACCAGTTTCCATTATTACAGACTACAGCATTAGATAATTTATATTTTATGATTAATCTACTGCCATCAGCTGTATTTAATACCTGTATCGTCTTACTAAAGTATTTTGTAGGGACTAATCCTTCATTTATGCAGTTTAAGTCTGCCCCTGAGTCTATTAATGCTAAAGACTAAAAACTATATTCTTTATTGACTATTATTCTTATCAGTGTAAACCATTTCTGTGTAATTACTTTATCAAGCAGGTTTACATAATTATCAGGTTGCACAGAATTAGAAGATTCAGGTACTTAAACAATTGGAGAAAATGGTCTTTTATAATTATTTATAATGGTATCAAATTCCTCTTCTAGAGTATTTTTTGGAGTAGCATGTAGTTTAGAGGCTAACTCTAAAATTTGTATTTTATTTCTAAGAGTTATTAGTTCACTTTTAACTTCAGTTATTTCATGCTTTAATTCAGCAATCGTTGGTTCTCTTTGAACATCATTTCTTTTATTAATTCTCTTAAGTATTTCAGCAAGACTATAATCTTCTTGGGTTCTTACCAATGGTGGAGATTTCTTTTTTGTTTTAGCTATTTGTATATATTGAGTCAGAGCTTCTTTCTTTGCCTCTGCATCTGTTATTTTATCTATTATTTCTATGATTAAACTTTCTTCTTCAAAAAGAGTATTACAAAAGCAGTAATTATCATTTTTCTCTGAGTCGGAGCTGCTGAATATCAAATCTTCATCTTCTAATCCTCCTATGAGTGGTTCAGTATCTGAACTATTATCAGATTCTTCTCCTATTTGAAGTATTTGATATAATTGAGCCTTGATTTTTTCTTCAATTTGTAAGGCATTTATTTTCTTTTTTATTCTATATTTATTTTTATAGTGTCCTACTTTACCACAATTGTAGCATACAGGTATTCTTCTCTTACCTCTTGCTTTTTTGAAAGTATTTTTTGGAGCAAATTTTTTAGTAAATTTTTCCTTTGGGCTCTTTTTATAACTGGGCCTATATCTTTTATTTTTATTTTTTCTTTTATCTAGTTTATTTGACATGGGTAATGTATTATATCCAAATTGTTCACAAAAATCACCCAATTCTTTCTTGCCTGTCATTCTTTGTTTATCCAATTGTCTCTTTAATTTTAGATCCGTACACAAGGCAAGTCCTTCCGCACATACCTCAGCGGATAATTCTCTTAATGTATAAAAGGAGTATGGGATTTGTCCTCCATGTTTATTTTTTAATCTGGTTTTAACCTTTTCTGCAAAGAGATATGGTAATCCTGCAATAAACTTTTCTTTCCAGTGGTCATCTCTACTATCTTCCCTGGATAGGAGATGAGAAAAGAATACATCTTTATACCATTTGCAGTGAGATAATGTTGGACACCTAAGGTTAGATGATAGATCTTCAGACCTAGCATCTAACAGGGCAGTACTTCCTACAAAATGGAGGGTTATTGAATATATGAGGGTATTTACTGCATCGCTTTCACTATTGATTATGTCTTGATTGTATTCACTTTTTACTGTCTACTGTTTTGTGGCAGTCAATATTTGTTGTTTGGTGGTTTCTTCCATGTGAAAGTCCCACCATCCTGTTAACCATCCTGTAAAACCGCATATCATAGCCTTGGCTACTTTTTGGTCATGATTACCGCTTATCCTACAGGCTGTTGCATACATTGTCATATGTTTCAATGTGTCTAATATCTAATTATCAGACATACCATCGATATTCCAGTTTACTATTGATCTTCCTGAATAGGATACTGTACTTGAAATTAGATCTTCTTCGAATTGGATATCAACAGGGGTTGGTCTTGAATGGTACATTCTAGTATGAGAGGTTGGTCTAACTTTCTTTCCGTAATCTATTCTATTGATTTCAGCATTATCTATTTTAAATACATCTTCTATTTCTTGGATTTCTTCATTGGTTGAACTTTCCTCTTGTAAGACCATTACTTCAAATTCAACCATGATTCCTTTTACTTTTAGGTTTAGCTTGGCTAACTTTTTTACCAATTCCTCAATTAAATCCTTATTCTCTTCTTTCTTCTATATTCCTTCCAAACTGAATTTTCCTTTATTGATTTCTGGAGGAGGTTTGAATAGAACAGCCCTTGTGTCTGTATCAGTTGTTTTGGTTTTCTCTTGAGACTTATTGACTATATTTTCGATTCTAGTAGTATGTTTTCCTATAGTCTGTAGACACAAATTAGTATAATTATTCTGCTCAATTATGTGAGGTATAACTTCTATCTTATGGGTATGATGATCTGTCTCTTTGGGAATTATTTTATAGGGGGAAGCCTTTGTTTCAGCCTTTTCTTTCATTGCTCCTTTAAATTGGAGACTCTTCTCAGAAGGATGTATACTGTATATTTCCTCTCCTTCAGTAGTATAGTATGCTTGGTATTGGATTTTCTAAAGTACTAAGACCAAAATTAGGAATGGGAATTTCTTTTTCCTCTAAGGCGGCCCTTAGCCAATCGAAAAATCCTATTGTTTGTCTATTCTTCTTTATGAGCTTATTAAATCTTTTATGAAAAGCATCTAGTAATTCTTTAGGGAAATCAGCTAGATACCAATCACGTATTTCTTTATTGTCTTCAGAAAGATAATCATTCTCGATTACTTCTAAATCTAATTTTTCTTCTTTCTGAAGAGTAAGTATGTTAAAGTCTAGGTCCGAAGGTGTTGGCTCATGCACTGATGAACTGGGTTCAAACATTTTATAAACAGGTTGATGGATAGTGCTATTTGTTCGGGTTAAACCCTCTATTATAGGCTTTTGGTATGTTGACGAAGTTGAATGCCTAGAGGGGGTAGGTATTCTGGGTGGAATCCGTATTAAATCTTCTGAAATATTAAACCTAGCTCTCCTATTAGAGTTAAATTGAATCTCAATATCACCATCAGGATATTCTATAATTTGATCTGGCTCACGATTAATCGGAGTCTTATACTGTTGATTTTCATTCCGTATAGACTGGTTATCAGGAAGGGTAATTTGGGACCAGCTAACTGTTTTAGGAATTACCGTATTTGGATTTTTCCATATTAGTTTGGAAAAATATCGTTTGTCCTTTAGTCCTAGACGAGTGACGGGTTTTACAGCTACTTGGATAAGCCCTATATGTATGTACTTGTGTTCTTTAGTCTTATGATTTTGTATCATACGTTCAAATAAGAGTTGAAAACTTTGTTGTTCATTATTAACAGAGATGCTTTGTTCTACAGTTTTTATAGCATAGCTAGTTCTAAATTCAAAAGTACCTTTCTTATATATGTCTGTTATAGGAACCATGGGTATGTTCCAATTCTCTATCTGTTTTTCAATATTATCAATTATTATCTCCTGTTTATTTTTTATTCGTAGTGTACTGTTGGACGAAGATGTTCTGTCGGACAGTGTCCTAATAGAAGTTTCCATTGAGATAACGGAGGAGTACACGAGTCAATCGGTTTACAATCCCTGTGCCTTTGATGGCTCTCTTAGCCTTTTGCGGTAGTACGGGTTACGACGACTTTGGTCTCAACTCTCGGACTTATCTCTAATGATAAATTTTCTTAAGCTATTGGCCTCTAGAACAATATTTTCTTCTTACAGTTCACCACTGTAAAACTAGCGTGGTTTGATACCAAAGATATATTTTTCGAGCATGTATTAAACAAATATTGAAGGCTCAATATAAAAATCTAGTACACCTAATATATAGATAAACAACAACACAGATAAACATTAATAAAGGAGAGATGTCCACAACAAATTCAGTTAACATAAGTAGTAGTCCTGAATTTTAGGCAAAAGATAAATTTAACTTGCATGGAAATAAAAAAAACTTATATTAAAAGAAAACTTCCTTTAAAGCATATGAAAAGAACTTACATGTTATAGATGCAATAACCAGTAAAACGCTTTCACTCGTCTGGATAGTAGCTCAATAGGGTTGGAAAATTACAATCACACATAAAGGCTCACTTTCTCTCAGAAAAGATCAATACGGTTAATATACCATCTGACCGACAACTCACAAAATAGAGAAAAGGGAATTTAGAGTAAGAGAAATAAAAAGAGCAGAGAACAGAGCTTCAAAGTGAAGCTTTAAAGAGAAAACAGAAGGAGTAACTGTATTTTCACAAAGAAGGAATAGTATTTTGCAGACAAAGAGGAATAATAATCTCAAGAGATTAGGATAGAGTATTTTGATATTACCCAGAAGCTGGATAATCACAGAGAGTTGTTAGAAGAGAAGCAAATGGCTGTAATCATCGAGAAGAGTGGACGATTTTAGAACTTAGGGAAAACAAGGACTCGAGCTTATGGCTCAGAGTAGATAGAATAAAGCTTGAAGCTCAAAGCAGGGAGCAGAAAAGAGTGGAAGAGGGTAGAAGAGAGTAGCTTAGAGAAGAAGTGTACTGGGGGAGATCACTCAGGGAGAAGACACTCAGACTTTCTCCGGATGCTCAACTCTTTTGCCTTCTTCCCTTATATAGGCCTTGGACATGAAGATAAAATTAATTCGTCTTAATAATTGAGTGCCACGTTGAGAGTGTGAATAGTA
>NW_006498549.1:4921972-4942792 GCF_000471905.2 Amborella trichopoda | reverse complement strand
ACAAAGTCTTTTACTTCCAAAATATCAATAATTCCCATACATGGTATCTACAAATAAAAATGCCATTTATAGATGAATTGCCCAACTGGTTTAAGATGTGGTTCCAGATATGGGGATCTGAAACAGAAATACTTCCAATAAAAATACAAGCCTCGCAAACAAAGTTTGCTGAGTTCAATAAAAATAATAACCAAATAGATCTCCATATGTATTTCATGGCCTACTATCAAATACCATGGATCATGAAATGGTCCTATTATATCTCTGATAATTATACGAATGATTGGGAATACATACCAAAGCTGGGGAGGCAAGTGTATATAAACTTATAGAACCAGAGAATATAAAATTGAGAAAGATCCATATCTCATCCTCAGGAGTAAAAATGAATAATATGGTCGAATATATTAGTAGGATGAAACAACAAAATCCTACAGCTACTAAAGAAGAATTAAAGAAACAACTACTTCAAATGTTCGATGACGAGGAAGATGCGATGTCTACATCAAACAACGAAGATTATGCTTAGGAGAACGAAGACTGTGAACTTCCTCAACCTCGGGTCGAGTTTCCATAAAGCCCGCTAGTACTGTCAAAATAGACAATCAAATACTGCCAAAAGAAGTCACCTGTCATACTGCCAAAAGAAGCCACATGTCATTCAGTACTATTGCCAGATACTCCACCGACAAATCCCGACAAAAGTTACAAACCACTTTTACTGTTCCCAGATGCTGCTGACAGTCACTATTAAGCTTTTTACTGTTCCCAGATGCTGCCGACAGTCGCTATTCAACTTTTTACTGTTCCTAGATGCTGCCGACAGTCACTGTTCAGCTTTTGGTCGCTTCAAACTACTGTGCCACTACCTTTAGTCATCTCAGAACAACGTGGCACTCAATTATTAAGACGAATTAATTATATCTTCACGTCCAAGGCCTATATAAGGGAAGAAGGCAAAAGAGTTAAGCACCGGAGAAAGTCTGAGTGTCTTCTCCCAGACTGATCTTCCCCAGTACACTTCTTCTCTAAGCTACTCTCTTCTACCCTCTTCCACTCTTTTCTGCTCCCTGCTTTGAGCTTCAAGCTTTATTTTATTTACTCTAAGTCATAAGCTCGAGTCCTTGTTTTTCCCTAAGTTCTGGAATCGTCCACTCTTCTCGATGATCACAACCATCTGCTTCTCTTCTAACAACTCTCTGTGATTCTCCAGCTTCTGGGTAATATCAAAATACTCTATCCTAATCTCTTGAGATTATTATTCCTCTTTGTCTGCAAACTACTATTCCTTCTTCTATGCGAAAATACAGTTACTCCTTCTGTTTTCTCTTTAAAGCTTCACTCTAAAGCTCTGTTCTTTGCTCTTTTTATTTCTCTTACTCTAAATTCCTTTTTCTCTATTATGTGAGTTGTCGGTTAGATGGTATATTAACCATACTGATCTTTTCTGAGCGAAAGTGAGCCTTTATGTGTGATTGTAATTTTCCAACCCTACCGAGCTATTGTCCGGAGGAGTGGAAGCTTTTTACTAGTTAAATCATCTGTAACATGTAAGTTTTTTTCTTATGCTTTAAAGGAAGTTTTCTTTTAATATAAGTTTTCTTATTTCCATGCAAGTTAAATTTATCTTCTGCCTAAAATTCAGGACTACTACTTATGTTAACTGGATTGTTGTGGACATCTCTCCTTTATTAATGTTTATCTGTGTCGTTGTTTATCTATATATTAAGTGTACTAGATTTTTATATTGAGCCTTCAATATTTGTTTAATACATGCTCGAAAAATAGATCTTGGGTCATCTTGGTATCAGAGCCACGCTAGTTTTACAGTGGTGAACTGTAAGAAGAAAATACTGTTCTAGAGGCCAATAGCTTAATAAAATTTATCATTAGAGATAAGTCCGAGAGTTGAGACCAAAGTCGTCGTAACCCGTACCGCCGCAAAAGGCTAAGAGAGTCATCAAAGGCACAAGGATTGTAAACCGATTGACTCGTGTACTCATCCGTTATCTCAATGGAAACTTTTATTAGGACACTGTCCGACAGAACAACATCTTCGTCCAACAGTACACTACGAATAAAAAATAAAGAGGAGATAATAATTGATAATATTGAAAAACAGATACAGAATTGGAACATACCCAAGGTTCCTATAACAGACATATATAAGAAAGGTACTTTTGAATTTAGAACTAGCTATGCTATAAAAACTGTAGAACAAAGCATATCTGTTAATAATGAACAACAAAGTTTTCAACTCTTATCTGAACGTATGATACAAAATCATAAGACTAAAGAACACAAGTACTTACATATAGGGCTCATCCAAGTAGCTATAAAACCCCCCACTCGTCTAGGACTAAATAATTCTATATTATTATGTTTAAGAGATAGTCGTCATAATAGATTTTTTAATTCTTTATTAGGAGTTGTCGAGTCCAGTTTATGTAATGGACCTATATATTTTAATTGTTTCCCAAATTTTTCAGTATCTTTAACTGACCCTAATCTCCTTAAGGTACTCACCTTAAATCTAAAGACCCAAGGGTTTGATATGAACCCTGGATCTCAAAATATTGCTATAATATATAGAATATGCTATAAAGTAATGAATACCTTAAGCCCGACTATCCTCTACATGGATACTAAAGGACAAACAATATTTTTCCAAACTAATATGGAAAAATCCAATACAGTAATTCATAAAACAGTTAGCTGATCCCAAATTACCCTTCCTGATAACTGGTCTATACGGAATGAAAATCAACAGTATAAGACTCTGGTTAATCGTGAACCTGATCAAATTATCGAATATCCTGATGGTGATATTGAGATTCAATTTAACTCTAATAGGAGAGCTAGGTTTAATCTTTCAGAAGATTTAATACGGATTCCACCCATAATACCTACCCCCTCTGGGCATTCAACTTCGTCAACATACCAAAATGCCTATAATAGAGGGTTTACCCCGAACAAATAGCAATATCCAACAACCTGTTTATAAAATGTACGAACCCCGTTCATCAGTGCATGAGCCAACACCTTCGGACCTAGACTTTAACATACCTACTCTCCAGAAAGAAGAAAAATTAGATTTAGAAGCAATCAAGAATGATTAATCTTTTTTAAGACAATAGAGAAATACGTGATTGGTATCTAGCTGAATTCTCCAAAGAATTACTAGATGCTTTTCATAAAAGATTTAATAAGCTCACAAAGAAGAATAGACAAACAATAGGATATTTCGATTAGCTAAGGGCCACCTTAAAGGAAAAAGAAATTCCCATTCCTGATTTTGGTCTTAATACTATATATGGGTTATGTTAGGGTGCTCATACTATGGCGTAATTTATCATTGTACTCAACAATTTTGGACACTTCTATACCCTTGTTTTGTACATTGAGCATTTTTTTAGTAAGGGTATTTTTGTTCATTAGGAGCGTATGACATCATCAACATGGGGTGTGACATCACCCACATGGAGCACACTAGTGGCATTTAATGCTCCATATGGGTGACGTCACACCCTCTTAATGACCAAAAATACCCTTATTAAAAAAATGCTTCATGTGCAAAACAAGAGAATAGAAATGTCCAAAATTGTTGAGTACAATGATAAATTACTCCATAGTGTAAGCACCTTAACATAACCCTATATATAACAAATGCACATGAAGATAAAAATTAAAAGGGTGTTCGTCAATTTCTACAAGCTCAAGATGAACCACAACAACAAATCCTAAGAAATAAATTTGGAAACAAATATCTTTCTGATCATTGTGAATGCAACATACAAATAGATTTAGAATGAGATATAAATCTAATTACAGTCACTTTGCATTTTAACGATAGTCATTTAAAAACAATCAATCTTGCTGAACGGAACAATAAGAAGTTGTACTATGGTGACTACATGGTAGAGCCTCCAAACTTTTGTCACTTTGTAAATATTGGGCATCTATACTTGAGCAAAAACATTGTAAGAGTGTAAGGTTCTTACTCAAATGGTCAGAGGCCTCAAGCTTTCCTCTTTTTTGACCAAAGGTGGCCTCAATTTTTCCGTAACTGAAGTCTTCAATATCAGGCAAACTGCCATGCTGAAAATATTTAATCATAAAAGAAGAAAAAGCTTATAAATATGAAGGTCATAACTTGATAGAAATGATCGCATGAAAGATTCAATAAATCAAATCTATTGTATTGTAAACCATTATGTGCACCTCCAATGCTAAAGCATAATCATGCATTCAGAAATCTGAGGGAAAAACCATATTAAATTGGGAGATAGAAGATTGACCTTCTTACATGCTAGACATGGTAAGGCAGATCAAGGAGACCATCTCATAACAAGAGGTCAAGAATGATATGTTGCAACACATAACGACAATAAAAAAAACACCCAAGGAAAACAAAGGCCTTAACTAGTGATTAAAATATCTGTGGGCCGACTCAGAACTCACACAAGTAGGCTCGAGATCGGGAGCCACATGATTCAGGGCCACTTTGTTTTTTAATTAAACCTACATGTCTCTTTGGTAAGGCTGGGTGAATTGGGGGGTTTGGGACCCTAACCCAGTCCACCTTTTTAATCACTGGCCTTAACATAATTCTAGTGGACAATAAGCACAACAAAGACCACAACCCAGACATGAATGTCTCCAAATATTTCCAAGTACGACATCTTGTATTCTTGATGGTTTATTTTATTGACTAGAGTAAGTAGTAGATGTATAGGATTCATGCATAGGAACATCTCCACATCTTCAATGTCCCTCTCAAAAAATGTTTTTTAGAAAGATTACAAAAAGTGTTAGGCCCAACGGATGCAAGACACCAACCAATTCTTAACCAACTCCATGAGCCAAGATGCTCCAACAACATAAGCTAGAAGACAAAAGGATAGGAAACCCACGTTCTTGGCCATCAGTCCAGAAACAGTGGCTAATGGCTGGAAGTAGACTCACAGAGGGATCCCTAAAGAATGCTAAAACCTTTCCTTCCAACCAAAAGCAATGATGAATCTTGTGTTATGAGACTCAACATCTCCATCCACATAAAACAAATTGTCCCAAATATTTTCATGATGATCGAGATAGCCCTGCTGCCAAAAAGGAGGGATCACTGTATTAGCATTGCAAGCTTCTAGAGAATCACAACTTACAAAGTAATAACCATTCTATCCAACATCACATATTTAAATCCCCAACACACTATTTCATCAGGTAAACCTCCTAAAAATCAACTTATGTTTCCTATGATAACATGGACTTCTTTTCAAAACCGAATTAGGAAACAAGCACCGAGGACTTTGGTCTGTAGGTTTAACCATTGGTCATGCAGGATGCAATAAAGATTGCAGCAAAATATTCAGTGTTCGTCAAGAACAAGGACTTACCTATTTTATGCTACAATTATCACCAAATATGATAATAAACATAAAGGCCTCAAGGAAAAGGCAACGATCAATGTTGAAGACCTGGTTATTTTTGTCACAGTAAAGGAGTAATAGAAACTTATGAAATTATGGTCCTAACCAGTATGAATATATCTAAGCCTCCCCTGCTAGTTTTGGTATAAGTGATTGTAAACCCACCCCATCATTCAAAAGTGCCAGTAACTCAACATAGGTGAACGGATCCATGGTCGAAACTTACTCTATCGTAAGCTTGGAGCATGATCACTTCCTCACAATGAAATAGCAGCAGGAGTGGAATGACAAAAAAAAATTGCTTAAAATTGCCAGATTCCTATAGTATGCTACAATTTGCATTCCACTGTAATCTCATTTGAGGATGATCTAACTAAAACCAGAGCCAATAATTGACTTGCAAAACTGATTTCAAGATAAATTTAAGAAGAGTAGAACAGAATTCAGTTGTGCATAAGTCCATGTAGAACCCAAATCCAATAATACAATCAGACATTTGCCAACATTAGACGCACTGATATCACTACAACCCTTAAACATAAGCTCCACTGAGAAGCACATTTTGCAAAAATATTGGGAATTGATATAAAAGAAATAAGTGCAAGTAAGACCAAAAGAAATGCATAATATTCAAGAACCAAAAGCCCCAAAAAAGCATAGTTAAATCACATAAAGGAAATTCAGAATAAAAATGGGTTTAAGAGAGAAGAAATAAGGTTTCAGACCCATACTTCTGTTTTGGAGTTCGGGGTAATTTCTGTGGTTGATTTGAGCCTCTTCTTCCTAACATAAACTCCATTTTTAGACCCATTGGACTCTTCGGAAGCCTTGCAGTCTGCAATGCGTTATAAAGCTAAGAAATGAGCTTATACCTAAAAAACAAATGGAAGAGAGAGAGAGAACATGGATCAATGAATAATAATCAAAATGAAAAAGTTAACAAGAACTGACAACGCATCCCTAGAGAGAGAACATGGATGAGAAACACCTGTTAAGAGATGGAGAGAACCAGAACATGAACTAACTGACCAACCATGGTTAGAGAGAGAGTAAGAGAACCCTGTTATTTGTAAGTGGCTTAGAGACACAAAGATCATGAAGTGACCAACCACACTTAGAGAGAGAGAGAGAACCTGTATTTGCAAGTGGTTTAGAGAGAGAAAGAACCTGCATTTGCAAGCCGGCTGCTACATCGCCTGGTTACTGTCATAGCTTGGGCTTGCACTTGCACGTAGAGAGAGAAAGATTGGGAGGAAGATATATTCATTCTCAAATGCCTCAACATTTCTATTTTTTTTTTGCAACCCAAAATTGAATTTAATCTCAGGACACACTTTTCAAAGCTTTAACATTTTTCCAACCCAAAATTGAATTTACTCTCAGGACACAGTTTGCAAAGCTTCAACATTTTTGCAACCCAAAATTGAATTTAATCTCAACCAATAAATCAACATTGTTCTTAGGTAGTTAAGCTATTGGAGTCCTACTTGAGATGGAGTACCGCTAACCACTCAAGCTTTATTCCTAGCTTTTAAATAAGGAAAAAATTTATACATCTCAAATTTTCACTGGAAGAAACACTTTTGATGCCAAAAATCTTTCAATTGATCATTTCGACTTCAAGGTATACAGGTGAGAAAAAATGGATTTCAAATCTTTGAAATATTGTATGCATTTTCTTGAATGTCAATTTTCAAAAATTTCAACTGTTTATAGATATGCTCCTCTACAATATTTTTTAAGCTTTAAATTTTATAATTATATATGAAAATAAATATCCGGACCTTCGGAAAGATTTTCAATACTAAAGCAACATCTTTCAAGATTATTTAAAGGTGCACTTTACTTTGATTGCTTAGTGCTTCAACTTTATACAAACCACACTCTTTAAATAAAGGAAAAAGTTTATATAAAGATGCAACTTATAATGTAGAACTATGGATGCACCTCAAAAATCCATCGAAAAAGGTAGTTTTAATATTGAAAAACCCTTTGATTGATCATCTCGACATCGAGATGTATGAACATGACAAATAAAAAGATTTTAAGTCTCGAAAATAATGTATTTTACAACATATTAACTACACCGTCCATTTTCAAGATTTTCATATGTTTATAGATCTACTTGATTTTAACCATTTTTTAAATTTAAAATTTTATAATGAGATATAAAAATAGATATTGAGATAATCCTAAGAATATTTTACATCAAAATTATATACCATGAAAAAATTTGAAGGTGCACCTTACCTCTACAGCTATAGATGCATCTGTATGCCAACTGCACCCTTAAATAAATATGTTTTCAAGTGGCTTAGTTTGGAGCAAACTCTCGAAAATAAAAATATAAATTACATGCAACAAAATTAGAGCTTTAAATCTTAAGTTGGTCTATTTATTTTGTAGTTCGAAAATTGAATTAATCAGGTATCCCTCTTCAAATTTGAGAGAAAAGCCTTTTACTTTGGCATTTTCTCGAGGAGAAAATAAAAGAATTCAAGAAAACAAACGATGGAAAATTGCCAAAAATGTAAACAACTTTTAAATACCACAAATTAAACGGGTTCACAAAGAGTAATGATCCTATGAAACCTTTCCACACCCATGTGTATAGGACCTCAAATTATCGCCATTAAATTTGGTACATATATCTAGAAAAAGACTTGACTTTTCTAAAGATCTATACCAAATTTAATGGAGATTCTTTGAGATCCTATACACATGAGTATGAAAAAATCTCAGGATCATTACTCTTCACGAAAATTTCTCTTTTTAGGACAACAAATGCGTCTTATCTCTATTTTCATTCTAAAGATGCTGGGAAATGGAAAGGGAAAATATTTTGTTGGGACACAACTTTATAAAGCCTTAACTCCATCTGATCATAAATTGCAATTCTCGTAAATTATCTTTACCTTGACAATCATGGGTCTATAAAGGACAAAAGACAATATGTTATAAAGATGGTTTATACTATATAAGTGTAAAAACCATTTAAGTGTTGACATGTGGGTACGGTTTGTATAGAGCGGAGCATAGGCTCTAAACAATCAAATTAGAGCCTACCTTCAAATAGTATCAAAAAATGTGGGTTTACTATTGGAAATCTTTGTGATAGCCTTGAAATATATATGAAATTATTTATAAATTTTAAAGCTACAAAAATAGTGTAGATCGATAGATCTATGAAAACTTGACAATCTTGAAAATTGGAGGTCCAAAAATGCGTTACAAAATACATTATTTTCAAAACTTGAAATTCATTTTTTTTCTCATGTCCATGCATCTTGATGTCGAGATGATCAATTTGAAGATATTTGAGCTTCAAAACAACCTCTTATAGGGAAATTTTTTAGGTTGGCTCAATTTTAATTATTTCGGCTCTATATAAACTTTTCCCTTACATATATGTTAGATTTGAATCAATTTTGGAACATAAAATTCCATACTATAAGTTCTTATATTTTTGTTATAAGGAGTCCACAATTACTCGTAGCAATTAGATGTCAAATTGGATGGTTTTGGGCATGTCACGAAGTTCAAAAACTTTTATTTTTCTAATTTTAAATCTAGTGACACACTCACTATCACTTGATTTAGAAATTTGACCGATAAAAAGACTGTGACTTCTTTATACTAAAAATAAATGGTCTTTTTATACACTTTTCCTAAAAATACTTAAGAAAGACAATAAATATGCAAATCATTATAAAGGTTTTCTTGTGCAACTTTATTGATGCCCTACAAAAGCCATATCCTGAAATAAAGTAAGATAGTTTCCTCAACTTTATGAATTGTTAGAAGAATAGGAATACATTTCTTTGAAGCGTTTGTCATGAAAATCAATAGAAAAGAAAACATACGCCCAGTTCCTTAAAACAAAACAAAAAAAAGCACGTTTGGTTTGTGTGAATAGGTCCCTCATGTGGTTAAATATTGGAATATTTTCATACCAATTGATCTTAACGTATCTTTTCATAACAATTAACAACTAATTGATGTAAAAATTTCTCATACTTAACCACATGAAAGCATTTTTTCATATGAAATTATTTTTCAGAAAACAATTTCACACGAAACAAACGTGCAGAAAGAGCATGATATTAAATGAAAGGTAGGTTTGATAAATGGTAGTTGTTTGATGAACGTTGCCTTCATATGAGACACACACTCTAACCTGGTAGTTGCTTGATGAACGTTGCCTTCATATGAGACACACACTCTGACCAAATGATATACTCAAAAGCATAAAGTAAAGGGGGAAGAATTTATAAGTTAATATTGCTACAGTTTGAGACGGTGAAAAGCATGGTATAAGTTTTTGGAAAAAGTTTATATAGAGCCAAAGCTCTAAACAATTAAATTAAATCCCACCTCAAAAGTTGTACTAGAAGAGGTTGTTTTGATGCTCAAATATCCTCAAATTGATCATCTCCACGAAAAGATGCATGAACATGAGAAAAAATAAAAATAGATTTCAAGTTTTGGAAATAGTACATCTTGTAATGCATTTTTGAACCGTCCATTTTCAAGATTTTTAAATTTTCATAGATCTACTCTATCTACACTATTTCTTAAGCTTTAAATTTTATAATTAAAGACGAAAATATATTTTAAGGCTATCACAAAGATTTCCAATATTGAAACCATATTTTTCGACATTATTTAAAGGTACACTTTACTTCGATTGTTTAGAGCCTCAGCTCTATACAAACCGCACCCTAAGTTTTTTGACGTACATGGTGATATATACAATAACTATTTACTTTTAATATAAAGTGGTCATAATCATTATGAGAAATTGGGTGGTTGGGGATGCGTTCTTGATTAGGCACAAAGTCTAAAATAAAATTTTTCAAATATTATTTTTCTTATTTTACGAAATTTTTCAAATATTATCATGCACATTAATTTGTCAGATTTTACATCCAATGACTAAAAGCTACTATAACATCCTCGTATCGAAAGTAAATGGTCTCGTAGAATACAATCCCATAAATAACATATTTTTAAAAGTACAAGCAATGTTGTTATGGAAGAAATTGTAAAGAGAGAATAACTCTTTGAGAAAGTAATTGTGCCCTACACACCACTTTCTTGCGGTGGTGTTTTCATGGCATATATAATGGATAATACATTAGTGTAATATCCACTTTCTTATCTTGCTACATGCAATATACACTTTTCTATCTTGTTATATTCTCTTCTGGTAATATACGCTTTCCTATCTTGTTACAATTTATTAATTTTGGTTATATTGGTTATAGTATAAGCACATTAGCTCTAACGAGTGTTCGCAAAATCGAACCAGAACGTTAACTGGATATGGGCCTGGAAGCAGTTTAACCGGCCTAACCAGTAAATTGGCTGATTCAATCGCTCTAACCGAGCAAGTTCTGAGTGGTACAAAAAGTGTTTAAAAAAATAAAAATAAAAAATAAAAAATTCTACTAAAATATGAAAAAAATATAAAGAATGATTAAAACAAAACACATTCAAATGAAGTTGAAAATTAATGAAAAAAATGGATTTTAACCCATTTAATATTTTCCAAAGGCTATTTTAAAATTTTCTAAAAAATATGAGAAAATATAAAAGTGAGTATTAATGACCAAAACAATTTTAGATCTTTACCATAATGTAAATAATATTTAAAAATACATTACAAATCAAATTCTTTATTTTTTAGAATTTATCTATATGTTTTTTAGTTAATTTTTTAAATACTGGTTGATCACCCTAACCGCCCAAAACCGGAACTGGCCAGTGGCTGATTCCGATCTAACTGGGCAGTTAGCGGTTAAATCGGGCTATTTTGCTAACAATGGCTTTAACACACTTTATGAATGAGTTCTGTTGTCTTGGTTGAAGTCCGACACATCTTTGATTAAAAAAAAAAAATTTGATTTTGAGATAACTACTCAAGTTCGATTCCTACAGCTGAGCTACCCAAAAAATAAAAAATAAAATAAAATAAAATGAAGGAGTGTTATCCAGCAAATGGTCATTGAAGTGATTACATATGTTTCCTTTTTTCATAAACATTTTTTACAAGAGTAATGATACTATGAGACCCTCTCACACTCATGTGAGTAAGACTCCAAAAGATCACCATTAAATTTTGATATAGATCTCTAGAAGACCCATTCACACAGGTCTTACACCCGTATCATAACTTTTTTAAAGATTTGCGTCAAAATTTAATAATAATCCTTTGAGGTCCTACTCACATAGGTGTTGGAGGGTCTCATAGTGCCATTTCTTTTTTTATAAACCTATATTTTGTTTATATTTCGATAGCTTGAATTAGATCCAGGTGTACACAAATTTTACAGTCAAACAACCGCTCTTGCAATAATAGGCTTAAGCTACAACAATGCCCAAAAACTAGGATTGGACACGGATATATTTGGTCACTAGGCCAATCCTGATTGGTACTTCTCCCTCTTGATTGGGAAAATATTGAAATATTATTGTTTAAATTAACCAAAAATAAAAAAGTGGATTCGTTGGGAACCGAGCAACTAATTCAAATCACTTGTTTCCCTCCACGCACTCTCTCGGTTCTCCTACAAAACCGAGAAAGTCCTTTTAAATTGATGCGACTCTGGTTTCGGAAACCGGGTCAGACCCTAACCATTCCAACCCTAGATACTACAAATCATTGACTTCAAAAATAGCTCGGTGATCGGGATTGGGCACCCAAAAAACATGTCTGAATTGGTGAATGAGCGGTCCAGATCACCGTTTTTATTGTGTCGAAAAAATAGTGAACCAACAAAAAAACATGTGAAAAAATATTGAACTAGCCGAAAACTGGTCTGGATCGCCGTTTTGCAGTAGAAAATAGTCGTTTTACCATACAGAACCGCTGGTTCCATCCTAGTTTCGGTCATTTTCCTATCTATACACAGAACTGAAATAGGGTGACCATTTCCATATCAAACCAAGCGATTCCGTGCCGACCCAACATTTTTTAAATCACGTCTACAAATAAATAAGCACATGAGTTCACCGCTTGTAGGGTCTTTTCCTTGAAGTGAACAAGCACTTGAATGCTATAAAATACATCGTTGGGACTCAAATAGCAAATCCAAATCGAGATGAGCAGAGAGCTTGTGGATTTAAAGCGGTGTATTTTAGGACAATATATACTTCCCAGGTTGAAAAATGTCCTCAATACATACATTGGGAAGCATTTCCTATAAAAATTAGCAGGCATAATATGGTTGAATAACAATTTAAGCTTACAGACAAGGAGTTTATTGACAATTGTGTTTGATCTGTTTTCGTTTTTAAAAAAAATAAAAATTGTTATCAAAAGATAACAAGTCTATTCAAAGAAATTAGTATTTAAGAATACCAATATATTTAAGGAAATTATTTCATGCAGGTTGGACCGCATTTCTACAAAATGCGGTCCCAAGGTATAAAGCATCCATCTTAAAGATGGATATAACTAGGTGGTCCATCTAAAAACAATTGAAACTAACAGCCCAAATATTTTAGGAATAAAATCATTATTATTATTTATATTCATGATCTCTATTTTAGAGATTACATGTCTTTAAATAATTGGTCTGAAAATCCATATCAAAAATAGATTTTTAAGAGTCGATTCATTTCTACATGGACTCATAGAAAACATGTGAAAGAAGGCCTATGTGATCTTTTGCTGGGGAAATATAACTTTTTTTTTATAATAATAATCACCCCTTATAATTTTGGCAACAAAATCACTCATAGATGGTCTTATTACAGGCAATAGAAATTCCAAAAAAATAAATAACACATTAATAAAATAAATCTCAACTACTTGATGACATTCAGACAACCTAATACTGTGCTTTGAGAATATAAAATAAAAGAACCGGAGATTGCCTCAACTGGGCTTTTACACCCCACAACGAGTCACCACATCCAATGGCGCTAGATCTATAGTCTAGCTTCAATCTCGAACCGAGATAGCTGATTTCAGCCAAACTAGGTGACCACCCCTTAAAATCTCTATTAAACATTAACCCCTAAAATTAACTTAGGCCCCCTCTAAATTTTCCAACCCTTAGAATTAACTTAGGTCTAGAGATGAGAGAAAGTACTACCTAGGATTTTAGAGAGAGAAATATAGAGGAGAGAGACTGGAGTGTGCCCTCTAGGAGAGAGAGAGGTCAGAGAGAGAGAAGAGAGATTGTGTGTGTATGGAGATTGCGGGGAGAGCGCCCCTATTTATAGTGGATATTTAGGTTTAGGGTTTCTTAGAGTTTTCCCATAGTTTGTCTCTTTCATGAGAATGAATCTAGACCGTTGATCAAGGTGACTTGTGGGGTGAGAGATCTGAGTCATCTATTCCATAGATGGGCTATCAATATTATGGAAGGTGCTTGGACCATTATCGCCATTTTTTTAAACGATTGTCCCATCAATATATTTAAATAAAATAAATATCATGCATTCCATAAAATTACATGATCCATCTCACATATTCCATAAGAATATATCAAGAAATATCAAGTAAATAGATACTACCAAATATGAACAAGATAAGGTCAATATTTACTATCTATTCAAATTGACCATATCCCTTTAAAACAAACTTGCCAAAATATAAAAGAAGTCATAGTCAATATTTCCTTTCTAAGATATGACTATATGACATAAGATGCTATTTCCAAATTTAAACAACTTATAATCAAATCCAACAAAGAGTATCCAAGAGGGTGGGGGCATGCCACCCCTATGCGCACGTGTGGGCCCCCACCCACATGCCACATAGTGGGCCCATGTACACTATGGGCCCCTATGAAATTTTTATAAAAATATATTTATTTTTAAATTGAATAAAACAATTTAAAATATATATTCAAATTTTCATAACTTTGTAAGAACAATAATTGTATTTTTATAAGTCCAAAAATTACAAATAAGATATTGAGAGATTCATAAAAATTAAAATAACAAATCTAAAATAATTTCAATAATAAAATGAACACAATTAAATTAATATGATGGGAAAAAGATTCATATGGTTTTAAGAATTCAATCTGTAATAATGGGGTACTCCACCTTCAACTGTAGACTATAGACCACACTAGCTTTATCAAACCGACCCAGTGTTTCCCATGACCCACAGTCCAAACATGGGCTCATTAGCGGGCCACCAAAGTCCGGTCGATGAATTAAGGGTTCGCAATCCTAATTTGTGGATTACAGGTCCTCCCCTAGAGTCGAGTCAATGTCACCACGACCTGGTGCAACCACAGCTCTATGGTCCATAGGGGTATCTCTCGCGCATGTATACGCTTCACCCAAAGGTGGATATATGGCTTTCCCAAACGATCTATCGATATGCATGCCGTGTGATGAAATATTGATGAGGTTTTGGCCCCAGTCTCAGTAGGCCTACCATCACACACAAGGGTCACACAGTCCCTTGGCTTACTCATTTTGGCATGAGCTCCGACCTCATCAAGGGCTAACTCAAAACCCTCTTCGGTTTAATTCTTTATGCCTAAGTACCTTGGGTTTTTCAATCGACTGGCCTAGATCTATAAGCACAGTCTGGCATAAAATAAACATCATTTGCTTAGTATGGTCATCGAGGGACCACACTCCCACTGAATTTATGTTTCACTATAATAAAAGTATTTCGATACACACTCATAAGGCCTTTAAATGCCACATAAACCCAACAACTTGTCCATATCTTAATCGGGTGTGGGAGAATGTGGTTTTTCTAAAAGGTACTTTTGTTTTAGGATTGTATAATGAGATCATTTACCTTTAATACAAGGAGGTCACATAGTACTTATAACATCCGATGTGAAATCAAATAGATTTGGTGTGTCATAAAGTTCAATTTTTTTTTTTTTAAAGTTTGAGTTTGATCATTAGAATAAATACAACCATCCCATTTCATATCCAATAGTCAAGATAATTGCGACTACCTAGTACTAAAGGTAAATTGCCTCATTGTATATATTCCTTTCATTTTTTCATGGAGGGGCGAAATTAGAAACTGCCCTTCATTTTGTAATTCATCATGACACATTCCTTAAAGAGCATCCTAAAAATTAGGATTAAAAAATGATAAGTATATAATGAGACCATTCCTCTTTGGAAAAAGTTTACATAAGGCTGCAACCTTAAAATGTAGAATTAAACATGCACATCATAAATCTAATGGAAAAGGTTGTTTTAATATTTAAAAAACTCTAATTGATCATCTCGACATCGATATGTATGAATAAAAAAAATATAAAAGATTTTGAGTTCTAGAAATAGTGCATCTTGCAACATATTATCTAGAACGTCCAGTTTCAAGATTTTCATATGTTTATAGATCCACTTGATTTTAACCATTTTTGGAGCTTAAAATTTTATAATTAGATTTGAAAACAGATTTTGAGATAATCTTAAGAATTTTTATACAAAAATTACATGTTATGATAAAATTTAGAGATGCACCTTGATTGGATTGTTTAAGGTTGCAACCTTATAAAATCACACCCTCCATTTTTTAATATAGAGAGATCAGAAGGTGAAAGCAAAGAAATCGTCTTATAATATATAATTTAGAAAAGACAAAGGAGTCATAAGGTTAGTGCAAGGCTAGTGCCTCATGATAGAAGGCAAAGTTGCACGTTAAAACCCTACCAAAAATTGCAGTATAGAGAACCCGTGTGATGGTACAAAAAAACTACTTTTTTCCTTGATTATGAAACTCGAAGCTAAAGTTTATGAATGTTTGAAAATGGATGATCCAGATTATACGTTAAAAGATATTTTATTTTTAAAGCTTGAAATCTATTTTATTTAGATGCATAATAGTTGATGTTGAAATGATCAATTTGAAGGTTTCTTACCATTAAAATAACTTTTTTGGATCAAGATATGAGTTATGGTTTTGAAAAACTACACCTTACCCTTCCCCTATAAAATAGTAAACCAATAAAAACCTAATCTCTTGAGGAGAGAGAGTCATGATATGTTTCTTCTTTGGATAAATTATCGATAGGAATTGAAACCAAAATATAGCATTGCTATCGTCAACTACTAACCAAATAAACTCAAACCCCATTATCATTATAATTTATTATTATTATTGTAAAAATCATCATTCATTATCCACCAATCACCCCCTTTTATACATAAATTTGATACTTGGAATCAAAATCTCCATTCATTATCCACCAATCACCCCCTTTTATACATAAATTTCATTCTTGGAATCATCAGGTCACCTATCCTAGGGCAAGCTATACACAAATTGATGCATTGCATGGTAGATTGTAAACCACAGGGGAAGCTGCGCTTGATCTTCACCGTCGGCTATTAGAAATGGAGAGTGGATATGGGAAGTTAGCATGGCACATTCCATGGATATTCCCTTTGCCATCCACCGTTGGAACACAATCCTGCGCAATCACCAATACATCCGAGAATAGGGAGATGATTGGCCAGGCAATCTCTATAACATCTTCTAATACACACAACTGCTGTAGCCTCATCCGTTAGTGAAAATATAAAGAACCCCAAAAGAATAACGGTAATGAGTTTTTTATTCATCTTTCACCTCTAGAGAGAGAGAGAGAGAGAGAGAGATGAGGTTTCTATGAATTTTGATAGGGCTTTCTGTCTTTGAAGGAGTGGTAATGGTAGAGAGAGAAAAAGAGAGAGATATTGTGATAGAGAGAGAAAGATGAAATGTATGTAAATGCAAAGGGCCTTCTTCCTGATTGAGGATGGTAGAGAGAGAAAATTTTATGGTGGAGAGAAAAAGAAGAAAAGAAGAGGTTTATAGAGAGGAGGCTCAACCAACTGGACAGTTTATAAAAAGTAGTAGAGGTTAGAGCTGTTATAAATGGAGGAATGGAAGTGAGTATGATTGGTTGAGTCTTGCTTACAAATAGGATGAGAGAGAATATGAATGACATTTTTTACTATTAATAAACACCGTCCAAACAAAAAATCGTTGGATGCCTTAGAAAGAGGAATGATCCTATAGAACCCTACTTCACTTACGGGACCTCAACTCATGACCTTGTGATCCAAATCTCAAAGGTGGGATTTGAATTTTTCCCTTTCTTTTAATTTTTTTAAAAAAATAAAACTCTCTCTCTCATCTGTACTCTCCCCGTGACATATGCATCTCTCTCCTATTTTTGGTATTCTAAACCTTTGTCCCTCTCTCTCTCTCCATCTGGGTTAATCTCTCTCCCTCCCCCGAAAACCTAACCCTATGTCTTGGTTCCCAACTCAATGTTCGAGATAAATCTCACCTCGGTGGTGATGGAAGACTGTATAAATTGGGGGAAGCTTTTTGGGTTTGAGTAATGGCGGGGAGGAATGTAGATCGACAGATCGTGGTACTATTTCTATCAAGTCTAGAGAGAGAAACTGGTTCGTGATATTTCTATTAGGTCTAGCGAGAGAAACAAGCTCAATCGAGTGGGAGCTTTTTTCCTCTCAAAGTATAATTTCTCTCTCTTCTCCAATCTTCCGTCTGATAAATTTGACGTGATGATTTGGTTTTTCGTTACAATAATGAATAAAATTTACTCTATTTGAACAAAGAAGTATTTTATAAATAAAAAAATTATATTTTTTTCATAAATATTATTTAATAACAACAAAAAAAAATGCTATGAATTTATATTTATTAATCATAAATATCTTACCTCCACTCGTTCAAATATTAGAGCAGAGCTTCATGGTCTTAACCTGAAAATGTTTAAAATAAACCGTTAGTGTGAGAAACAATAATGCAAACAATTAAAATTTGGATTTGATAGAGTAATGCTACGAAAAGTTTTCCATAGAATTTCCAGAAATAGAAAATGCAACAGTTGTTTCATTCATATTTTGCTGCATAAACTAGATAGAAAAGGTATAAACCACATAACGACACCTTTATTCTTAAATTCTTACGTAAAGTATGTGCTCACAAAATAATTTATTTTTGACACTGAACCCTAGAAAATTTTTGAGCAGCAGGTAGGCCAAAGTAGGGCAAAATTTCGTTAGAATTCTTTCTTGCAACGACACAATGTGAAAATGCAACCAAACGGTCGAAAAGCACAACTTTGTCTCGGTGCAAATCACGTAGAAATCCGCAATTTTCAGCCGAATTTTCGGCTGAGGGGTAGATCTAGCTCGAACATTTCGGAGAAGAAGCGGGATTTCGTTGTTAGAGAGCACTTTCTACAATCTTAGACCTTGTCTCTGATCCTCGACTGGTGCATGCTTCTTTCAGTTGTGAGCTTGATTTCTCCATTTCCAACATCGAATAAAAGCTCGATTTTGAACTCAGAAGCTCTCAAATCAACGGTTTTTTTAAGACCCACCTCGTTAAAATCCACCTGGCTCTGCAAAAGATTTTCAGGCTGGCGATTTAGCCTGAATTTTCAGAAAACCGGCGAATTTGAAGGTAATTTCGTCCTCTTTTATGTTTTTGGGTAACAAAGTTGTTTAGTTTGTGAATTCCGTTGGGTTTTGTTTATATTTTTGAATTTTAGTTTTTCATGCTTTCTTGGTGGGTTTTTCGGGTGCCCATGTCGTTTAATTAGTCAATTCTGTTTTGCTTTTTTTTTTTTTAGGATTATTATTATTTTTATAATTTTTTGAGTGTTGTTTCGATTGTTTGATGGGGTCGCATGCTTTTTAGTGTTGATCTCTTTCTGATAGTTTATCTCCTATGTTGTATCCGATACTCAGATGTTTATAGACTTCTACAACACTCACTGTTCATAGTTTTTGCATTCTTTTTGGGTACCCATGGGGTTTAATTATTTGTTTTTTCATTTTTTATCTGTTATCTTCAACTATGATTCATAGCAAGGTGAAAGATTCTTTTAATTCTAAGAAGCTTTTTTTCTAGTTAATTCGAAATCTATTCGGTTTCGAATTTGTTTTGCTTGCTCTTTAAGCTGGAATCTATTGAGATTCTCCATTCAGCTGATAATACCTTTTTAACTATTTGGTTGTCTCTGGTTGCCTATGTCATTTAATTGCTTGGAAATTCACAGTTTCTCTCTATTTGATGATTGTAAACAATGTGAATGGTATTCTTAGTGCTTTTACTTTTTGATGGGGTCTTGTTCATAATTTGAGTGTATTTCGTGGCGGTCTTTTATGAGTTATGAATTTTGACAGTTTAGATACATTTTCAAGTCCAAATTTTAATTCTTTGCATTATTGTTTTTCTTTTTCAAAATTAACACTAGCGGTTTATTCTAAACATTTTCGGTTTGAGACCCATAAAGCTCTGCTCTAACATTTGAATTGGAGGTATGATATTCATGATTAACAAATGTAAACCGATAGCATTTTCTGGTCGTTATTGAACAACATTTATGAAAGGAAGAAAAAATTTCTTGATTTATGAAATGATTTTTTACTTGGGTGGGGTATTTTGTTCATTATTGTAATGAAGAACCAAGTCTTCACTATTGTTTTCTAAGACGTGAAATTACAAAAAATTGATTTGTTATAATGTGATCGCCTTTTTAAGCAAATTGGATTAGGAGGGCGAGTGGCATGGAGAAGGTTGATTCTGACAGAAGGCTTTACACTCGGATGCGATTATGGGAACACCCTGATCAATATGTCATTGAGCCTGCTGATGGCCCCTTCGATTCCTTTTTAGCAATCAGCCGTGTAGATGGATCTCTCAACATGATAGGTTAGAGCTGTCTTCACTTGTGTCTTCTCCGGTCATGCCAATTTGAATTGTGATTTTGACATTACATTAAATTTTGGTTTTGACATTTTTATTGAAGAATTCATTGTATGTGTGCGCATGTGCATGTGCATGTGTGTGTGCACACACAAGCACATGTGCGTGTGCACACACAAGCACATGTGCGTGTTGCTATTTCACAGACACAAATACACCATCCACATTTCACTTGTAAGTTAAATGTGTCCATGCATATCTGCACGCACCATGACCAAAGTTGCTTACTTAGTGATTTATGTTGTTGGATGAATAGGAGAGCTTCCTCAATGTGGTTCGACCCCAGCCCCCAAAATGCGGACTATATATGGCTTGGTTGGAATGCTGAGACTCTTGGCAGGTGACTCTTAGTGCCATAGATCTACAACATATTTTCCTTCATGTTGAAGCTTTAAATTTTTTTATTTAGTTTCAGATTTTTTGGTATTTTTTAGGTCTTTTAGATATGGCTTCTAGCCTTGTCTGTTGCTACAATAAAGCAGTTTTAATTAATGCTGTGCTCTGCTAACTGCCTCCTCCCTCTCTCTCTCTCTCTCTCTCTCTCTCTCTCTCTCTCTCTCTCCTCCTCTCTCACTACTCTCACTCTACTACTCACTACTACTACTACTACTACTACTACTACTACTCTACTACTACTACTACGTACTACTACTACTA
>NW_006498549.1:4898895-4916467 GCF_000471905.2 Amborella trichopoda | reverse complement strand
ACGACACACACACACACACACACACACACACACACACACATATATATATATATATATACGTAGGAAAAAGTTTATATAAGGTTGCAACCTTAAAATGTAGAACTATAGATACACCTCAAAAATCCATTGGAAAAGGCTCTTTTAATGTTGAAAAAATTTCTAATTGATCATTTGTATATCAAGATGTATGAATATGAAAGAAAAAAAAGATTTTGAGTCCCAGAAATAATGCATCTTACAATACATTATCTAGACCGTCCATTTTCAAGATTTTCATACGTTTATAGATCTGCTTGATTTTAACCATTTTTGGAGTTTAAAATTCTATAATTAGATATGAAAATAGATTTTGAGATGATCATAAGAATTTTTTCACCAAAATTACATGTTATGATAAAATTTGGAGGTACACCTTAATTGGATTGTTTAAGGTTGCAACTTTATATAGAAACCACACACACATGCACGCGCACACACACGCGTCATACACAAGCACGTGCACGCTCATCACGCTCACGCTCACGCACACGCTTATGCTTATTACCGTCCAAAAATACTATGCACACACACGTCTATAGGCGAAAGCACTACGCAACGCCTATAGGCAAAAATGAATTAGTGATTTCGCTTGTGCTCATCACCGTCCAAAAATACTATGCACACACACGGCTATAGGTGAAAACACTACGCAACGCTTATAGGCGAAAATGAATAGTGATTTCGTTTATGCTCATCACCGTCCAAAAACACTATGCAACGCCTATAGGTGAAAATGAATAGTGATTTCGCTTATACTCATTACCGTCTAAAGCTCATCGTACGGTCACAGTTGTCAGGTGTCTGGTAGTGTTAACGCCTATAGGCGAAAACACTATGCAACGCCTATAGGCAAAAATGAATAGTGATTTCCCTTATGCTCATCATCGTTCAAAGTTCATTGCACGATCACAGTTGTCCGGTAGTGTTTTAGTTTTCATTTTTTTCTCTAAATCGGAATGATCTGAAATTTAAAGTGTCTATTCATCAAAAATAGGAGAATCTAATAAAAATATAATTTGCAAAATATAAATTGACCAAAATACCCCCATAAATTTACGAGGGTATTTTGACCACTTTATATTTTGTGAATTATTTTTTCATATTTTTATTAGGTGCGCCTCACTAAGATGTACACATGCTCCAAATTTTAAATCATTTCGATTTGTAAAACAAATGACAAATTGAAACACTACCAGACAACCGTGACCGTGCGATGAACTTTGGACGGTGATGAGCATAGGCGAAATCACTGTTCATTTTTGCCTATAAGCGTTGGGAAGACTTTTCCATATATATATATATATATGTGTGTGTGTGTGTGTGTGTATATATATATATATATATAGGAGTAGTGCATCTTGCAATACATTATCTAGACCATCTATTTTCAAGATTTTGATATGTTTATAGATCTGCTTGATTTTAACCTTTTTTAGAGTTTAAGCTTTTATAATTAGATATGAAAATAGATTTTGAGATAATCCTAAGAATTTTTTCACCAAAATTACATGTTATGATAAAATTTGGAGGTGTCTTAATTGGATTGTTGAAGGTTGCAACTTTATAGAAACCACACCCATATATATATATATATATAAATGGGAATGGATCCTATCAGCCCACGGGCTGATTGCTATAGTGTCAGCTAATTGCCTAGATTGAATCTGGGCCGATCTGACGGTCATGACCTTATTTCGTATTTGAATTTTCATTTTTTTTCTATAAATAAAATCACTTCAAAATTTAGGTGTACATTCTACTAATCAAGGCGCACTTAAAAAAAATATAGAAACAATAATTTGTAAAATATAAATTGACTAAAATACCCTGAAAAGTTTTGGGGGTATTTTGGTCAATTTAGATTTTTTGAATTATTTTTTAATACTTTTATTAGATTCCACTATTTTTTTAAGAATAAACGCTCAAAATTTCAAGTGATTTGGATTTGTATAAAAAAAATGAAAATTTGAATACGAGATGAGGTCGTGATCATTGGATTGGGCCTAGATTGAATCTGGGTTGTTCGCTGACACTATAGTTGTTAGCCTATGGGCTGACAGGATCTTTTCCCATATATATATTTTCATATGTATGTGTATATATATAGGAAAAGTCTTAAAAATTCCTATAAGCGAAGTGCTAGAGTGTTTCACGCTCATCACGGACGTGCTTTGTCTGTGACGGTTTTTAAGAACGCCCATCACGCACATGCTATGTCTGTGACGGTTTTGCTTAAAAACCGCCACAGAGCCATGGTGGTCCCCCATATTTTTGGCTTCAAATTTATGTGAAAAAAATCCTGTCACGAGCTTGCTATGTCTGTGATGGACCGCCAAGGACATGCTAAGTTTGTAATGATCTTTAATCCATGCCATCCAAAAAAATCGGACGGCGCTGAGCCTATGGTAAAAAATATTGTTTTTCGGACGGCGTTGAGCCTATGGGCCAAAATACTGTTCATTTTCTCCCATAAGCGTTTTGTAGTCTCTTCTATATAGATATATATATATATATATAGAGTAATGATCCTATAGGACCCTTCCCCACCCATTTATGTAGGACCCATCACCATTAAAGTTAGTATAGATCTCTAGAAAAGTTATCACATGGGTGTGAGACTTGACTTTTCTATAGATCTGTGCCAAATTTAATGCTGATCTTTTGGGGTCCTATACACATGGGTGAGGGAGGGTCCTATAGGACCATTTATCATATCGATATATATATATATATAAATTATTGCAGGGTGCCTGCTTGGTCATTGAGCACCTGGTCGGCCGCTTAAGGAGCCTAGTGTTTTCTGAAACCTTGGGGATATGTTGGACTGGGAGGGTAATAAGCATAAAAAATCAGAACTTGTCAGAACATTACAACAACTTCCGAAAAATATGGTATTTTGTAGAGGGTGGGTGTGAGGGAGGGAGGGAGAAAAAGTTGCATCAACATTTGAACTGTTACATCTATAGAACTTTCAAGCAACTTCCAAATATATGGCTGCTGTTCGAAAAAAATTTCAGTTTTTATGTGGCTTTTTGATTTAGGAGGTATGAGATAAGTTTTCTCATGAGGATGTATTTTGGATAAATTGTCTGAAATAAAGGGTGTATCTGATCAATAAAAGCAATTTGAAGATAAGTGTATCAGTTATTTTAGATTTCTTGGTTATATGAAATGGCCATGCTCTGTATTTCTAATTTTCATTAAATTGTTTTATGGATCTAGTAATGAAAGCCTTTTCTTTTTTACAGGAACCCGTATGTGGAGAAGAGGAGCTGATACCGATGGCTATGTTGCTAACTTTGTAGAAACTGAGCAGATCTTATTCTGCAACGGCTTTTCTGCTTCTTTTCTACAGGTAAGCAGTTCTTATTCATCTTCTTCTTGTCCTTTTTTTTTCCCAATATTTATATGGTACTTGCTATGTATCTAATGACAATTGTTCACTTGTTTGAAAGTCATTGTCTAGACCTTCAAATTATTTGTAATTGTATTTCTTTAATTTAATAATGCTTTGGTTTTTATGATAGTTGTTATATTAGTTATTATTTATTATAGTTTGCTAAAACATCATACCCATAGAATGAGTATAGTTGAGATGAAGCTGTTGAGGTAGATGAGTGACATGACAAGAAGGGATAGAATTTGAAATGAATACATTTGGGAGAATTTAGGTGTGACACCAATAGGTGATAAAATGAGAGAAAGTAGACTTAGATGGGCTGGCCATGTGTGCTGAAGACCCAGTATTAACAGCTGTTAGGAGGTGCAAGTCAGTTCAAATGGAAGGCTAAAAAAGGGCAAGGGACAAGCCCAAAAGGGCATGGTTGGAAGTAGTGAAAAAAGATTGAGGATTTATAGCCTCAGTGAAGTTATGGTTCGTAATAGAGCAGAAGGGCAGAACAAGATTTCTGTAGCAGATCCCAATTAGTTGGGAAAAGGCTTTGACGATGATTTATTACAGTTTGCTTTTACTTTGAATGGAGAATGTCAATGATTTTTTAATTTTAATTTATTTTATTTTTTGGTAGATTTGAAGTTTAAATGTGGCTATGTAGTATGATCGATTATAGAATCATAACCATGAAATGAAATTGAATTAAAAATTATTCTTAGTTGTGAATTTTATGTGATATGTTTTCTTGATCTGCCACTCTTTCTAATTTTATTTTTAATGGAATTTCATATTTTTCTTCAAATGTTTTTATCTTATGCCTTGCGTTGCCTCCACACATATGGTTGATACTCGTTCTCACCTTTGACAACCTTAGTAGTAAGGGAACTAGGATTAATTATTGATAGAAGGTTCCATATGTACAGATCAGTGTTACTTATGAGACGTATCAAACTTTTAGATAAAAGTCTGCATGGTTGTCACCACACCCTAACACCTTATCTGTGTATATGCATCCGATCAGAGACTTGCATCAACATCAATATGTCTGCGCTCATAGATGTCTATTTCTGCATGTATGCATATATTGTTTATATCTAAAATGGAAATTTTATTTCATTTCGAAGTATACTAAGTTGGATATTATGCATTAATTTTTCTAGGTTCGAGGATCTATTCCATTACTATGGGAGCAAATTGTTGATTTGACATACAAACCTAAATTTGAGGTTGTGAGCCCTGAGGAGGCGGTGAGTTTTTTGAACATGTTTCTTCTATAAGTAATCAGGTATCAGTGGCAGTTTAATGGTGCTTTGTCTGGGTTCTGTTTGGTTGGTTGGTAGGGTGGAGCAAAATTTTGGGGTTCAAATTTGAACACACTGCACCAAAACAGAAAAACAAAAGAATGTAATGCTCATTTGGAGTCTTCTATGTTCTTCCTTGCAGCCCCGAGTCGTTGAGCGCCATTTTTTGGATTTGGGGAAAAGATATGGATCTGTTTTGGCAGTTGACCTTGTCAATAAGGTAGTCAAAGTTTCGAAACTTTTATGTGTTGGTTTTCTTTTCTTTTTTTGTTTGTTGATTTCTCCTTATTTCCAATTATAAGATACATTTTCTATCTTATTATACATGAGGAAATGTCTTTACTAACTTCAATTATCCTCACCAGCATGGCAGTGAGGGCCGCTTGAGTCAAATATTTGCCAATTCGATGCAAAATATTGTTAATGAGTCTATAAGGTCAAGAACTGTTATTCTTTCTTTATTTATACTCAAGTTTTTGTATATATTAAGAGAAGTTTCTTGTATCTCCATGCAATAGTGTCAAATCTTGCTTATCTTCTCTGCAGATATGTGCAATTTGACTTTCATCGAATATGTGGCCATATCCACTTTGAACGCCTTTCTATTCTTTATGATCAAATCTCTGATTACCTCATGAAACACAGGTATGCAATCTATCCTTCCTATTGAAAGTGTGGGCCTGTATTAATGGTGATTCTAGTCGACATTGTGCTTATTAAATCTTTATACTAAGGTAAAATGCACTATATGCTCTCGTAAAATGATGACCTAAAATTTATTGCAGTTGTAAATAACCTTCCCCACCACAATAATACAGAAGGGAATGACCATTTGTACCTGCTTTGCTTTTCTTAACCATCGCTCGACGATTGAAACGAGTATTATAATTCCCTAGCTGTAGCTGATCCGTATCCCCTTTTGCCGCTTGAATTGATTCATCAATTCAAGAAAAGGGTTGCTGCTAATGGATGACTGCTGGGTTTCGAGTGCTCCGATATAGATGACTAATATATTCCCGAAACAGTGAGATGTAGATATAGCTGCAATTTGAGAAGCGGATAGCCTGCCTGAATGATTACTCCTTACCCTACTAGCCAAGATAGCTGTACAAGTCGTGGTCACTTTGTAGTTTATGGCATGCAATATCTTATTCAAACTTTTCCCTAGTTGCCGGGATCTCCCAACCTAGGTGTAGATCCCTCTCTGGGACATCACTCCCTCGATCTAGGATAGGGATATCCAGGGGATCACGATTCTTAAATTTGGGATCTTGATCCCCACTTTTTAGGGATCACTCATACCCAACAAGAGACTAAGAAAATGATTCATTTGGGTCTTAATTACAATCATACTCTGTCTAGTGCTTTTTGAGGTTGTATAGCGTAAAATCGTAAATAATACAGGTTGATATGCTTTTGGAGGTCATAAAGTGTGAAAATGTTATTCAGTTATTAAAAAATCAGCAATCTAGATTGGTATAACCCATCTGGATCTGGAATCGCCCAAGGTTGTGTTGGTGCTTAAACTGAATAGGCTGTTTCCTTATATAAATAATGCTATAGGTAACTTATATTATAAAAGTCAAATTGCTCTGTTGGTGAGAGCGTGTGCATGTTATCCAGTTCAATTAATATAAATTTAATTGAACTTTTATAAATCTGGAATCCTAAGTGATCTCTTTATAAATCTTTTATGTAGTTAGAGCCAGTTCAATTAATATAAATTTATAATATATATAAATTATATCATAGAAGTCAAATAGCTATGTTGGCTAGAGCACATGGGCCTTATCCACAAGGTCGGAGGTTTGAACCCTATTAGGTGCATTTTTTTTTAGAATTTTTAAATTTTTTAAATTATATAGTTTATTTTTTCCAATTGAAACTAGTTTACTTTTGACTTTTGAATGTTAAAAAGAAAGAAGGGAGAGTTCGAAGTTCAAAACTCTGACCTTGTCGTTACAACTCCAAGGTTCCAACCAACTGGGTTATTTGAGTTATATGATACATTTTGTATATTGTAAAATATAGATCATGATTTCTTTTTTTTCTTCTTCTTCCTATTTTTTTTTGGGTGGGGTTACCAATCCAGTTGATCCAGATTGCCGATTCAGCTGGTCCAAACCGGATCGGTGGTGTGCGACCCACCCCACAGATCCTTTTTTAACACACTATTCTAAATAAAGCAGATTTTATCAATAAAAAATCGGCTCCCTTGTATTGTTATCAGTTATCATGGTGCCTTATCATAATATTTTATATTGTATTTTGTGGGATTTTTCTACAAAAGGTATATAAAATATTCTTTATTAGTTTAATAAAATTTAATTAGTAACTATTTAATTTTTTATTGCTCTTTTTTATTCTCATTTTTTGTATTTTGTGGGATTATCAAGTTATTCAATTTTTATAAAATGTTTGAATTTTATATTTTTATATGATCAAATAATTGTTCGGAATGTGCTTCCAACCTAGGGAGCTTCGAGCATTTTCTACTCCCTCGCTTCCGCACCATCTAATGTTTCTAACAATTATAAGTTTTTCCATATAAATAGTTTATCGTCATGTGTTGTCCTATGATTTATGTTTTTTATTAGATAGGGCACATGGGTATGATGTGCATTTTTGTAATGGTTAGGGTTAGATAAATTATCCATTCCATGTAAATTGTTTATCCAAACTATGAAAGGGTGGAAGATATAACATTTGCTGCTGGAGGTCTCTTAATGCAACTAAAGCTTTTGGGCCTAAAGTTTACTAAGCTGTAAATAACCAACCAGGTAAAGAATGATGCTCCTAGTGCCCATCCGTAGTCCATATCTTGATCGAGACCTTTCTTGTGTAGAAAAAAATTATATTCTAGTAAGTGTTGTATGGCTTAGGAGGTGGCCCGAAACACTGAAATGTTCCCATTTCCAAGACCTCGCATTCTTATGCAGAATAGGTGCCAGCACCAAACAACTGAGGAAAATGAAGATTCTGATATAAGGCATGGGCCCGAGAGGAGGCTGTCATGCTAGTGGGGTGGCTGATATCCACTGCCTGGGAGGTGGTGGAACGATTTGTTGTTCTGGTTCTGAACTTTCTTCTGGTCACACCCTATTATGCTTTCTATTTCCTTTGGGTTATCTGGAGTAACATTTGGTCCTGAATCGACAGGGTCAGTGGCTGTGAGGTCGATAGGCCTTTTGGTTTGTTGGATTCTACTTCAATGGTGGCTCCCAAAGGAACTCAGGCCTCATGTGGATAGGTTTCTTCTTTAGTGGGCCATGGAAGATACAACGTAATCGCGTATGAAATTCTTGGGGTCGTCTAGCTGACCACAAGTAGTTCGGATAAGGCTCGAATGATGATGATAACGATATTCCTCAGGATAAATGGGATATCTGCTATTAGAATATCTTATAATGGATGACGAGGGAAAGATAGTTAAGGGACATAAGTTCACGGCAATGTAGGGTTCAGACAATGTTTTCATAACCATGTATAGTTCTCTTTAAAGCGGCCAAAACTAACGTGTTGCTTTTTGGGAGAGCAATGAGTTTCGTTATCAATTAATCATAGGTTTGCTAGTTGCTTGCCCAAACTTGTCTGTTCTGATAAAAGTATTGAATACATTTGAACATACATGGTTCAATTTTATCTGCAGTCACTGATAACTTGCTTTGCTTTGAAATTTTTAGATACTTTATATTGAATGTGAAAGGAGAGAAGCTTGATGAACAATTGGGAGTTGTTAGGACCAACTGCATTGATTGTTTAGACCGTACTAATGTCACTCAGGTAATGCCCATGCCCACATTTATCATGTTCCATTATTCAAACATCAGCTACCTTGTAAGTTTAATTTAATTATGACATCCTATTTTGTTTATATATTTGAGTATGACATACAACTGGTAATGGCATTACCTGGTTGGATAAAAAAAACTGTGGTTCATTGTAATTTCTTGTTGCAGTGCATGCTAATAAATAATCACTTCTTGAAATGCATTAATGTTACCACTGTCAAAAGAAAAAGAACTTTACTTTCAAGGGTGTTTCACTTATGTCAGTTTTGTTTTTGCTGTTGGTATTTCTCAGTTGCATTTGTTTTAACTTTTAACTGGCGTATATTAGTGCCAAACTTAAAGGAGAGCAATATTGAGATATCTTCTCCGACTAACACCTTTTTATGGCCCTTCCCATATATATTCACCACACAGCCTTTCCCTACTGCTGGTGTGACCAAGCTTGTCAGAATCAAACTGTAGACTTGGTTCACTGGGTGCAGTTTAAATTTAACTGTAGAATCAGCTTGTAATTTGATCCACAAAACAATAGGAGAACAATGATTGAAAAAAACATAGAAATACAAAACTTTGGGGAAATCATTTATAGTTTCGTAACTAAAAATATCACCTCCATACCTTTTGGTGCATAATGGTTTCATTGAAAAAAATAGCAGTTACACCATTATACTAGAGGTAACAAGTGCATTAAACTGATTGGAAATGAGACAGGCCATGGTCTTCCCGGTGAACTTGTATTTGTCAAGCTACCTGTCACTGAATTTTGATCCCTAGAAAAGGATTACATTAAGGTAAACATTTTCTCTGATCATTAAGACAATAAGGAATCCTAACTCTAGCTTATTAGAAAACTAGTAGCAGGTAAAATGTACATCACGTTTTCTTTAAAATGGTAAAAGTTAATGGTTGTGTATAGTCTTCTTATTTTATCACTAATCGTTAAGTTTGGAATAATATATGTTGATTTACCTATTTTATGTTAGTTAAATAACCGAGGTAGTTAAATTACCCAGAATCAATGATGATTTATATAAGTCAAAAGATCACTTTCTCCCTCTCCCTAGGGTTCATATCATCCACTGACTCCCTCAAGTAAAATCCTATCTAGGAATATTATTGGCACCCCTAATTGTGGGAATGTAACCCCATCATTCTAGGACCAACCTCAATAAAACACATTTCATGCACACTTTATACGTGACTGATGAAAATAATGTCCTAAGATTGAACAAAGACTTATCACATTTTTGGACGTTTAGATCTAATTATCTAGGAACTCAAAATCATCATCATATGAGCCGTATCTCAACTATTGGGATTCGATTACAGGAATCCTGTTATGCCATTTTCCATTATCAAGGGCCATACCCTTAGTCAAACCGTAAGTTACTATATCTCTTTCACTGCTTCTATCCATGTCCTTTTCAACATTCCCTTTGCTCAACAGGGTGGTTTCAAGCCTCTAGGGATAATGCAGGGAGATCCATTTTCCCGTTTGCTATTCACCTTGGTAGCTGAGGTTCAGTACTCGTTGGAAGGTATTTATGAAAAGGAGCTGTTGATGGCTTTCAAAGCTTATGGCGAAGGACATTTAGTATCACTTCGCAATAAAGCAGATGATATGATCATTTTCGTGAGCATGGACTTAAATGCTTTAGGGTATTGTTGGATATGAAGGTAAATATTGCCAAAACTAATATTTTGGGTGTGATTTCCAATATAACAATCTCTAGTGTGGGAGAGATGGATTGTCACTTCCTACTTGGCTTTTTGGCAGTAGTAAGCCCCTAAAATCCTCTTGGGATGGGGTGATAAAGACAGTGCATAGAAAACTTGGCATTTCCTATGGAATGGGGCACAAGCAAAGAATGAATGTCATCTGTTGAAGTCAGATTTAGTCAATTGCCCCAAGAATAGGAGTGGTTTGGGATAAGAAAACTCAAGGAAAACAACCAAGCCTTACTTGGAAAGTAATAGTGGAGATTCCAGGAACCCACACATCAACTCCGGAAGAAACTCATGCAACGAAAATACGGTGTTAACGAGAATGGGTGGTTTGTCAAACCCCACCCATACACAAAGCAATTATCGAGACTATGGAAAGGATTTAATGGCGGACGATCCAAGTATATGGGGCAAACAAGGACCCAGATTCTTGGAGGACATTTGGCCGAAATCTGGGGCCACTTAAGGAAATATATCTGAGACTGTTCGCAATAGCAGCTATTGCGTATGAGTCGGTACATGAAGAGATCCAGGGTTAAGGGAGGGCAGTTTGGATCCCAAAATTGTGTAGAAACCTCAAGGATGAAGGCCCGAGGTTTTAAGGGATGTCTGGGAGAGTTACATGAATTCTTTATGAGTCTTCCAGAGAGAAATCATGATCTGGAGTGGGAACAGCAAGATATGTGCTCAGTCAAGTCCGAAAGAGCCCTAGTTCCCATCTAGAAGGATCTTTTAAGTGTATCAAAAGTGTGGGGAGACGTGGGCCACCCAAAATTCAAGCTTTTGGATAGTTAATGATATTCGATAAATTTATAACAATTGACCAACTGATGAACCTAAGAATAATTCCTAATAAGTGCAAAATGCTCACAAAGGAGACTGAGGATGTAAGCACCTATTTATGTATTATGAAACTACTGCCAAGGCAAGGGAATATTTTCTTTAATTATTTAGTTTTTAGTGGGCAGGATCAATCCAAGACTTAATCAAGCTATGATTTGCTCCAACTATGGGTAAAAGAGGGTTGCTTCTCTTTTGAGTCTGCATTGTAGCTATACTATGAATCATCTGGACAGAGGGAACTCTCGTAGATTCAATTCCAGATATCACGCAGTTGCTTGGTTAAAGGACATGGTCGAAAATCAGGCTGTATCCAAGGCTTATATAGGTTTGGAGTTTTGATGGATCTTAATAGTGGGTTTTGAAAACCAATGGCTTAAACTAGCAACATCTGTTGTCTATGAGAAAAGAAAGCCAGTGGTATGGTTGCCGATTGATGAAGGAAATTCAAATTCAATTTTGATGGTACTTCTCAAGGGAACCTAGGGCCTACCAAGTGGGGGGAGCATCGAAAGATACATGAGAGTAGTATACTAAAGACCTATTCTGGCCCTTTTCGAAGTGTGGTTGACAATGGGATGGGTGGCCTGGCCCAGCTCGGTTGACCCAGCCATAGTATGTGGTTTGACGGCTTTGCCCGATGGCAAGGCCGACCTGGCCTTAGGCAGGGGAAAGGTCTGGCCAGGCCAACTAAGTTTTCTCATTATTATTTTATTTATTTTTTAAGTTCAATTAGGCCCATCCAGGGCTTTGGGGCCTTTCGGCCATGGCCCTGGCCCAACCTCTAGGGGCCCGAGCCAGTCCTGGCCAGCTACCAGCTGTATTGCCAAGGTGTGATTGAAGCAAGGCTGAAGCATGGACAATGGTAATAGGTCTTTGGAGTTTAAAACCAGAAGGGGAAGGAGATAGTAATAGAAGGGGATTCAAAAAATGAAATCACATGGGGAAGAAGGATACTGATCCCCCATGGAGTTTAAGGATAGTTTGGATGAAATTTCTGCATAATTTAGCAATCTCTTGGTTTCTCTTCACATCTCGTGGATGGAAACCAATAAGATAGCTGATCAATGGGCACGAGATGGCATCAATCAGATTTATACGCAATCCTTTTTCTATCTTCTCGGAATGTCACTGGGACAAATTTTGTGACTATTTACTTTTAGAGTCTGAAAATATTAATGAATAATGATTAACTATTAATTTAAAAGAAAGTCACTAAAGTGACACAAATGTGTTTACCAAAGGATAGAATGAAACGATTCAATCAAACTTTGTTGTTATTTTTACATCTGTTTGTTGGAGGAGAAGTTAGTAATTGAAGTCTATTTGTTTCTTTTTATACTCTTTTTGTTGTTTTAGATTTTGTTTATTATTATCGATTGGTGCTTTCTTCTTGTATGTTAATGTTCTAATATCTATGATAAATGCTTCAGAGCATGATTGGGAGGAAAATGTTGGAAAACCAACTCCAACGAATAGGGGTTTTCAGTGACGATGAATCTATACATAAGTATCCAAGTTTTGACGAGGGCTTCAAAATCAGTAAGTGCTTATAACCTACTGCAATTTATTCAAAATACTAACTTATTTAATGCCTTTTAACAAGGGACTTGTGCCACATTCAATTATGAAATCTTGGAACTTCTCAAAGTCTCAGCTGTGTATTGTGTGTGTGCGTGTGTGTGTGCATGTGTGTGCAGGCATGTGTGTATGCATGCACGTGCGTGTGTATCTGTGTTAGTTATTGGTTCATCTATAAATGCATCTTAATGTTGATTTCAGTGTGGGCTAACCATGGAGATGAGATTAGCATCCAGTATTCAGGAACCCCTGCATTGAAAGGAGACTTTGTCAGGTATTTCTATGCAACCTTGGTTGGTTTTCTTTCTTGAGCTTTCCTTCGCAAGTCATATTATGCAGTGCATGAATGCTAACATCACGTCACATAAAAATGGATCGTGTTTTTAATTTTGGCAATCTAATTATCTTAAACTTCAATGGAAACTCAGATTGTCAGGGAGAGTCAAAACAGTTAGGATATTAGTAAACTGATAGTGGAAACATCTGCTTGAGTAAAAGAACTCCAAATGTGTAGATAGTATATCTTCCTTTCTGGTCTCTTGATGAACAAATTCAACTTTCGGCCTCAGTATTTTCTTCCATCTTATTGTTTGCTAGATATGGGAAGAGGACCATCCAGGGAATCTTCAATGATGGACAGAATGCACTTGCTCGTTATTACTTAAACAACTTCTGTGATGGCACAAAACAGGTTGGTATTCAAAGGCGTGGAAGTTGGAGTTATGCAAGAAGTGTTTTACGTGAAGTTTTTCGTTTTCTTTTTTGGGCAGTAGGGACTCACTTTGATCTTAAACTATTTAGCCCTTAGAATTATAATCTCTTCTATATGAATGATTTGTTATGTACTGCATCATTCTGAATTATTTTAGCTGTGGCTTAGGATAGATTGTTCTGTACACTTTTTTTTAGATATAATACTCTTGAACAAAGGGTGTAAATAATCATGAATGATTGCTGATCTATGGATGCCAATGGATTATGTTGTGGCTGTTTATTCATATTATATTGTGCAATAGATGAGTTATATGTATGTGTAAGAACAGACCAGTAACTATGTTGAATTCATAGTTATTTTTAATGTTCTTTTTCTTTCTCAAGGGCCATGTGGAGTATATCTGTAGTTTATAAGTGCAATTTTCATGTGGCATGAGAAATATTATGCAAGGATTATTCTTCACAGTTACATGGTATCGGGGTGTTATGTCCTTCAAACCCATGATTCTTTGGAAAATCCTAATTTGGTTGATCTTCAGCACCAGTGTTCACTAGTCAGAATTTGATAAATGTAGAGGCTAAACGTCAAATTTTCTTTCATGTTCCACATACAAGAGATTCATTGTATTAACTAGTTTTCTCCCTCAAATCATATTATTTGGCTGCTTCTTCCTTTGATGGAGGTATACCTTTCTCTCTAATATAATTCTCTAAGTTTCCTGCTCAAAAGGCCCGCTGTCATCCTGAAGCCAAGCCCTGCCATAGATCTATTGTCCCCATCATGGCTTTAAAACTTGCAAGTCAGGTTGAAACTTTTCCGAGTTGACTTGCCTTGGGCCTGACAGAGTCTTGTTGTCGTATCCAAAGACTTATCCAAGTAATACTTTTTCGATAAGTCTCGGATGAGTCTCTCTCGCTCTCACTCACTTCATCAAAATCTATTTTGACAATAGTTATCAAAATTGGGCCGAACTGGTGGTTGAATCGGTCGAACCTCCAACCGGTGCCTTGGCTGGTCTACCATGAGCAATAAACTGGTATTTCTTGAGAACCGGTCAAAACCGGTGGATGACGAGTTGAACCGGTTTGATTGTCGGTTTTGCCTGTACTCTTGGATGAACTGACCCAATCTTTTCCCCACCTCTTCCTATCTTCTGGTCTGATTTTTATCTTTTTTCTATATTTTCCATTTTGATGCACATGATATTTTATTTCCAAAATATTTAATTCAAAAGGCCTCAAGATTTTGGCCAAAATTGCCACCCTAAATTGTTAGAAGGAAAATTTTCTTACTTATCAATTTTCTTTCCCTCTTTTTGTGCACACTTTTTTCTCTCTCTCTTTGATGGGGACAAAGGCGCACCAGGTCCGTCCTCATTGATGCACTTAATAGCATAGGCTATATTAATTTTTGACATAATTTACTAAATTGAAATATCCTCCACTATTTAATTTTTTGCACGAGTTGGAATTTTTTACAATAATTTATTTAACCTAATTTAAAATGGATTTACCAAATGCTTTTCTTATTTATATTGAATTTTTGAAATTTAGTTAATTTTTAATTCTTTATGCATATGAAAAAGGTTTGAGCAGTTGGACCTCTGGTTGGACCAGTTTTAAATGGACCAGTCCCTTTGCTGGTTCGAGCACTGGTCTGATCCCAATAACACTATTTTAGACCTATGCTCTCTCTCTCAAAACTTCTCTCAACCTTCCCCCCAAATCTATTTGGGGTGTTTGGACCTTTAGTTTTCTAGCTCATTGGGATGCAGGTGCACTGGGTGTAACTGTTGTCCCCGACCTAGTTGTCCATCCTAGGTATTGACTAAGTGAATTTGATGCCAATGAAAGTGCAAGCTCATGTCCTAGTTGATTTTGTACATTTAATCTTAGGAGTGGGTTCCGAGGCTGTTAGAGGTTGATCCTGCTAATTTTAATAGATGGGTACTTGTGGGTATTCTCTATGAGTTATCTAGGACTTGTAAGGCCTACATGTGTAGTTTCCCCATTTTTTTCCACATGGCTAATGAACTGATGGATTTACTTGCGAAGAAAGGGATCCCATTGTTTCTCTTGTGGTCTATGATTCCTTTATTTTTTCCTTCCTAAATGGCTCTGCCATAAAATGCATATTTGTACTTTTTTACACTCACATGAATGATGCTTTTGTTACTGAAAAACAAATTCCAGTAATTTAGACGTGAGCACAGTTGAAAATATTCATGGTTCATTTAGAGTTTCTTGAGTCACAAGATTAATTGTTCTTTTTATGGTTTTCTTGTGGGGATTATTCTTCAGTGTCTTCTTACCCTGTCAAGTGAACACATTTCAAGTTACAGAACCAAAGAGCCTTTAATGTTTATCTGAGTGCATTATCTACTTGTACCTTTATTTTCCCATATATTAATCATACTTTGATGGGTTAGTATTCTGTACTTACAATATTATTTGATTGTTGGTTTTGTTGTTCCAACTTCTATGCATTTCTTCTAAAAAAAACTTCCATGCATTAGTCATTGAAGGTTAGCCCATATAATGGCTTTGATTGCCAACAAACAAAGAGGTCCTCATTATAAATTTGGTTGTTGCATGAACTAAAAAGGATGCTATTGATCTTCTGCATGGACATTATATTGTTGCTGTTAACCGAGACATGACTTCGTCATTGCAAGAAGGAGGCTTGGAGGCTCTAGCTGTAAGTTACTTTCATATTCATTATATCTCTTATATTTTCTACTATTTAATCTCATCTGCCTGACACATGGAAGAAATTTCATGGAAGAATCCATATTAATTCATTATATGATGTAAATTAATCAAGAAATAATTGAGGTTCTATGCATGCCTGTGTGGTTTGAACCAGAAATGTTGGATTTACCTGCATTCGCTGTAATCGAATGTACAATTTAGAAGATATGTATAATTTATGTAGGGCAGTGATTGGCTTAAAGGGATTATTGTTTTTTTGAGTAGTTGAGTTTTTGAATTTTTGGAGGATATGTAATTAAGGTGAAATTGATAAGATCTCTAATCCGCACTTATGACAAGCGTTGCGCACTTAATGATCCGTACGCTACACTTTGTGCATGAATAGTGCACATTGAGTGGTCTGTGTCTATTGAATCCGCTGGATTTTTCTCAAATCTAATGTTTCTGCTAGATAGATAAAGTAAAAATCTTGCTAAAGAGACAAATTTAAGCCAAATCGCACAGCCTGTGGCCTCCGATCTTGAAAAACGAAAATGAGGGTGGAGTCCTCAGGAGAGTACTGTACGGTATCGGACAAATCTATATGACATTTTTCTGGGTACTTGGTACATACTACCTTGTTTCAGTCTTGGCAGTCTGCCAAGCCCAAATAACTTGCCTGAGTCTGTGTCAAAAGAACTTTAAGGGCAAGGAAGTCTCATAATGTGGAAGATCTCATAGTGTTATTTATACTTGTACTAGTTTTGTTAATGGATAGGTTGTCAAGAATGTTAATGATTAGAGATGGGCCGGAAAAAGATTATGTAGACCTTGGATAAGGGATAATACTGCACATTGTTGCAAAAGTTGGTGCTCACAATGGAGTTTTTTAAGTTCTTTGTAATTTCATGGAAGGACTTTGTCTATGAGGGGAATAAATTAAATAAATGGATGAATAAAGGTGAAATTTAAGATAGGCCTAAAAAAATTCCAAAAAGAAAAAATATTCTTCTATGGTGCTCTAGTGTACATTAAAATCTTCCCAAGTCTGGCAAAACTTATGTTTGTGATGTGTGATGTCATTATTTATGCATCCAATAGGCTCTAGTCCAATAATTCATTTATTTAGCACATTATGCATACATACCTCTAAGTCAAGATTTAACATTTTCTAGAAAAGGAAATACAGCAATCCTTTTATCAAATTTCATCTGGACAAAATATATATTTGGTTGCTGATTTCTTATTTCATAGAGTTATTGTTATTTATATTTGTTTCACCTGAACGTATGAAATTGACTTTTTTGTAATTTTAATATGCAGTCATTCCCACTGGCTTCAGCATTGGTTCTAGCTGGTGTCCTCCTTGCAACCATGTCGTTGAGGCAAGGTAGGAGATATCAGTAATGCAATGTGAGCAGGTTATTGCTAGTAGATATTAACACATTCAGTTATGTATCAAGCTATGTGGAAACAGAATTGATGATGCAATTAAC
>NW_006498549.1:4855878-4869720 GCF_000471905.2 Amborella trichopoda | reverse complement strand
GCTTTGATAAAGTAGAATATCTTCACATATGTGAGCTTTACCAATTACTTCTTTGCCTTTAGCCTTTGTGGCTATGTACTCTAATACATTATTAAAAAAAACTACAGGTATTTTTGTAAGATCATATTAGATACAATTGGAACAAAAACATGGGCCAAAGACAAAATGATAAAGTGGCATAATTTAGGGTTAGGGTGTGTGATAATGGTGTGAAATGCCATCCCTTCATCCTAGTGGTTGGATGAGGATGGTAGCTAGTACATTAGCCTCTCATGTGCCTTTGGATTAGTGCATAAAGGGTGTTGATTGAGTCTAAGGTTACACCCATGTTATAAAAGCACATCATGACATCTCAAACCCTATCGCAACTCTTGAACCATTTTAGAAAATTGTTGCTCATTTCCTTTTTCTAAGGCTTTGTGAGAGAAAATTGAAGAGATACAGCTTTTAGAGTTCCATTAATGGTGATCTTGATGGTGGTCCTCATTTCTTATGCTTAAGTCCATAGTGTGCATTTATCAAAGTAAACTCTATTGAATTTTCTTTCCTCATAAGATCATATTCTTGGCATCTATGGTTACTAGAGTTTTGAATTTAAAAAAGTTTCATTGATCTTAAAATCTCCATTTGATCATCTTTTTCATCATGCTTATTCATAGTGTGGTCTTTCATGAGTTATAGCCTTTATGCATAAGAATCCATGATCATGCATAGTATCTATTGATTACTTTGCTTCAAATCCATCAAATAATTTAGTCTCAGAGTGTCACTCAATTTTCAGAATTTTTTCATCACGTTTTTACCTGTGGGGGTTCATAATCTTTCCATACAAGACTGTTTTGGTGGTTCGAGGGACCACCGTGTGTAGTTTGGCTATAACTCTCTTATTCTTTATCCGATTCGATTCAAACCTTTTGCATTCTGATTTAGATGATAAAGCCAGTGTGTTGAGATCTTAAGAAGTGATTTTAAGGAGTGTGATTGCTTTCAATTTGGATTAGACACTATTGTAAGATTGAACCACTTCTGTGTAATTCGAAGGGACAAAATTAAGTCTTTATAGGGCCCGATTGCGTGGTCCCGACCCAATGGGTTTGAAACTTGGCTTCCCTATTTTAATTTGGAATTCTAATTCCCTGTTTAGTTTATTTTATTCCTTATAATTTTATTTAGATTAGTTGAATGATGTATTTAAGTTTTGGGATATAGTTTATGTAATTTGTGTTATGAAAGGGTAATTCATAAGCTAGTCTTGCTTTATATGTAATTTTCCTATGAGGGGTTGGTATTTGAGTTTATTTACAGTAGTTATACAAGGATAGAAATGGTTGTAATTATTATTTAAAGGATTGTAACTTATTCACTTAACTTGGGTTTTAGCAAGTGGCTTGTTGAAGGTGTCCATTTTGCCTTATTTTTCGGCTTGGAAATTTGTTTTAGTCTTTATATCCACTAATAGTTAAAGGAAAAAAAAATGACAAAAATCCCCTTGGGGCACCCACAGTTCTCCAATTCACATATACCTAACATAGTTTATTGGACAAACATAGAAGGAAAATTGTTTCATACGGCAGGGATCGCATGAAACATTTGCAATCCTTGAGGTATAGTCCATCTGAAAACAATTGAAACTAATGGTCCTATTGTTTTCTTAATAGAATCGTAAATTTTAATTTTAAAAAGTTATTATTATTATTATTTTATATTCATGATCTCCACTGTTGAGATTACATATCCTTAAAAATTAGGTAAAAAAATCCATCTAAAAAAATAGACTTTTAAGAGTTGAACTCATAGATGTCCAACATAGAAATACAAACAAATAAATACAAAAGAGTACAAGTCACAAAAGTTTCCTCAAGGTGGACTGCAACCTTTTTGACTTCAACCTCTTTTTTTTTTTTTCTGACAAATGTTATGAACTTTTAATAAAGCAATGCTTCAAGAGCACGAGATTATAACGATTGAATCAAATCATTAGAAACTTGCAAAAAGAGAAGAGAAACACCATGTTTATCTAGCTCATCAACAACTTCATTGGCTTCGCACATGGTGTGGCCGAAGCTTAACCTCAATTAGGCCAAGCACATAGGTCTTGAATTTTTAACCAAAGAGTAAATAGAGACCAGGGGATCTTTTACGCTTTTCTACATCACTTGATAACATTCAGGGAATCCCCTTCAATTATAATATCACCAATGAAACCCCTATCGATGATAATATGAATGCCTTGAAGGAGATAAGCCAATGCAGCATGATTGGTTGTTTTAGATCCATAAGGACCCGAATAAAAAAAAAGAACCGATCCAAAATTGTTGCGAAGAAGGCCACCACCACCTACAAGCCCTAGATTTCCAAATGAGCTGCCATTAAAATTAAGTTTGAGACATGCTTCTAGAGGTACAATCAAAGTTCTAAGAGGGTGGCTAGAGTGAGAAGAGGAATGATCCAAAAATTTCATATTGATATAAATATCAGTCCGAAGAGCACCCCGACCTTCTAGCTTGGAGGAAACCAATTTCAAAAAGATTGTAAAATGAGATATTTTACCCTTTCAATACTCTGTGACACCCCATCAAAAGTTCTCCTATTATATTCTAACCAAACCTGCCATAAGATTGCACTTCTGAAAATTTTCCAAATCATAACCCTTGTTTTTGGTAATCCAATGATAATGTTGATGAGATTTAAAGATATCATGAGGACAGAAAACCCAATAAATTAAAGGCCCAGAGCCATAAGCTAGAGGTAAAAGGACAATAAAGGAAGAGATAAAAGCAAGATTCTTCATCATTTTTGCACATCAAGCAAATGTTTGGAAGAATTTTATCCTTCTTTTGCAGAATGTCTACTGTTAAACATTTCCTTTGACATGCTACCAATAGGAATACTTGGATTTTAACTGTAATTGGCCATTTCCAAATAGAACCTAAAGATGAAACAACAATACGGACCCAATCCATAAAAAGGAGACTATACACTGATTTGACAGAAAACAGTCCGTCGGTTTCTGATTCCCATATGACTAAATCTTCAGCATTAGAAGAGATGTAAACTTGTTCAAGTTGTTGGAAGAGATTATGAAGCTGGGAAATAACTATGTCCGAAAGCCTATTGTAGTAGCCTCCGATGTTTCAGACTATACAATTAGAGGGGAAAAGAGAAATCAACTCTGAAAATTTTGCATCAAGTTGAACAACTCTGGCAAAGAGGTCATGATAAGTAGAAGAGAGAGGTGCATCACCAAGCCATTTGTTGAATCAAAAGATAGTGTTATCTCTATTGCCAATAAGCCATCTGATGATGTTGAAAACAATATTTCTGCTGCTATAAATATTCTTCCAAATTTGTGAGGTTAATTTGTCTCCTCTGCCATTTTTAATCAAGTGGGTGAGATGATCAAAGCCATATTTAGCAATTAGCACATCCTTCCAGTGATGAGAAGAGTCTTGAAAGATTCTCCACCACCATTTGGATAGAAGTACCTAGTCTACAAGGTTAAGCTTTCTGATACCCAAACCCCCTAGCTTTGACGGCATACAAACCTGGTCCCAGTTCACCAAATGAAACTTTCCGTGGTTATCCTCCATATTACTCCAAATAAAGTTTCGCATATATTTTTCAATAGACTTGATTACTTCACTAGGTATTTATAGGAATGACAACAAATAAATAGGAAGATGTGTATAAAGGGATTTAACTAAAGTGATACGCCCACCAAAAGATAAAATCTTGGTCTTCCATAGGTCTAATTTAACTTGATACCTGTGAATAAGAGGGTACTAGGCTGCACGAGTGGGCTTACAATCAAAGATAGAAACCCCTAAATATTTAAGGGGAAACTTCTCAACTCTGCAACCCAAAATTAAAGGAAGAGAATCCAAGAGCAAGAGATGCCTAAAATTGAAGTCCTATGAAAGTTTACTTTGAAGCCCAAAACTAGCTAGCAACATAGGAAGAATGTACTCAGATTATGCATTTGCTCTTCACTAGCATCATAGAAAGTCCAGGTATCATCTGCATATTGCAAATGTGAAGTAGTAGGCCCAGATGAGGAAACTTGGAAACCTGTAAGAAGGCTTACATTTACAACATTCTCAAACCTCAGACTAAAACCTTCTGCTACTAAGGTAAAAAGAGATAGAGGGTCTCATTGTCTAATGCCCCTAGAAGCATGGAAGAATCCTTTAGGAGATCCGTTAATAAGAACTGAGAAATGGGCCTAAAAAATGCACCCCATAATCTAAAAAATCCATCTGACACCTAAACCCATTCTTCTGATAATTTCACTGAGCAATTGCCATTCAACTTTGTCAAAGGCCTGCTCCATATCTAATTTAATAACCACTCCAGGCTACTAAAAAAAGATTTCTAGAGTAAATGCATTCATGGGCAATAAGAATGCTATCCGTAATCATGTGGTCTCTAATGAAGGCCAGTTGTTCATCAGAGGTCACAAAAGGGAGAACTAACTTATGTTTCTCTGCTAAAACTTTTGCAATAATTTTATAAAGGCTAGACGATAGTTAATCGGCATAATATCTCCAATATCAGCGGTGATATCTTTTGTTGAAATTAGAGAAATATAAGTAAAATTAATGCCCTTGAGAACACTCCCAGTGGACATAGATTCCTTAATCATTAAAGAAATATCATTGTGTAGCAGATCCCAAAAACGCTGAAAGAAGATAAGAGGGAAACCATCAGAGTCAGGGGCTTTATCCCCAAGAAGAGCAAAAACTGCCAATCTAACTTCTACAATAATATCAATTTCCAGATCAGAAATCAAGAAAGGTGGCAGAGATTTAAAAGGACCACAATCTAAGATAACCCCAAAGTTAAAAATACTAGAAAAAACAGACTCAAAATGTTGAACAATGACTTCATCACGAGCTGAAATGTCGCCTTCCGATACATCGGGTAGGGAAATAGTAGAAATATCATTTTTGCTTCTACGAGCATTCACTATGGCATGAAAAAATTTGGTATTTTTGTCACCCTTCTTAAGCCATTTAACTCTTGATTTCTGTTTTCAATAAATCTCCTTTATCCTAAAGAGATCATGTAGCTTATTAAGCAGATAAGTTTTATTAACAATCATATCATCAGATAAAACATGTTTTTTTCTGAATAGAATTTTCAATCATCTCTACGTCCATCAAAGTGCTATCAATCTTGCCTTTAAGTTGATACTAATTTGCTTGTTTCCAAGAGATGACTTTGTGCTTCAGGTAGATTAGCTTCTTATGAAGACGAAAGCCAAAACTGCCAAAAACATAACAACTACCCCAAGTATGATTGATGATATTCATAACTTCAGGCTCATCCAGCTAGTGAATATCAAAACGAAAAGGTCTAGGCCCAGGTAAGACCTCCTCAGTATGAAGACAGATAGGCAGAGGAAAGTTTGGTAATAATCTTGACCAAAGGGAATAATCTTTCCCAAGCCTTTGAGACAAGAAAGCGGTCAATCATGGACAATTAGATTGGAGGAACAATTATTGGAACAAGTAAAGTCTGCTCCAATAGTAGGAAAATCTAATAAATCATTTTCCATAATGAATTCATTAAATAGATGCACATGAGAATTAAACCGATAATAAGTGAAAATTTCATATGGGTGGCGAATAAGGTTAAAATCCCCTCCAATACAAACAGGAAGTCCCGAAGAAAAAATAAAATATTTCAAATCATCCAAAAAGACACCTTTAAGGGTAGCAATATTAGGCCTATACACATAAATAAGCATCATCCGGAAACCCCTGATAGGACCTTCAAAAGTAATTGCCAAGAATCTATCAAATCTAAAAACATCGAAGCAAAGCAATTGACTTCAACCTTTGATATAAATTGTTATGATTAATTTTACACCAGCTCATGAGATGTCAAAGTTTACCAACACAATGTATTAAACATCAGCAAAGACCTGGTAAGACACAAAAGACCATACATTCTTAAACATCAATAAAGGCCAGGTAAGACACAAAAGACCCTATATTCTATGTAGCGTTTTAAAACTCGGCCACACCCTATGGGCGAGGCGAGTTTTGGCCGAGTAGGTGGTACAACATTTCTTTAGTTCAAGTATGTAAAGCATCTATCTTAACGATGAACACAAATAGGTGGTCCATCTAAAAACAATTGAAACTAACAATGTTTTCTTAATAGGAATATTATTTTTAATTTTTAAAATTTATTTATTTCTTTATATACATAATCTCCATGGTATAGACTACATGTCCTTAAAAGTTAGATAAAAAAATCCATCGTAAAAATAGATTTTTAAGAGATGACTCATTTCTACATGGACACATAGATGTCCAACATTGAAATACAAATAAATAAATACAAAAGAGTACAAATACAAGTCATAAAAATTTCCTCAAAATGGACTGCAACCTTTTTGACTTCAACGTCAATATAACGGTTGTGATTAATTGTTCACCAGCTCTATGAGATGTCAAAGTTTACAAAGACAATGCATTAAACATCAGCAAAGACCAGGTAAGACACTGAAGACCATATATTCTTAAACATCAGCAAAGACGATGTAAGACTCAGAAGACCATATATTCTATGCATCTTATCTGTTCACAAGTCTTCCCATGTTTTGAACTTTCATGGGGTTTCAATCCCCCCTTTTTTTTTCTGCAGAGCCCACTATTCTCTCTCATCCCAAACCTTAAAAATCTTTCATGAAAATCCTGTTCTCTCTCTTCTCAATCCTCCCTATCATTTCAATTCTGCTAATTCCTGCACAACACACTCATGAGAAAACTATACTCTCTATAAACAATTATTGTGATTTTCATCTGCCTTCGAAATAAGAAACCAATACTCTCTGTTACTTGTCACGTTTATGTCTCTCTTGCTCTCAATCTCAATAGCGAATGCAAAAATGCAGAGGTTAAACAGAGGATCATCTCTCCATGTAGAGTCCCACTCTGATATCCTTGTTTCACCTGACGGCTTGTATGAAGTGGGCCTCAATGCCTATTCCTTTGCTATCTGGTTCTCCAACTCTGCAAACCAAACTGTCTCATGGATCGCTAGAAGGGACCGCCGGGTTAATGGCCGACGATCGAGACTCTCTTTATGGAAAGATGGAAACTTGGTCTTAATTGATGCAAATGATGCAGTTATTTGGAGCACAAACACAAACTCAACAAGCTATGCAGAGATCTTGGACACGGGAAACCTGGTTTTGAGAGACTGTAACGGTTGAATCATCTGGGAAAGCTTCAAATTCTCGACTGATATTCTCCTCCCAAACCAACAATTCACAAAAGGCAAGAGATTGATCTCAGGTAGAGGAGAAGGTATGTATTCCCCAGGCTATTTCAGTTTCTTTGTAGAATATGACAATGTGCTTAGAATCATGTATGATGGTCCTGAGATTTCAAGCATAACTGGCCGAACGCAGATTACACTTTATGGGTTAATAAGAGAACCTCATTTAATAGCTCTAGGTACGCTTTCCATGATGAATTGGGAGGTTGTTTCTAGTGATAAATTTGAATTCTATGCGTCTGATTGGGGTTAGGAGATTAACAATGGATTATGATGGTAACCTTAGGCTTTATAGCCTTGATGAAGCAACAGGGCTTGGGTCAATTACATGGTTAGCCATGGCAGAGCAGTGCAGAATTCATGGACTTTGTGGAAGAAATGGGATATGTACTTACAAACCACAGCCAACATGTGCATGCCCCCCATATTATGAGGCAAGCGACCCAAAGGACTGGACAAAAGGGTGCATACCCAAGTCCAAAACAACCTGTGATCCTCTCAAAATCAGGTTTATAGAGCTTCCTCAAACTGATTATGGCTACGATATCAACTATACTTTGCAAACAACCTTTGAGGCCTGTAGAAACAGATGCTTAGATGATTGTACTTGTCAAGGTTTCATGTATAGAATTCATGGGGATGGAGGGTGTTACTTCAAGAGTGCTCTCTTTAATGGATACACATCTACAAGTTTTCCCGGAAGCATGTATATAAAAGTCGCCATAGATGTAGCCTTAAACCATACTGGTAGTCAGAACACAGGTTTGAGAGAGCTTGAATTGAGATGCCCAACTGGTGCAGCTGCAGTCACAGAGGGGCTCGGAGTTTATGGGGAGAGAAAGAGTACAACTCCTGTTGTATTGGTTTTTGAGTGCAATTGGTGGGATTGAGATCATATTCATAGCAGTCGGGTGGTTCTTCCTTTATCGGAAACATGGGGTGCCTGAAGGCATAGAGAAAGGCTACAAAGGGTATATCAAGCCAATTCCGGAGGTTCACATACAAAGAGCTTAAACAGGCTACAAGAAATTTCAAAGAAGAGCTTGGAAAGGGGGCTTTTGGTGCTGTTTATAAGGGGATTGAGTGATGGTAGGGTAGTTGAGGTGAAGAGGCTACATGATGTGAGGCAAGGTGAGCAGGAATTTTGGCCAGAAGTGAGTACAATAGGGATGATATACCACAAAAACTTAGTGAGGATGTGGGGCTTTTGTGCTAAGGGTTCACATAAGCTATTATTTTGTGAGTACTTGGAAAATGGGTCATTAGACAAGCACTTGTTCTTGGAGGGAACCACTCTGGACTGGAACCAGAGGCTTGAGATTGCTCTAGGGATAGCAAAGGGCCCAGCTTACTTGCATCATGAGTGCTTAGAGTGGGTCTTACATTGCGATGTAAAACCCGAAAACATACTACTAGATGCGGGTTTTGAGCCCAAGATAACCGACTTTGGGCTGGCGAAACTCCTTCAGCGAAGAGGTGAAGCGAGAAACAATAAGTCTATTTCATACTTTAGAGGAGTGCGCGGAGCCAAAGGGTATATGGGGCCGGAGACTACTCTAAACCTTCCTATAACAACAAAGGCAGATGTTTATAGCTATGGAGTAGTTTTGTTAGAGATGGTGAGAGGGCGTTGATTATCAGGGCCCATGGTGGTTGATGGCTGTGAAGAAGTTGAGCATTGGCATTTGATCAGGTTTGTCAAGAGGAAGGTCGAATTGGGAGAGGAATGGGTGGAGGCAGTGGTTGATGTGAGATTGGAGGGCAGGTTCAACTCAAGGCAGGTAGAGGAGGTGGTGAAAATAGCTCTATCCTGTGTTAGAGAGGAGAGAGAAGGGAGACCAACCATGGATGTGATTGTGCAGGCCCTTTCTTGTATGTATAGGTATTAATGGGCAATGAATTTTGCATGATTTGGCTCATAGATATCCAGAAATGAATGTTTTAACATTGGCTTTTAGAAGTGGTCTCTCTCTCTCATATTCTATAGTTGAACTCTTTTTCATAAAACAAATTCTCATACTTTGGTTTCAAACTTTCAATTGACATTGTTGGTCATACACGCTCATGGATTTGAGTTTACCTTAATTGGCTCTTGGTATGGACATGCAGAGTCACGTGCTTTGTGCTGTCTTACTTAGCTGCACATGCCAGAAACAACATTTACAAACTTGACGGATTCGACTCGAACTCCGCCTAGTTAAATACTCCGTACTTTATGGAGTCGAGTACCAAAATACAAACTTGAGTTATACAAAAGAGAGAAATTTATCAAATACCCATAACTCAAAAAGTGAAAAATTAGTTATTTTCTTAGGGCCTGATTGGGTACATGGATTTTAAGGCATAGATTCCAAACATCTTGGATTTTGCCAAAATCTACCGTTTGGATTGCTTGATGACTAGGATACTTACAAACAGGAAAATCAAAATCATGAAAATTTTGACCTACTTTTCCATGATTTCATTTCCATACCAAAACCTGTTTTTTGGCATTTCCAAAGAACATGGAATTCACTGATTGGCTCCCTCGAGCAGAAACATGGGAAACATTTGGTAGGTATGAAATTTTAGAGAGAGAAAGTACCTAAATTTTTTAAAGAGAAAAACTTTCTCAAAATTTGTAGAGAGATAGACTATCTCAATTTTTAACTTTTGGAGGGAGAAAGTATATTAACAGTTTAGAGAGTGAATGTATGTTAAAATTTTAGAGAGAGAAAGTATGTTAAAATTTTAGAGAGAGAAGGTATCAAATTTTTTTAGAGAGATAAACTATCTCAAAATTTTATAGAGAAAAACTATTTCAAATTTTAACTTCTAGAGTGAGAAAATGTGTTAAAATTTTAGAGAGAGAGTACCAAATCTTTAGAGAGAGAACTATATCAAAATTTTAGCGAGAGAAACTATCTCAAATTTTAACTTTTGGAGAGAGAAAGTACTAAAAAACTTTAGAGAGATAAACTATCTCAAAATTTTAGAGAGAGAAACTATTTCAAAATTTAAGTTTTAAAGAGAAACTATCATATTTTAGAGAGAGAAAGTACATGAAAATTTTTAGAAAGAGAAACTATCTCAATTTTTTAGAGAGAAAAACTATTTCAAAACTTTAGAGAGAGTAACAATCTCATATTTTAATTTTTAGAGAGAGAAAAATTATATCAAATCTTAAGTTTTAGAGAGAGAAAGTATTCTTAAAATTGTAGAGAGAGAGTATTTTTAAACTTTTAGAGAGATTATTATAAATTCTAGAAAGGGAAGGTACCAAAAAAATTTAGACAGAAATATCTCAGTTTTTAGGGAGAGAAACTATCTCGAAGTTTGAGTTTTAGAGAGAAACTATTTTGAATTTGGAATTTTAGAGGGAGAAAATATAGTAAAATTTGTATGATAAAAATTATATCAAATTTTAGAGTGATAAACTACATAAAACTTTTGGAGATGTAAACTATCTCAAAATTTTTGAAGAGAAAAACTATGGCAAAATTTATGTTTTAGAGAGAGAAAGTATTTTAAAATTTTGGAAAGAGAAATATATCAAATTTAAGATAAAGAAAGTGCATGAAATTTTTAGAGAGAGAAACTATCTCAAAACAATTTAGAGAGAAACTATCTCAAATTTTAAGTTTTAGAGAGAGAAAGTATCTCAAATTTTAAACTTTAGAGAGAAAGTATATCAAATTTTAGAGAGACACTATATCAAATTTTAAATACAAAAACTATTTCAAAATTTTAGAGAGAGAAACTATCTCAAAATTTAAGTTTTAAATATAAACTATCATATTTTAGAGAGATAAAGTACATGCAAATTTTTAGAGAGAGAAACTATTTCAAATTTTAGAGAGAAAAATTGTTTTAAAACTTTTAGAGAGAGAAACAATCTCATATTTTAATTTTTAGAGAGAGAAAAACTATATCAAATCTTAAGTTTTAGAGAGAGAAAGTATTATTAAACTTTTAGAGAGAAATTATTATAAATTCTAGAAAGGGAAACTACCAAAAAAAATTTAGAGAGAGAAATATCTCATTTTTTTAGAGAGATAAACTATCTCGAAGTTTGAGTTTTAGAGATAAACTATCTCGAATTTGAAATTTTAGAGAGAGAAAATATATTAAAAATTTTAAGATAAAAATTATATCAAATTTTAGAGAGAGAAACTACCTAAAAACTTTTAGAGATAGAAACTATCACAAAATTTTGGAGAGAAAAACAATCGCAAAATTTATGTTTTAGAGAGAGAAAGTATTTTAAAATTTTGGAAAGATAACTATATCAAATTTTAGATAAAAAAACGTAAATGAAATTTTTAGAGAGAGAAACTATCTCAAAATTTTTAAGAGAGAAACTATTTCAAATTTTAAGTTTTAGAGAGAGAAAGTATCTCAAATTTTAAATTTTAGAGAGAATGTATATCAAATTTTAGAGAGACACTATATCAATTTTTAAATAGAGAACTATTTTAAAATTTTAGAGAGAGAAACTATCTCAAAATTTAAGTTTTAGAGAGAGAAAGTATCTCAAATTTTTAACTTTATAAAGAAAGTATATTAAATTTTAGAGACTATCAAATTTTAAATAGAAAGACTATTTTAAAATTTTCGAGAGAGAAACTATCTCAAACTTGAAGTTTTAGAGACAGAAAACATCTTAAAATTTAATAGAGTAACTATATTAAATTTTAGAGAGAGAAATTATAAAAAAAATTTTAGAAAAAAAAACTATCGCAAAATGTTTAGAGAAAAATTATCTCAAATTTTAGCTTTTAGAAAGAGAAAGTATCTTAAAATTTGAAAGAACAACTATGTCATATTTTAGAAAGTGAAACTACTTAAATTTAAAATTTAAGAGAGTAACTATATCACATTTTAGAGAGAGAAAGTACATAAAATTTTTTAGAAAAAGAAACTATGGCAAAATTTTTAGAGAGGAATTATCTCAAATTTTAGCTTTTAGAAAGTGAAAGTATCTTAAAATTTGATAGAACAACTATATCATCTTTTAGAGAGTAAAAGTACTTAAAAATGTTTAGAGAGATAAACTATGTCAAAATTATTGAAGTGGGGAACTATCTCAACTTTTAAATTTTAGAGAGAGAGTATCTTAAAATTTTAGAAAGATAAACTATATTAAATTTTAAAGACAGTAAAGCACCAAAAAATTTAGAGAGAGAAATTATTTCGAAACTTTTAGATAGACAATTTCAAAATTTAAATTATGGATAGAAAGTATATTAAATTTTAGAGAGAGAAATCATATCAAATTTTAGAGAGAGAAACTATCTCAAAAATTTTATAGATACACTATCCCAAATTTTGAGTTTTAGAGAGAGAAAGCGCATAAAAATTTTAGAGAGAGAAATTGTATGAAGTTTTGTTATCAAACAATGGACATGGAAGTACTTGCAAGGAATCCATGGATTTTGTATGGCTTATCCAAACGAGAGATTTGAGGAATCCATGACAAAAATCTTTGATATTTAAAATCTATAGATTTCTTTAGGATTTCAAATATCTAAGATTCCTAATTTCTTTCTATCCAAACGGCCTTTGGACTAAAATATTATTTGTTGAAAAATGGTATTCTTTTAGATTGAAAATCTATGAGGGCCTCCCTTAGACTAAGATATTATATGTTGTAAAACGCACTATTTTTTAGACTGAAAATCTTTTTATTTTTCATAGTCATACATCATGATGTCGAGATGATCAATCAAAGGGTTTTTCAACATTAAAACTACTTTTTCCGATAGATTTTTGAGGTGCATCCCTAGTTCCACATTATAAAGTTGTATCTTTATATAAACTTTTTCCCTATAAAAAAAGGCCATGTATTTAAAAAAGGGACGGGTGTTGATCCGTTTCTATTTGACACAGATATGGGTATCACCACACATACTCAAACCCTAAGACACACGTATCCATATTTCGTATGAGGTTCGAAATTTGAAATTGAACCCTTCAAACTTGCTCCAACTTACTGAAAAATAGATTGATCCAAACACTAATGCATCCGAAATTAATAATTCTTTTAAAGTAAGTGTAAACACCCATTAACTTGTTTAAGTTTGTTTAAAACATCAAATAATCAAGTTTTAAATCACCTTCAGCCATTGATGGCCAAGATTTAACGCGCTGTTGGACAGTGCTCTCTCAATGTTTCTCCAAAATTTCAGCAGTAGCATCGCATATTCCTTATTCAACATACTGAAAATCCTCTCTCACTTTCAATTCACGAGAAAAGACTTTTTGTATGTAACTCACAACCACAAATTCTCTTATCAAAGACAATTGATATCGGCTATAGCCATTAAACAAACAAAAAATATAGAATACAGTGTACAGTCAACAATGGCTGCTCCCAGTGTTTAAAAAAACGTCCCGGTTCGACTCGAGAATCGCCATGGACAGATCAAATCGGTAAAAAAAACGGGAATCGTCCGGTTCTAGAGAGAATTGGACGATTCTACATAGTGTCTCGCCGATTCACTGTACGGAATCGGCGATTCCGTGCAGTGAATCGGCGAGTCCCGTACAAATTTTTTTTTTTTTTTTTTTTTT
>NW_006498549.1:4840329-4855282 GCF_000471905.2 Amborella trichopoda | reverse complement strand
CACAACAAAACACTAACACTCAGGGATTTTAGAATAATCAGACGCCTGCTAATATCGATGATTCGTTTTTAGATCGAATCAATAAATTGTTAAACGAATTCAATCAATGGCACCAGCGTGACCAAGAAGAACAATAACGTCGTCTATCATTTTATTTTTAAATCATATGTTATTAATTTTATGCTTTATTGTAGTCCATGTATGTTGATATATTTATTCCATGATAATTCTATGTTTATCCTTTTGTGTGATGTAAATTAAATGCTGAATGGCGGTTCATGTAAGGAAAGAACATATCAATATTCGCATATTCATTCAAAAACATGAAAATTCTTAATAGAGTACCCTCATTTTTTATTGAATTCCTAAAAAACAATATTTATAATGAATTTTAATAATTTTTTCGAATTTTTTTTAAGCTTTATTCTAACCGATTCACCCGATTTCCGATCTTGATCGCCGATTCGTCGATCCGGATCGGTTTTTTGGGTACCCGATCCGGGTCACCGATCCGTTTTTTAAACCATTGGCTGCTCCTATGGCAGGCATTGTAGAAAACAAGAGAGAGAAGAGGTGAAGAAGAGAGAGAGGGAGCCATGTGGCATCCCATTGGTGAGAGAGTAGAGAGAAAATAGAACGATTATGGATTTCGTAATTTCAAACAAAGTGGTTGAGGCTCAAGGCGTTCGATGTACGCGGGCTTTCTTCGGACTAAAAATAAGATTTTTAAGAGAATAAACGGTCTGCTCCGAAAAACGGCACTGGGGGATTTGCGGAGTAGAATAAGAAGATAAAGAAAGAAATGTATAAGCGTGGTGTGTGATATGTGAGGTAGGGAGAGGTTGATGTAAGAGAGAGAGAGTAGTGGTGGGACCTACATGGAAAGAGCGTTTGAAGTGTGTGGGATGATGGTCAAAAAAAAAATGGGAGAGAAGAGGGGTGTAAAGTGAGAGAGAAAGAGCGATGGATGTAAGGGAGTTAAGTGTTTGTGGCTTGGTGTGAAGCCCTACACACTAAGGGGTGGAGCGTGCTCCTATTGGGTCAGCCATGGCCAGGAGTGGCACAAGATGTGGCCCGAAGTGTGGCGAGATGTAGCAACATCTTACTAGGCCTTGGCATGATGCTTTGGTGTGAGATATAGGGAGGTACCTCTGGAGAGTAAAAATGTGCCCGTTAGGTATGTGAGAGAGAGAAAAGTCATTAGAGGTCGTGAAAGGGGAGGACTCCGCTGTATGGTCTTCCAAGTATGGGTTAAAGCATGGTGAGCGGTGTGTGGCGTGTATGTAATTTGCAAAAGGGAAGGAGAAATTTTAGAGAGAGAAGTGTTTGTGTACGTGGTGTTGATGTATATTTAATATCAAAGAATTCAAAGTGTTGCTCTCTAAGTTAGATTCCGAATGTGTTTACTCCGAAGAAGTGGCATTAAAGTTCTGAAAATTTTTGGCCGTCAATATCCAATAAATACAACTGTGTTTTAGAGAGAGATAAAAATAAAAAAAAAAATTTACAAAAAAAACACATATGTGTGATTCTAAATCCTCCACCACGTACCACCATAGTATAAAAAAAAAAAACCTTAAAATAGCTCCCTTACTGTCTCTCACTACGATATAACTTTTTTTTTTATTCAACAAAAATATCCATCCTCCCTTACAGTTAACGTGTTCTCTCTCTACGTTATAACTTTTTTTTTATTCAACAAAAATATCCATCCTCCATTACAATTAACGAGTTCCTTTTTTAAAGGAATTTGCTTTCACAAACGGAAAGTTAACTAAGATATCTACTAAAAGACTGTCATTATTAAAAAAATGGGCATGTCCTTTCTATAACTAAGAGACCACTACCTGGTCACAAGATTTCATTTTATCTCACGTCCCTATGATATGAGATACGCCTCTTTCAATTGACAGACTCTCATTCTAAATCTGATAAAATACCTCCCTAAAAATATCCAAACTAACCAAAACAAATCTATCATTGGATCCTTCCACGTCTCAACCCAAACGATAAAATCCGTATAACAAAAACCCTCGTAAAAGAGCTCATAAATAAATAAAAGAACTGAGCTAAAGAAGGACTTATATTTCCTAATGAAGGACTCCTATTATCTTAAAAAAAATTTGCTAAAAATATAGATTTTAACCTATAAGTTTTATTTTTAACAATTAACCCCAATAAAAAAATAAAAATCTACCCACATATGTAAAAGTAAAATTAACAAAATTGAAATTAAAATTTTATAGCAACCACGTCTTGATCTGTATTATTCTCCCTTACTTGGAGAAAACTCGTCATCGAGTTTTGAAATGTGCTAACATGAATTTTCAATGGCCTCGTAACCTTCTTCAACTCCAACATTGTAAACACGATCCTAAGACTTGTGGCTTATTGCACTAATGACAATAATCATGCATTGAAATGACAAGTCCTTGAGGAAAATGTTATTATATGTCAATAGAGTCCACATGAACTTACTGAAATTGCTCAAACTTAACATCAGGACACACTACGTATGCATTTGTGAGAAGGGCACTAGATTCAAGGGTCGAATCAATTTCACCTATTGATTCTCCTTTGAGACATTTTTTTTGTCAAATATTTCTATTGGTTCGATCTCCTTTGGGTTTGGGTTAATATCTTGCTTATCTCTCTCTCCATTAGTGAAAAAGTTAGATATCTTTACTGTTTCAAGGCCAATTTCTCTACTTTTGTCTTGTTTTTCATTAAATATAGGACCTTCATAAAAAATACGGTCATACATGACATTGATGAATAATGATTCCAATTGAAGATTCAAACCTATTTGCTCTTCACTTTTAATTAGATCTTCATCAAATTTAGGTAGATCACTCCCCCGACCATGATGCTCACAACGCAGAGCGTGTGTATGGAACAAATTTTCAAAAACAACGTCCGACCCATACCATCATCATAGTGTGTCAAGGTCAGTGTAGGAAAAATCGAATCAGAACGGTCAATTGGACATGGGCCTCGGAAGCGATTTAACTGGCCTAATGGATAAACCGCCCGTTTCAACCGTTCTAATGGGGCAAGTCCCAAGCAGTAAAGAGTTAAAAAAATAAATAAAAATATAATAAAATATGAAAAATATATTTAAATAATGATTGAACAAAAAACATCCAAATGGAGTTAAAAATAAATAAAAAACTGGATTTTAAAGAACCAATTTGTACCTAGGGGTATTTTTTAAAAAAATTTCAAAAAAGATGGAAAGATGTAAAAATAAATATTAATGGCCAAAACAATTTCCAATCTTTGTCATAATGATAAACAACATTAAAAATGCATTACAAAGATTTTATATAATTTTTATTTTTTTTTAAAAAATACCCGATTGGTCAATAAAACTTGTTAAAACTAGAACTGGCAAGTGGCCGGATTCGATCTAACTAGGCAAAAATCGGTTGGACAGTCTGATTTTCCTACAATGGTCGGGGTTGAATTTTGTGCTAAGCGTCGGCTTAACTCCTCCACTTGCCTTCTCAAGTATTTTATCTTAATATCTTAGAGGTCTCATCTTCATTGGATGGGCTCATTCCCCGATACCTGATCATAGACCATGTTTACGAGCCATGATGCCTATCAACAAATATTAAGATTCATAAGAATCGACTGATGCTCTTATACCACCATGATCCACAAGAATCGACTGACGCTATGATATCACCAGACGCAGTTGAAAATTACCAACAGTCGACGCCCCCAAATACAACCGCACTTTAGAGAGTGATATGGACATTTTAGTTTTGTTAATTTTATTTTTATAGATATGTGTAGATTTTTTTATTTTTTTTAATAGGGTTAATTTTTTAAAATAAGACTTTTTAGGTTAGTTTGATCAAATCTATTAAGTTTTTTTTTAAGACAATAAGAGTCAATTTTCTTTAGGAAATATAAGTCCTTCTTTAAGTTTGTTTTTCTTTATTCACTTGTGAGCTTTTTTTTGAAAGGTTTCTATTAGATTGGTTTGATCATTTCATCTAAAGATAGATTTATTTTTATTAGTTATCATTTTGGTTATTTAGTAGGGAGATATTTGAGCGTCAATTAAAGGTGGCTTATCTAGTAGTATATATCATAGGGACGTGGGACAATAGGAAATCTCATGACAAAGAAGTTACCTTTTAGTTATAGAAAGGAAAGGCCCTTATTTTTTTTGAAAAGTGACGTGGGTAAGAATTGTATTAATTGGGAATGACTAATAATCTTTTAGTAGTTATCTCCTTTTAGTTGTTATCTTTAGGATTGAGAAAGCATGTCAAATGTAATGGAGGATAGATGATTTTTGTTGAATAAAAACATTATTTGTAGAGAAAGAATGAGATAGCCTTTTTGTGGGTTTTTCTTTTCTGTACTCTGGTGGTATGTGGTAGAAGATTTAGACTCCCATGTTTGTACTTTTTCTCATAGATTTTTTCGTTTTTTTTTTTCTCTCTTTAAAACTCAATTGTATTTGTTGGATTTGGTGCTATCCAAAATCACCCACATAAAGAAATCCGATATTTTTTGGGATTGAGATATTTGTAGAGTTGATTGAGATTTTCTCATATTTTGTGGGATTGAGATATTTGTGGAATTGATTGAGATTTTCTCATATTTTGTGGGATTGAAATATTCCCATAAATTGTGGAATTGATATTGATATTGATAAGTTTCTTAAAAAATAGAAATCCAAAAAGAGTAGGATTCTTGTGTATATTTAAGATCTATAGGTAGTTTCCTATTTTTATGAAATCCTAATCTTATATATATGGGATGAAAAGTACACAGAATATTTGTGTACCCATTTTGGGTCACCATATGGGAATGGTGGTTCATCTAGAGACAGATGGAGGTAGAGCTTCCTATACATAATATGTGATTTTCTTTTATGATTTTCTCCTAGAGAAGAGAGCTTTATTTGGAAAGAAAGTTCACAAAAAATTTGTGTACCCAATTTGGGTCGCCATATGAGAATGGTGGTTCATCTAGAGACAGAGGGAGGTAGAGCCCCCTGTACATAATATGTGATTTCCTCCTAAAGAAGAGAGATTCATTTGGAAAGAAACAATATGATGGTGCATCTTTTGGACTCCTGAAGATTGAAAGGCTTGTTTTTTGTAGAGAAGCGGTTCCCATGGAGATTTTGGGTTGTTTCCACTTTTAGTGAGATAAAATCTCGTGTGCTCTCAAAGTTGTTCTCTTCCTAGAAAGTGGCCTAGCTATGGAATAAAGATGAGAGTTCGTCAGTGGTGCCATTTGGGAGAGCAGATTTAAAGGGGTTTTCTTGACTTGGGGATTTTGGTTGAGGTTTGTTCCAAAATCTTTAATGTAAGTTTTATTGGTATAGTGGATTTCAGTTTGCCATGTTCGTAGATGTAACCCTTTTTAGGTGAACTACGTAAATATTTGTATTCTTGTGGTATGTATTTCATACTTTATTTATCATACTTTATTTGTCAAATATTGACCCATCGGGTTTATTACTTCCATGCACAACAAGTGGTATCAGTGCACAACAAGTGGTAGGGTTTTCGGTATGTCAATAAAGGTTTCGAATGCAAAGTTCGAGGTAGAGAAATTTGATCGTAAACACTATTTTTCAGCAAGAATGAAGAAAGAATTTATTTGACAAATGATGAAGAATTCATGAAGCTATCCAATGAATGTTGGCATGGTGAGCAAGTGACTTTGATATCAATGTAGAGATTGTTGGATTTGGTGCTATCCAAAATCACCCACGTAAGGAAATCCGATATTTTATGGGATTGAGATATTTGTGGGATTGATTGAGATTTTCTTATATTTTGTGAGATTGAGATATTCCCATATATTGTAGGATTGATATTGATATTGATAAGTTTCCTAAAAGAAATAGAAATACAAAAAGATTAAGACTTTTGGATATATCCAAGATCTATACGAAGTTTCCTATTTTTATGAAATCCTAATTTTATATATGTGGGATGAAAGGACAAAGAATATTTATGTGCCCAATTTGTGTCACCATATGGGAATGGTGGTTCCTCTAGAGAGAGTGGGAGGTAGAGCCTCCTGTGCATAAGATATAATTTCCTCATAGAGAATAGAGCTTCATTTGAACAGAAACATTATGATGGTGTATCTTTTGGACTCTTGAAGATTGAGATGCTTGTTTATTGTAGAGAAGCGGTTTTCATGGAGACTTTGGGTTGTTTCTAGTTTTAGTGAGATAAATCACGTTTGCTCTCAAAGTCGTTCTCTTCCTAGAAAGTGGCCTAATTATGGAATAGAGATGAGAGATCGGCATTTGTGCCATTTGGGAGAGCAGGTTTAAAGGGGTTTGCTGGACTTGGGGATTTTGTTTGAGGTTTATTCTACAATATTTGATGTAACTGTCATTGGTATAGTGCATTTCAGTTTACCATGCACGTGGATATAGCCATTTTTGGTGAACCACGTAAATATTTTTTGTTCTTGTGGTATGTGTTTCATACTTTATTTCTTATACTTTATTTGCCAAATATTGACCCATCGGGTTTATTGCTTCCGTGCACAACAAGTGGTATCAGAGCACAACAAGTGGTATCAGAGCCTAGGTTTAGGGTTAGAGGTGGAGCAATTTGATGGTAAACACTATTTTCTAACAAGAATGATGAAGGAATTTATTTGGCAAAAGATGAATAATTCATGAAGCTATCCAATGGATGTTGGCTTGGTGAGCAAATGATTTTGATATCAAGGTGGAGATTGTTGGATTTGTTGTTGTCCAAAATCACCCACATAAAGAAATCTAATATTTTATGGGATTGAGATATTTGTTGGATTAATTAAGATTTTCCCATATTTTGTGGGATTGAGATATTCCCATATATTGTAGGATTGATAGTGATATTGATAAGTTTCCTAAAAGAAATAAAAATCCAAAAAGATTAGGACTTTTGGATGTATCTTAGAGATATATCCAAGATCTATAGGAAATTTCCTATTTTTATGGAATCATAATCTTATATATATGGGATGAAAGTGCAGAGAATTTTTGTATTCCCAATTTGGGTCATTATATGGGAATGATGGTTCCCCTAGAGAGTGAGGGAGGTATAGCCTCCTGTGTATAAGGTGCGATTTCCTCTTAAAGAAGAGAACTTATTTGGACAAAAATATTGTGATGGTGCCTCTTTTGGACTCCTGAAGATTGAGAGGTTTGTTTCTTGTAGAGAAACAGTTCTCATGGAGATTTTAGGTTGTTTCCCCTTTTACTGAGATAAAGTCTCCTTTGATGTCAAAGTTGTTATTTTCCTAGAAATTAGCCTAGTTATGGAATAGAGATAGAGATCGGCAGTGGTGACGACGTTTGGGAGAGCAGGTTTAAAGGGGTTTGCTCGACTTGGGGTTTTTGGTCGAGGTTTGTTCCAAAATCTTTGATGTAACTTTCATTGGTTTAGTGGATTTCAGTTTACCATACCCGTGGATGTAGCCCTTTTGGGGTGAACCACGCAAATATTTGTATTCTTGTTGTATGTGTTTCATACTTTATTTCTTATACTTTATTTGTCAAATATTGAGCCATCGGGTTTATTGCTTCTGTGCACAACAAATGGTATCAGAGCACAACAGTATTTGCCGAAAATTTTCAACTGCATCACATAGCTTTTGAAAAATTCTTTACAATTAGTAAGATACCTTCCTAAAATTCTAACGTACAAAGACAAAGACAGAGGTCAATTCTTTTAAGGGCAAGCGCTTTATAGTTTTTCTACTACATAAAACTTATATACTTCCTCTATCCAACCATCAATTCTAAATGGATAGCTGAGATGATCCCATTCACAATGTCACGTCTCTACACTATTTTATTTTTAATCTTTTTTCTACAAAATTTTTTGACACAGAAATTTGGGAGTCCACACCTCTCTTAAACTCGCATTTGCAAAAATATATAAAAATATTGTTAATAAAATAAAACAACCAAAATACTTTTGAAATTTTCAAGGGGTATTTTGGTCAATACATTTTATCAAAAAATTCCTTTTAATTTTGTTTTTAGGTGCACCCGATTGAGAATATGACATATACCAAATTTCATATGCATACAATTTGTAAAAAAAATTAAAAATAAAATACTCTGAGGTGAAAGTATATATCTTCTATGTTGTAGGGGAAGTATAGAAAACTGATAGCTTGGGTATGTCACAAAGTTCGAGAAAATTTCTTTTGAATTTTGAACTTGGTTAATGAAATAAATGTGACCACCCAATTTTACATCTAATAGTCCAGCAAGATTAATTGTGACTCCCTTATATAAAAAATAAATGGTCTCAGTATATACTTTCTCTTAATAATATAATAACTAATAAAGAGTCTCATTATATACTTTCTCCTAATAATATAATAACTAATAAAGAGAGTGACGGATAAAAGAGTTGCTCTAGAAGCGTGAAGGCTAACATATTCCCAAGTCTTGCTCTAGTGGATAAAATTAGTTAATCATGTGAACCCAGTCAGTAATGCTGAGTTGTGGCTTCTTTAAATTCCCTTGAAATTGGCTTAGCTAAATATATGGAAATTTGTCAAAATAAACCTAATCTATAAACTTTTGTATTTTGATGAGCTTTTCGAAATTACATAAAAAAAGAATGTGAATAAATTTTTTAATTCCCTTAAAATTGGCCAAATTATGCTTATGCCATATTTGGCCCCGTCCTTGACATATATAAAACAAACCTGTTGGTCCTTGAAACTTAATTGTCTCAAATGAATAGGGCTGAGAATTTTTTGGATAGGGTTCGGATCTATCGAGATCCAGGTCTAGATCTAGATAGCATAAATAAGATTTGGATTAGGATTCGGATCCGATCGGATCCAAAATGCATGGATCCGAGTCTTTAGATCCAAAATTACTCATGGGATCCAGATTTGAATTAGGAGAGAGGGGGGCTAGAGAGAGAGTCAGCCAATTTTGCCCAAAGGACTAAATATTATAGGGGATGCCCGTGTCGGTACATACACAAAGCACATAGATATGCATGCCCAAACACAAACAAGGAATAAAAGTACACTATCGTTAGGAAAAGCTTACACGGATGTCCAAGAGTAATAAAACAATGAATCATTGTCTCAACAAACAGAGAGAGTGAACCAAAAATCTAGAGAGAGAGAGAATAAAAAATCTAGACAAGCCTATGAAGATATGGAAAACTTTTGACTTATGAAGCTTCTTGTACCCATGTTATTCACTACTCTATACAATTCCAACATTTTTGCCCTACAAATGAGGGCTTGCCTTAGTTCTCTAATAAACTTGGGCGATTTTCCTTAGTTACAAGGGTGTGGTTTCCATAAGGTTGCAATCTTAAACAATCCAAATAAGGCGCACCTCCAATTTTTATCATATTATGTGATTTTGGTGTAAAAAATTATTAGGATTATCTGAAAATCTAATTTTATATTTGATTATAAAATTTTAAACTCCAAAAATAATTAAAATCAAGCAGATCTATAAACATATGAAAATTTTGAAAATGGACAGTCTAGATAATGTGTTGCAAGATGCACTATTTTTGAGACTCAAAATCTTTTTTTTTTTGTTTTTTTCTTTTTATATTCATACATCTTAACGTCGAGATGATCAATTAGAGTGTTTGTAAACATTAAAACAACCTCTTCCGATGATTTGTGAGGTGCATCTTTAGTTCTACATTTTAAGATTGCTACCTTATATAAACATTTTCCAAGACTACAATGGGTACTGTTGGCCTTCAAATCTTGGAAACAAGTACTTGAAATTTCGTTCTTTAAGCTTTACATGCATGATTACAATTTTCATTAGTGCATAATGTCACAAGATCGAAAATTGGCAATAGTACTGGATTTTGGCACTTCATATCAGGTATTGTAGCTATTGGAATGGTTTATGCTAAACTGTGGTTGTTTGGTATCCAATGCTTTGTCTATTGAAATATGCAAATGGAGAAAGTTTATGTAAGGTGCCAAACGTTATGTTGTATACCTCAAAAACCCTAGAAAAATGTTGTTTTAAAAATTGAAAAACCCTCCAATTGCTCATCTCCATATCGAGATGCATGACTATGAAAAAAAATAAAAATAAAAAAAGACTACATGTCCAAAATATAGTGCATATTCTAACACATTATTGTTGTCAATTTTCAAGATTTTCAATTGTTTATAAATATGCTCATTCTCAACTGTTTTTTGAGTTCAAAATTTTATAATTAAAGATAAAAATAGATTTTTAGGTCTTTATAAGGTTTATGATCCAGAGTTGCATCTTTGAGCGGAGTCTGAAGAATTGCCTTGCCTTGATTGTTTTAAGGTGGAAGCCTTAGAACTTCTGATATCATATTTTTAGATTCTCCCAAACATCATCCTTTCCCCTATCTCACAGTTAATTCCTTCTCTGTGTATGTGTATGTATTTGTGTGCGAATGCGCATCATAATTTCTTCTTTTAGTTGTGCATATATGTGTGTGGGTGCATGCTCGAGAGAGAGAGAGCTGGACCAAGGTTCGGGTGGGCGAAATGCTATAATAATTTTGCGCACAGGCCTAAAGGCTATCAACCGTCTAATTTTGATCGAATGATTGAGAGTTTATTTTGGCCTATAATCGAATGATTGAGAGTGTATTTTGGCCTATAAGTTTTATTTTTTTCTATAAATTCATTTGATCTGAAATTTGGAGGGTAAATACATTTCTACCTTACGCACCCAATACAAATGTAAAAGAAAAACATATTTCATACACATAAAAAAAACCATACGACCCCTATAACATCGAAGGGAAGTTTTTGCCATTTTAAAAATGTAAATTTTTTTTTATAGTATTTTTATTGGATGTGAGTTGATGAGATCTACACATGCCCAAATTTCAAATTATACAAAAAAAATAAATTAAAATACTGTTACACGCTCCTAACCATCGGGTCTTTTATCGGGTAGTTGATAGCCTTTAGGCCCATGGGCGGAATTGTTGTAGTATTTCACCCCATGGGATTTTGTAAGGTTTTCCTATATATTTACCCATACAGACAAAAAATTCGGTGCTCATGGGTCAGCATACCATGCATTTTCTCTTCTCCTTCGGGTAAAACTCAAGCTAATAATATTTTTTGGACTATCCTTTATAAATTCACAAGCAACCTCAAAGATAAAAATAAAAATAAAAAAAAATCTCTCTATATGCCTTCAAAAAGGAAAAGTAATGTCCCAATATTGAATACGAATCGCCCAAATTTTGGGTGGCAGTATCAAGGTGTTCAGACCCTCAAAATCCAATTTTTCTTTTTAAAAAGAGAAATTTATCAAAATATATGTGAGAGATGAGGTATTTAACATTTTCCCCTTTTGCTACTATTCCACTAAAAACATGTATTTTTTAGGGGTATTTTGAAATAAAATCTTTATGATTAAAATGTTAAATTGCATCTCTTATAGGTAATATGATAAATTTCCATAAAAGAAATTATTGACACTTATATGTTGTAATTCGAGTGGTGAAAAACTTTTAAATCTATCATCTTAGCTTGAACATTATAGTTGTGTAAATTAATTAGAATTTCAAATTCTAAAAATAGTGTATATTGCAACAAATCATCTAGACTATTTATTTCGCCCTGAAGATAGATGTTGACAGATCTTGCAGATCTGTATCATTTTTTAAGTTTCAAAATTTATTGTCGGTGTTAAAAATAAATTTTAGAGCTACTATAACGATTTTCGATGCCAAAAGTGCTTTCCCGATGAAGATTTGAAGCGAAAATTTTGTTTTCATAAAGCCTAGGCCCTATAAAAACCTCATCCAAATGCAACAGGCTGATACGCTGAATAATAAATGCCAAACAGTGGAGCACTGATCACAAACACAATGTCATGGATTGTATTCGATTGAAACAAATGTATATGGACCCTCTAATAACCTCATGAAAATCTACAGATATTTCTCAAATCCACTAAAAAGTAAAAACCCCTATTAAGGTTTAAATAAAGGCCAATATGGATCGAACTGGCTGATCTAGTTCGAGAATCATCGAGGGCAAATCGGTTCTTGTGAAATATCTAGAACTGTGCAGTTACCCCCATGACACAACCACTACTTGCCGGTTCCTAATATGACATGGCCAGTTTTGGCCGGTTATGTTAGAGAATTGGTCATAATCGACCCCATTTTTTTTTATATTTGTTTTTTAAATTTTTTAAGTTTTTAATGACCGTATCCGGAACTAGATCATTGCTCCACCAAACCGGATCGGATATTTTAAAACCTTTACCCTTATCAAGAAAAAAGAAAAAAAAATTAACAAAAATAAAATGTAGAAACCCACGAGGGTGATCGCTCTGCAATGAGACATTATAAGATGGTCATCTTGGCATTTGAACTGGTCATAATCGACCCCATTTTTTTTTATATTTTTTTTTCAAATTTTTTAAGTTTTTAATGGCCGTGTGCGGAACTAGATCATTGATCCGCCAAACCGGATCGGATATTTTAAAACCTTTACTCCTATCAAGAAAAAAGAAATAAAAATTAACAAAAATAAAATGTAGAAACCCATGAGGGTGATCGGCAATGAGACATTATAAGATGGTCATCTTGGCATTTGAACTATTGGATTTCAATTTGTCATGTCCATTGGCCCTCAACCAACCCATCTAGAAACCTTGGATCTTCTACTTGTGTGTGTTGGTCTCTTGCCGAGTCATCCATAAAGTCCGGCTAAGAAAGAGGAACCCATGTAAAGGCCAATTCAACGCACATCGTTGCTCCAATCTGCACATCCAGGTTGGCTTGGGTTGTCTTGTGGGCAAAACAAATGGGACGAACATGTAACTTTCTTCCTTACTTTTTTCCTTTTTAGGGTATTTGATTGGTTGTGTACTATTTGGAGGGCCTTTTTTTTTATTATTGGTACGTATGTGTAGCCATGGGTCTTTAAACGTGCAATATTTCTCTTTTTTATCTTTTAATGCTTATCACTAAAAAAGGAGGCTTCCTAGAGAGAGAAAGAGTCGTTATTTAATGACTAGAAAGTAACCACCTACTTCCCAGAATTACAGGACCACATTTTCTCAGAGATTTCAAGAGGAAGCCGAACGTTTGGAGAATAGCCCCCTCTATCCCTCTTTAAGAAGGTTTCATGGCCATGGAGAGGCACACAGAAATTTATAGAGTTCTCACAGTTCTGGTAAAAGCCTAATCTTTGCTATCGATAGTTTAAAGACATTGCCCTTAATCCTAGGAGTGGGTCCATCTCACACCCTAGAATTTACATTACTGTTATTCCTGAGATGTATCAGTCAAAACATATATACATATCTTGATAGGACAAATTTACAGTGGCGAATTCTTACAAAGTAACAAAAAAAAGCTTAGGCATAACTACAATATCTTCCAAAGTTGATCTTGACGAGTACTCAAATGAAACCGCAGTTATCCTGAAAAATATTTACGATAATTTGATGAGTTTGGCTACTCAGTAAGTGATCATCATAATCCTAAAAATAATCATCGATAAAAGATATATACAAACTTTCAAAATGGAGGTCAATTAAAAACAATGCAAGCACAAGCATTTATAGATAACAATTTCACTTTCAGAAATGCACAATTAAACATAATCCAAATGATTGAAATGCATATAACATTTTAACACCAGTGCATAATTCAAAAGATTCCACAAAATAACCCTACTGACGTCCCAAGTAGGTCACTTATATACCCCATCAACGTTCTGATGGGTCCACTTAATCCCTATCGGCGTCCTAGATAGGTCCACTTAATCCCTACAGGTCCACTTATACCTCACCGGCGTATCGGATGAGTCAACTTAATCCCTACCGGTGTCCCGGATAGGTTCACTTAAACCTCACCGGCGAACCAGATGAGTCCACTTGCATACTTAAAGTATTTCTAAATCTCTTTAAACATTCGAAAGCAGCAATATCATGTACTCAACATATCACTGAAATCATTTATATGAATTTCACTGAAACCATTAATAACAGTCACTTTCAATAACATTTCAAAAATAACCAATCAAATATTTTGGGCTCAAATTTAGAAAGGTAGCAATTCGTAAAGACATTCTAGCATAATTGTCAGTTTAATATGTATAGAAAAACTCTTACAGAATTTCAAGAATACGGAATTATCACAATTTATGAGATGTCAATTCACAATTAAACATTTCACAACAATGCTATAATCAATTGCAAAAATATCAATTTTTTAAATAATAAGGCAGTTATCGCACATGAAATTTACAATGTCTAAATATTCAAAAACAATAGAAAGAAATCTCACAATTTACTAACAGCAGAAATATCACATTTATTTCTAATAATTTTATTTCTAAAATTTTTTAACAATAGACAAGAAAAATAAATAAATAAATTTATTTCTAAGAATTTACAGCATTTAAAATTTCTAATATTATAATTTTATTAAAAAGATTATTTTTCAAAATAATGAGGTCACTTGCACATAAAATTTATCGCGTCTAAAATTCATGATAATAAGTAGAAATAATTATTTCATTTCATTTTTAAAAAGAACAGATTATTTTTCAAGATAATGAAGTCACTTACCTAAAATATTTGAGAGGGAGCTTCGGATAAAAATTCGGCTAGAGAGAGAGATCTCAAAATTTTCTAGGGTGGGAGTCCTCATCTCTGGTATTTAAATTCTTAGGATACTATATTAGATTCTTTTATTAAGTTACACCTCACACATGAGGTGTAACCGTTAAATTACACTTTAAACCAGCGTTTTAAAAAACGCCGAGTCGAACCGAACTCGCTCGGTTCGACTCGGAAATCGCAAAAGTGGATCGAATCGGCTGAAGAATCGGAAATCGTCCGGTTCTAGAGAGAACCGGACGATTCTGTACAGTGACTCGCCGATTCACTGTACGGAATCGGCGAGTCGAAACAGTGAATCGGCGAGTCCGTACGGTA
>NW_006498549.1:4828957-4839422 GCF_000471905.2 Amborella trichopoda | reverse complement strand
TTTGCTTTTTTTGTAACCCATGATAGAGTTTTTTGTAATCCATGATTGAATTTTTTGTAATCCATGATCGAATTGTTTTTTTCTTTTTTTGTAATCCACGATTAAATTTTTTGTTTTTTATGTTTGTTTTTTTTTGTAATCCATGATCGAATTTTATGTAATCCATGATCGAATTTTATGTAATCCATGATCGAATTTTTTGTAATCCATGATTGAATTTTTTGAAAATTTGTGATTTTTTTTTTTTAATCCATGATCGAATTTGCTTTTGTAATCCATGATAGAATTTTTTGAAAATTTGTGATTTTTTTTTTTAATCCATGATCGATTTTTTTGAAAATTTGTTTTTTTTTTTTTAATCCATATTATTCAAAGGGAAAATGAGAGAGATGATGATTCTGAGGCCACCCTATCCCAGCCATATTATTCACATATCGAGTCCCAACAGTAACAGTGTAGGGATGACCACGACCATGCAGGTGAGCATAAAGGATGGACAATCTTCGGGGATTTTAGATTGGGAACACAACAAAACACTAACACTCAGGGAATTGGGAATAGTCAGACGCCTGCTAATATCGATGATTCGTTTTTAGATCGAATCAATGAATTGTTAAACGAATTCAATCAATGGCACCAGCGTGACCAAGAAGAACAATAACGTCGTCTATCATTTTATTTTTAGATCATATGTTACTAATTTTATGCTTTATTGTAGTCCATGTATATCGATATACTTATTCCATAATAATTATATGTTTATCCTTTTGTGTGATGTAAATTAAATGCTGAATGGCGGTTCATGCAAGGAAAGAACATATCAATATTCGCATATTCATTCAAAAACATGAAAATTCTTAATGGAGTACCTTCATTTCTTATTGAATTCCTAAAAAACAATATTTATAATGAATTTTAATAATTTTTTCGGATTTTTTTTAAGCTTTATTCTGACCGATTCACCCGATTCCCGATCCGGATCGCCGATTCGCCGATCCGGATCGGTTTTTTGGAAGCTCGATCAGGGTCACCGATCCGTTTTTTAAACCATTGCTTTAAACTCTTAAAGCCCACGTCCAAGGCAAGAGCAAGGCAGCAAAAGCTTTAAACCAAAAGCTTTTGAAAATAGTGAGGACCATCATGTTCAGACGAACCATCACCTATTAAAAGTTTCCTTCCTTTTTTTTTTTTTTTTGGATTTTTAGAATTATTTACAGTCCATCTCTTCCCTCAAGTTTTTTTTAACATTGATATCAGAGCAAGTTGTAGAAGCGTGGTGGGCTCATAACCTACAGGTCCCAATTTTTTTTTATATATTTTATATATATATTTTTCTGAGTTTAATTTGTTGTAACTTTGATATTGTGCTTGTCATTCACGTATATCTTGCTGTAATTTTTTTTTCTAACCTTAAATTTAATAGTCTGAATTTATTTATTTATTATAAATTTCTCTCTCTTAATTTATTTCCTAACCTGAAATTTAATAGTCTGAATTTATTTATTTTTTATAAATTTCTCTCTCTTAATTTATTACTCTTCATTTGTGATTCAATGTTTATTTTTACTGGTATTGTTGGTTCTGGAATATTTTCTCTCCGTAAATTCTTTTGCCATATTTCTCTTTCTAGATTACGTTTAGCTTACGTGATCATAGTGTACTCAGATGAGTCCTCTGTTTAATCTTTTGTAGAGAAAAGTTAAAAAAATAGAGACATCAGAAGAATCATCAAAAGAATAAGAAGAGAGAGAAAATAAGTTTAAAGTTGTTGCAGAAGAATTATCTTAACTTAGCATATACCTCAATATTAGGTTCTCTCTACCCCTCAATATTAGGCTCTTTCTCTAGAGTAGGAACCTCATATTAGGTTTTCTCTCTACGCCTCAAAATTAAGCTCTCTCTCTAGAGTAGGAACAAGTTGTGTAGTTATTTTCTCTCGGATCAAGTTGTTGATACAGTACATACTTGAGTCCACGGTCACGTAACAGAAGATAAGGCAAATAATTATTCTCTCTATTTTCTAATAAAATTAATAATAATAATAATAGGAATTTGTAAAGACCGTAAAAAATTTAAAAATTTAAAAAAAATTCTTCTACTCTATGCACGGTAGCTGAGCATCTAAATTTACATATTGTTATATATTTTTTTTACTGACCATGGACTGCTGAAAATCAAGCAGCTGGCATCTTCTTTCTTCCATCTTCTTGTTGCGGAATTATTGAATCTTATTATGCACGCGCCAATTCTATTGGAGTAAAGGCTTACATATCAATTGCATATATTTATTTATTTATTGTGACCTATAATTTAGGGATTTTCGACATATTTTATTTGCATAATAATTGTCACTGCATGGCATAATTATCCTATGCTTTGGTCTCTTTAAGTTAGAAAATTTCATGATCTTGATTTTGTGAATTTTCCTTTCTGTTTTTTTTGTGATTATGCAATGCCATATTTTTTATTGAAAAATATCAAATATCATTGTAGACTCTCTATCTTGTGCTAAGACATATTCACATATTTAAGAAAATTATTCTTATGCAAGATTTGACATAAAAGTAGTTGTTGCCTTACTTTATTAATTTTTTGTTGCATCACAGTAGTGTGAACATAAACTGTTCGAGAAAATTTTTCTTTGAAGTTGCATCTCACTGAGAGTCGACAAACTTATTGATTTAGCTAGCAGACAACCTTTTCTTAAATACAATTAAATTTGCTTTTGAACTTTTAGGTATTATCTAAAATTTAAAATCGCATCTAGGCTAGTCATGTCAGAATTATCCAGACTTGAAAAACTCAATGGAACCAACTTTTCTATGTGGAAAAGAAAAATTGGATATATTCTTTTTCAAGATAGGGTAGATTATGCCCTAGAAACAGAACCACCAGTTTTAGAGCCTAATGCCAATGGTCAAGCCAGAAGGAGACTTGAAAAATGGTTAGGAGATTACAAAATAGCTAGGACTACTATGTTGAGCTTTATGGAAGATGATTTAATTAGAGTCTTTGAGGATTACACCACAGCTCAAAGTATGATAGGCGCCCAATCTGAAAGGTATGGGACTACTTCTGAGACTCATGTATAATTGTTGTTAGAAAAATATAATTCTTGCAGAATGAAAGAAACGGACTCAGTGACCTAGCATGTCAATAAAATGACAGTGCTCGCAAAGGACTTTGCTGCAGCTGTAAATCCAGTCCCTGATCGCATGCAAGTGTCCATTATCCTTAACAGTCTCCCTCCATATTGGGAGTCTGTTGTAATTGCATTGAACTGTTCTGCACAAGGGATAACCATGTCAAATCTTCCCATGCATCTTAGTATTGAAGCTGAGAGAAGAATGAGGAAGAAGTCAAATGAGCTTTACTTTGCCCAAAGTTCATCTTCTCAGATCCTCAAGAAACCTTTCAATTATCAGAAAAATACTAGGTCTAAGGGAATGAGGAGAAATTTAAAAATCAAAAGAATACGGTTGAGAAGACCTGTTTTTATTGTAAGGAAGTTGGGCATATCAAGTTTACTTGTCCTAAGCAGAAAAATAAATATAGGAACCAAAATAATAACTCTGTTCGAAATAATCAAAATAAGAGAAATGACTTGATCTGCGAAGTCCTAGAATCAATAGTTACCGATCATGACCTGAGAAATTGGTTGGTCGACTCAGCCTCCACTTGACATGTCTCGAGGACCAAGTATGGATTCACAGAATTGAAAGAGATTGCAGCCTGTAATCAGCGGATTTATATGAGAAATGACACCTACTGCGATGTACTATGTATTGGTACTTTCAAGCCATGTTTACCAAGAGGAACACATCTCTTATTGACTGATACATTGTATGCGCCCAATATGAGGTGCAATTTGATTTCTGTCCCAAGGTTAGATGACAAGGATTATGAAATAAGATTCAGGTCTGGTCGGGTTACCATTGGGAAGCATTGTAGAGCTTTGGTGTATGGTACTAAAGTTGACAATTTGTATCGACTGAATATTAATGAAAATTCATCAGTTTCTGGTTATATTTATGCTTCTTTTGATGCTTTTATGTGTATGGATGATCCATATTTATCGCACTTAAGATTATGACATATAAATAAAAATAAAATTAATCAAATGGTTAAAAATGCTTGCTCCACAATTTAGGAGAAGTTGTGTTCAAAACATGCGAACCAATATTTCTGGTAAATTAACTAAGATGCATTTTCCTAAAGGAAAAATGTCTAGTGAACTACTTAGTATTGTTCACTCTGATATATGTAGCCTATTAAATGTGAAAACACATAGGGGTATGGAATATTTCATAACATTTATAGACGATTATTCACGTTATGAATATGTATACCTAATTAGTAAGAAATCAGATGCATTAGAAACATTTAAAGAATATAAAACTGAGGTAGAAAAATAGTTAGGTAGACATAATAAAATTCTTCGAACAGATAAGGGAGGTGAATATTGCTCCGTCTTATTTTTTGAATTTTGTAAGGAACATGATATAATTCACCAAACAACTATGCCATATACACCACAACAAAATGGTGTAGCTGAGAGGAAAAATAGAACTCTAATGGACATGGTTAGGTCCATGATGAGCCATTTAAATTTATCACCTCATTTTTGGGATGATGCTCTCAACACTATATTATATATCATTAATCATGTTCCAATTAAATCTATAGACTTGACCCCATATGAATTATGGACAAGTAGGAAACCTGACCTTACTATCTTGAAAGTTTGGGGTTCTTGGGCACATGTGCTTATACCACCACAAAATAGAGATAAATTACAAAGTAAAACTATAAAATGTTCTTTTATAGACTATTCAGAAAATTCTAAAGGGTATAGATTCTATAATCATGATACTAGATCATTAGTAGAGAGTCTTGATGCTCATTTCTTAGAAAATATAGATGATGAAAATATTTTAAATAAGCCTATTGACTTACATGAAATTGATAAAGGTAAGGGTCTGGAAGACCCTGTTTCTCAGACTCCCTCTACATTTGATGAGAATGATTTAATTGAATTAAGTATACCAGATAGGCCTAAAAGAACTAGAGCCCCACCTACGATTTTAGAAGAAATTTATGAATGAAGATAATTACTCTTCAATGAGTGATGATATAATAGATGAACCTCGTAGCTACAGTGAAGCTATTAGCCCATATGACTCAGCTGAGTGGACTCAAACCATGAATGATGAACTTGATTCTATTAAAAGAAATCAAGTATGGGAGTTGGTTGACCTCCCTAAAGATATAAAAGCCATCGGTTGTAAATAGGTCCTAAAGAAAAAGCTTAATGTAAATGGACCCATTGATAAATATAAAGCTACGTTGGTAGCTAAAGGATTTACCCAAAGGGAGAGCATAGATTATGTAGAAACTTATTCTTCAGTAGCTAAATTTTTATCTATTAGGATCATCATTGCATTAGTTGCATATTATGATATAGAATTATTTCAGATAGATGTCAAAACAACTTTATTAAATGGAGAATTAAAAAAAGATATATACATGAAACAACCAGAAGGATATGTAATTAAAAGCCAAGAAGACAAAGTATATAAACTTAAGAAATCTTTATATGGTCTAAAACAATCTTCTAGACAGTGGTACTTTACCTTTCATAATGCAATCATTGAAATTGGTTATATAGCCAATATGTTAGACCATTGTGTATATGTCTGGAATGATGGGAGCAATTTTATTATATTGTCACTATGTCGATGATATTTTGATAGCCGGTAATGATATTGGCATGATTAACCATACCAAATCATGGCTAAGTTCCCATTTTGATATGAAAGATATGGGAGAAGCCTCATATGTATTGGCATTAAGATAACAAGAGAAGTTCAAGACTTCTATGTTTATCTCAAGAAAATTATTTAGAAAGTGTTTTAAAGAGATTTAAGATTGAAAATTATAAGCCCATAGATACACTTGTTTGTAAAGGCTTAAAATTATCAAAAAAAATGTGTCCATTAAATGATAATGACAAAGCTGAAATGGAAAGAATTCCATATGCTCAAGTTGTAGGATGCATAAATTATGTCATGTTATGTACAAGACTTGATTTGAGTCATGCATATGGTATTGTAAGTAGATTTCAGAGTAATCCTGGGATCGCTCATTGGCAAGTTGTAAAAAAGATACTCAGATATATTCAGAAAACTAAAAATTAGAAGTTGTGCTTCTAAGCTGACAACTTAGATGTTACTGGGTACTCTGATGCAGATTTTGCAGGAGACCCAGATGATAGAAAATCAACCTCAGGAATTGTATTCCTCTTTGGTGGTGGATGTGTTTTTTGGTCTAGTAAGAAGCAAGGTTATGTAGCTTGGTATACTATGGAAGCCGAGTATATTGCCTGTAGCATTGCTACAACTTATGCCTTCTGGATTAAACGCTTCATAAATGATTTGAAGCTAGATATAGCCGACGGACCTGTTAAAATTTGTTGTGATAATTAGGCTGCTATTTCATCAATTAAAAATAGAGCTTATAGTTCCAAGGGTAAGCACATTGAAATTGATTATTATTATATTTATGATATTATTGGAAAGAATGAAATAACTGTAAGCTATTTGCCATCTTCAGATTGATTGCTGACCCTTTAACAAAGGGATTGAGTGCAGAAATATTATCAAAGCATGTAGTTTTGATGGGACTTAAAAATATTTAAGTAAAGAACTCCTAAATGGGATATTTTTTTGATGCCTTGGTCATGAGAGGAAAAACAGCATTAGCGTGAAAAACGATGACATGACTTTGGATATTTTTTGTTATGGGATGTATAACCGCACTTGCATGAAAGCTTCATGACAAAAATATGCACATAAATGTTAAATTCATTAAGTGGTAAAGACTTTATGATATTTCAATATATCTGGCCTTCATGGCCAAGTGGGAGATGGTACGTGTGTGTGGCCATGGGGCCTTTAAACGTGTAATATTTCTCTCTCTTATAATTTAATGCTTATCATGAAAAAAGAGAGGCTTTTAGAGAGAGAAAGTGCCGTTATTTAACGGTTAGAAAGTAACCACTCACTTCCTAGGATTACATGATCAAGTTTTCTCAAAGATTTCAGGAGGAAGCCGAACGTTGGAGAATGACCTCCTCCATCCCTCTTTAAGAAGGGTTTCATAGCCATGGAGAGGTACACAGAAATTTTCAGAATTCTCACAGTTCTTGTAAAAGCCTGATCTTTGCGATCGATAGTCTAAAGACATTGCCCTTAATCCTAGAAGTGGGTTCATCTCTTCCCTCAAGTTTTTTTCAACATTTTTTACACAAACCGGTCTTTCAAAAACCAACGGGCGAGCTTGAACTGTAAGAGAAAGCCCCCAATCGTTGGGATAAATTTTGGCTCTAAACTCTAAATCAATGTTGTCTGATTCGTTTTGTTTGGGCCGAAGTCTTTAGATTTTAGGTTTAGACTGAAGTGAAGCAAAGCTTAATGCTGCCACTTCTCACACCTTCAGGCCTCTTTAGTCAGTTTTGGTTGATTCGACCAAAGCTTCGGCCTATTCGATAGAAGAAAAGAATATCTATGTAAAATTACTTTTTTTTTATTTTTTATTTTTGAAATTTTTATTTTTCATAATTTTTAAATATTTATATATATAAATATCTAATTTATTTATATTAAACTTTTTTAAAAAGAATGAAGTCTTCCCCCAAATCAGCCAAAGTATCGAATTGCTTCATTTTATCACTATTATAGAGTAATTCATGTGATGACCATATAAAGATGAGGGGATTGGGACCCACAACGTCCATTTCATCATTTCATGTTCTAGTTGGTCTCACTATCTTCATCTGTCTATTTATTGAACGGTGATGGCACTTATGACTATAGATTTTCTATGGTAATATAGATCACAATATGCTTTATTCGAAAGAAAATTGTTTCATGCGGCAGGGACCACATTTCTACATTTGCGGTCCACAAGGTATAAAGCATATGTCTTAAAGATGGATGCAAATAGGTGGTCCATCTAAAAATAATTGAAACTAACGGTCTAGATACTTTCTTAATAGAATTATTATATATATATTTTTTATATTCATGTTCTCCATGTTAGAGATTACATGTCACTAAAAATTAGGTCCAAAAATCCATCTCAAAAATAGATTTTTAAGATATGACTCATTTGTATATAATGGTAAAAACCGTATCCTTAGTTGAATAGATGCATATGGAGGCGAAGGTTATTTTGAATGGAGGGCATGTATAGTTAGTCATACAGAGATTGGATCCCTAAGGGTAGGATGAATTTTTCAAATATGGATATTATCATATATCGTCATACAATCTCCATCTTTCCGTGGCGCTTGAGCGGTGGATGTTCTCTTGGAATAATATGCTACAGCATGCTTCATAGGGGGGCTCAGATGCACTGTAATAACGGCATATTGAGACAAAAGATGCAGTCCGCTTCCACAAGCCTAATCTCCACCGTGCAATGCCATTTGAACATTGGATACTCGCTAGGTGCATGACTAAGCCTAATCTCCACCGTCCAAAGTCATTTGAACATTGGATACTCTCAAGTTGCATGGCTACAACACACTCCCTAACTATAATCACAAATAATATGGAAAAAATTAATACGCTCTCTGTCTCTTTCTGCGCACCCAAAGGGTACGCACCCTAAACCTTAGAGACCTCTAATGACCATGTGACCACATCCAATGGATTCAGAAAGGCGAAAACAATCACCCTGCCAAATTTCAGCTTAATCCATTCTTCCTAAGTTGTGCTTTCCATAAATGACAAGCTTTTTACTATTCACTTCAACACATTTGAACCAGTTATTATTCATAGTAATTGTGTTTTGCAAGCACGGGAAAACTTGTGAAGCATGTTTCTCTCTCGACTTGAAGTGGATCGACCCGAAATTCGAGTATGTCATTCCTCTAACCGAAATCTATGATTTAGGGGATGGGATGCACTATGGAGACCCACTGATAAGAAGAAATTTTAGAGAGAAATTTGCCAACAAGCATGAAATTACAGGAAAATTAGGCAGCATATGTCGTCGTTCCGATGACTGTATCTCAAGATTTCAAACTCCGATGGCCTCAAGGCCAGGTTCCATTACAATCGTGACTCGAAAGGCTTCATTTTGAGTGCTTATTTGCTTGAGATGGAAGCTGGGAAGGCATCCTATTAAGGCTCGAAAGAAGACATGATTCTTTGGGGCCGGAATTCCATTTTTCGACGATCGTCCAAATTAAAAAATGATCATTCAGTACTCAAATCGGGGGATTTTCATTGCAAAACAATCACAATGACTTCTCCCTTGATTTGTGATAAAGTAAGTGACAAAATGCATGATGAAACGAGCAATATGGATGGTCAAAGTTATCAAGTTTATGAGTTTGGCCGAAATTTGACGACCATCATTTCTACAGTGTTGGATCTCTCGAAATATCGTCGCAAAGCATCGAAAAAGGCCCCAAGGCATGACTATGACAAGAAGCCCTTTTGGGGGAATGGTTTTATCATTTTCAAGATTCTACCAAAGGTAAAATGGTTATTATGCATAAAAATGAGATTGATTATTTTATTCATTTCAGTACCTTTTTTTAGAAATTTTGTTGTCTTTTGATCATCCACTCTTGTTTTGTGGAGATCATATGTAAGCACTTTATGTCATTTTGTAACCTTGGACCTGTTTGATAACTGGAAGGTAAATGTCCTCTAAAAATTGGAAGGTCTTCTTTGCTAGGAAGAAAGAAGTTATTTAAAGAAGTTCTGAGTGTATATGTTTGATAACTTGTTGGAATATTAAAGAAGTTCGAGGTACCAGTGTTTGACAACATGTTGGAATGTAAAGTCACGTTTATTTAAATATTTTTAAAATATTATATATTAAATATTATTTTAATATTAGACATAAAACAATATAATAGTACAAATCGTATTGTAAATATTTATTACGTACATAAAATATATTGTATTTTATATTATAGAATATAATATATTATATTAGATAAATATATATTACATATAATAATATAAAACAAATATTTGGTAATAATTTAAATATAAATATATGATATCCATAACATATTGTAATATATAATACAATGTATTATTTATTTATTTTATTATATAATATGTAAGATATAATAAAATATATAATATATATTATATAACATAGTATATTATATAAGATCATGTATTTTATATTTATTTTATTATATAATATTCATGTAATATAAAATATATATTAGATTTTATATAATAAAATATATATTATAACTATTGTTATAAAATAAAATATAAAATTATGTTTTAATATATCTAATATTTATATTATAAATATTGTAATATAATATATTTTATCATATATTACATAATAAAATAAATATAAAATACACTATATTATATGATATTATGTTATATTATATATATATATATATATATATATATATAATATT
>NW_006498549.1:4789896-4816681 GCF_000471905.2 Amborella trichopoda | reverse complement strand
GTGGTTTTAAACCAAAATTTAGACGTTTGAAACGTTTAACTTAGTACTTAAGGTTTATTAGTTTTGAGGGTTAGAAGAGTTAACGTATCCCGTAGTAATGAATCCCACAATTTTATTATGATTGTCCTTTTTAAATAAGGGAGATAATCTCATCCATTATTATTAGGAGTTATCATATATTCCCATCTCAGAATCCAATGGATTTCATATAGTGTTGTAAAATGCATACATATATTTATTTGATTTATTCATCTATTAGAGGCTTGAAAGAGCTCAAATGATTCTTTGGGGTTTTCTGGATAGATATTTGAAGTAGGTCCCCAGTACAACATCAATCTTTTAAACCAATGCAGAAATGCACTTATTTTAGTGAATAGTCGGAATTGTAAAATCCAACTATGGTTCATTTTAGGATTTTGAAATAGCAAGACTACATCTGACGCTTTAATGTAGTCATAATAATTACCTTTAGCACCCCTGAAAGACATTTATGTTTCAGAGGATCAAATCTCCATTCTTCATAAGTAATGATCTTTAAGATCTGAAATTTTGAATAGCCAATAATTTCGCTATTCCTATTATAATGGAAATCCTTATTGACTTTGTTTCAGTCAATATTCTTTCATAATATTTCGGGGTTTTATATCCTGTTTCAAGATGCATATTATCTATAAGATAAAGCTCAACTACTTGATTAGGCTCTTTTAGAGCATGTTTAGTTTCAATAACCATTATAGGTATTAACGCTTTTTCAATATAAGGTGTTCTAGGCTTTGTATTTGGGCTTTTAGCCTTTTCACTGGTCTCCTTATTATAAGGAGAAGATCTATTCTGATTGCTACTACTGGATGTATTAGCTTCTATTTTCTTTCGAGTTTCCCTGTAAGAACTCACGGGTTAAGAAGTCATGTGGGGAATTAGACTCTCTCTTCATATATTCTATTGTAAAATCGAATGAGGAAAGAATGACTTGCCATCTAGCAAAAATCTGTTTAGATGCTATGTTTTTAACATATTTTTCGAGAATATATTTAGCAGCTTTTCTGTCGACTCTTATAAAAAATTCTTGATTTAAAATATCAATTTCGATTTTTGTAACACAATTGACAATTGAAGGAATTTTTTTTTTAATGGTTGAGTAATTTTGTTGTGCTGGGTTCCAAATTCAAGAGGTATATCTTACTAATTTTTGTTTTTCAGTTGGTTGAAATCTTTTTTTTAAGATTCCACCATAACCGAGTTTAGAGGCATCTGTTTCAATATAATTCTAATCACACCAAACATTATTGAATATTCAAATCACTCCAAACAATATTCAAATCATACCATAACCATTCTATACTAGGTAGAATTTAAAAACAGGACAGGTAAGAATTAAATCAGGACAGATATATCATATACGCAATACATACTTATTATAAAACAAAATTATAAAACAAAGAATTATATTTCACATATACAAAAGCTTGTGAACAACTTTAACTGCTCTGGAATGTATTCTGGTACTTCCTTCCCGAAACAGTCACACATATGCTTTTAAACAAACACTCGTAAGACTCTCAAAGTTTACAGACTCATAATATATACTTAAAACACTCAAGCTAAAAGCCTCAGACTACTTTCGATACCTTGAAATGAGGCTTCCTTCTCCTTTTATAGGCGAAAGTTGAAATTCAAATTTTATTTTGGAGTTCGGAAAGAGATAAGGATGATAGCATCTCGAGGTGGCTAAAGGTAACAGTAATTCTTCGACACTACATTAACCTATCCTTGCTACAATAGTCTTCAATTATTTTGTCGACATTACAATAACGTGTCCTTGCTACAGTAACCTATGTCGGTGGAGAGTGTCGTCATGGCTTACGTCATCCTCTTTGGGCCTCCGTGTCTTGGGTTGTTATGGAGTCGTGCCGGCCCATTGTACTTGTTTACCGTCTAATAGGTGTAAGGACTCCATAAGAGTCACCTTCATTTTCTGCCGCATGGTCTTCTTCCTCGTCTATTGAGGAGGTTAAGGACATATCATCTGACTTTTCTTCATTTAGAGCAAATAATAATTATCTTTTAATTTCTTTTTTTGATAAACTCAGATTATACTCTTTCAAGAGCTTAAAATACTCATCAATCCTCTTATGATTTGGGGTTTCAAAATTAGCTTGTATAAGCTTTTCAAGATTTATATTAGTCGGAATTGTAAAAACCAATTATGGGTCCATTGAGGATTTTGAAATAACAAGACTACATCCCAAGCTTTAATGTAGTCATAATAATTATAAACCCTGACCTTTAGGACCCTTGAAAGATATTTATGTTTCAGATGATCAAATCCCCATTCTTCATAAGTAATGATCTTTAAGATTTGAAATTTTGAATAGCCAATAATTTTGCAATTCCTATTGTAATGGAAAATCCTTATTGACTCTGTTTCAGTCAATATTCTTTCATAATATTCTCAGGTTTTATATCTTATTTCAGGATGCATATTATCTATAAGATAAAGCTCAGCTACTTGATTAGGCTCTTTAGATCATGCTTAGTTTTAATAACCATTATAGGTATTAACGCTTTTTCAATATAAGGTGTGCTAGGCTTTGTATTTGGGCTTTTAGCCTTTTCACTGGTCTCCTTATTATAAGGAGAAGATCAATTCTGATTGCTACTACTGGATGTATTAGCTTCTATTTTCTTTCGAGTTTCCCTGTAAGAACTCACGGGTTAAGAAGTCATGTAGGGAATTAGACTCTCTCTTCATATATTCTATTGTAAAATCGAATGAGGAAAGAATGACTTGCCATCTAGCAAAAATCTGTTTAGATGCTATGTTTTTAACATCCTTTTCTATAATATCTTTAGCAGCTTTGCTGTCAACTCTTATAAAAAATTCTTGATTTAAAATATCACTTTCGAATTTTGTAATACATTTGATAATTGAAAGAATTTCTTTTTTAATGGTTGAGTAATTTTGTTGTGTTGGGTTCCAAATTCTAGAGGTATATCTTATTAATTTTTCTTTTTCAGTTGGTTGAAATCTTTGTTTTAAGATTCCACTATAACAGAGTTCAAAGGCATCTGTTTCAATATAATTCTAATCACACCAAACATTATTGAATATTCAAATTACTCCAAACAATATTCAAATCACACCATAACCATTCTATACTAGGTAAAATTTACAAACAGGACATGTAAGAAATAAAGCATGACAGATATATCATATACGCAGTACAAACTTTATTATAAGGCAAAATTATAAAACAAAGACTTACATTTCACAAATACAGAAGCTTGTGAATAAGTTTAACTGCTCTGGAAGGTATTCTGATACTTCCTTCTATAAACAGTCAGACATATGCTTTTAAACAAACACTCTTAAGACTCAAAGTTTACAAACTCAGAACATATACTTAAAACACTCAAGCTAAAACCCTCAGATTGCATTCGATACCTTGAAATGAGGCTTCCTTCTCCTTTTATAGGAAAAAGTTGGACTTCAAATTTTATTTTGGAGTCCGGAAAGAGATAAGGATGACAACATCTCCAGGTGCCTAAAGGTAACAATAATTCTTGGATTATTGTCAGACACTACAGTAACCTGTCCTTGCTACAGTATTCTTCAATTATTGTGCCGACATTACAGTAACATGTCCTTGCTACAGTAGCCTATGTCAGTGGAGAGTGTCGTCATGGCTTACGTCATCCTTTTTGGGCCTTTTTGTCCTGGATTGTCATGGAGTCGGGCCGGCCCATTGTACTTGTTTACCGTCCAATAGGTGTAAGGACTCCATAAGAGTCATCTTCATTTCTTCCGTATGGTCTTCTTCCTTGTCTTTTGAGGAGGTTAAGGACATATCATCTGGCTCTTCTTCATTTAGAGCAAATAATAATTGTCTTTTAATTTATTTATTTGATAAACGCGGATTATGCTATTTTAATCCGTCAATCCTATTAGGATTTGGGGTTTCAAAATTAGCTTGTATAAGCTTTTCAAGTTTTATATTAGTCAGAATTGTAAAAACCAACTATGGGTCCTTTGAGGATTTTGAAATAACAAGATTACATCCCGAGCTTTAATGTAGTCATAATAATTATAAGCCCTGACCTTTAAGGCTCCTGAAAGATATTTATGTTTCAGATGATCAAATTCCCATTCTTCATAAGTAATGATCTTTAAGATCTGAAATTTTGAATAGCCAATAATTTTGCTATTCCTGTTATAATAGAAAATCCTTATTGACTCTGTTTCAGTCAATATTCTTTCATAATATTCTCGGGTTTTATATCCTGTTTCAGGATGAATATTATCTATAAGATAAAGATCAGCTATTTGATTAGGCTCTATTAAAGCATGCTTATGTTCAATAACCATTCTTGATATTAACGCATTTTCAATATAAGGTGTTCTAGGCTTCGTATTTAGGCTTTTAACCTTTTCACCGGTCTCCTTATTATAAGGAGAAGATCTATTTTGATTGCTACTACTGGATGTATTAGCTTCTATTTTCCTTCGAGTGTCCTGGTAATAACTCACGGGTTAAGAAGTTAGGCAGGGAATTAGACTCCCCCTTTATATATTCTATTGTAAAAACGAAGGAGGAAAGAATGACTTGCCATCTAGCGAAAATATGTTTTGATGCTATGTTTTTAACAACTTTTTCTAGAATATCTTTAGCTGCTTTGCTGTCGACTCTTATAAAAAATTCTTGATTTAAAATATCACTTTCGAATTTTGTAACACATTTGACAATTGAAAGAATTTTTCTTTTTCAGTTGGTTGAAACCTTTGTTTTAAGATTCCACCATAACCGAGTTCAAAGGCATCTATTTCAATAATTTTGAAAGCTTTTGGATTAGAAATAACTGGACAAGGGAGTTATTTAGCTTTTGCGTTAATCTTATTTACTAAATAGTTGGCAATTAGAATTATTGCTTAATTCCTCATCAGTAGAGGAATCAGATTCATCAATAATATTAATAGATTCTTCAGAAAGAGAACCTGAGTCGTCATCAGAGGTTAAAAGTACCTGGCAGAGTTGTCTTTTAAGGCCCTCATCAATATTTTCTACAGATGATAAGTTTTCTTTTATACCTGGAAGATTTTTCTTTATTACCTTCATCAGTACTAGATTTTTTCTGTTTTAGGAAATTTTTTTATGATCTTTTAGATTTTTTATTGTATGAATTAAAAGATCTTCCCTTATCAACTTGAGATTTGTGGGGTTTTGTCTTTATGAATTCAAAAGCAAATTGTTCTCAGAAATCACCTAATTCTTTTCTTTTTGTCAGGTTTTGGTTTTCTAATTGTTTCCTTAGTTTTAGGTCTGTACATATTTCTAAGGTTGTGGTACAGACCTCAGCAAATAATTCTCCTAGAATATAAAGATCATAAGTTAGCTCACCATTATTCTTGGCTTTTAGCTTGGTTTTTACTTTTTTAGCAAATAATCTTGGAATTCCAACAATGAATTGACCTTTCCAATAACTAGCTCTACAGTCTTTAACTGTAAATGTCTGGATGTATAGGTATCTTTATACCATTTGTAATGGGAAAGGGTAGGACATTTGAGGTTTTGCAAGAGATCTGACTGTCTTTGAGTCAGTACACTAGTATTTCCTATGAAATGGAGGACAATAATATATATTATAATGTTTACACACTCATCTTCAGTAACCTGAACTGTCTGTATTTGGTCAGGTTGTATTGCTCTAGTTCTTGTATTGCTTTTTAGCAGTCATAATATAATTTTTTTTGTCTCAGTGAGATAATTATCCCACCAACCTCTAAGTTGTCATGTAAATCCGACTATAATTTCTTTGGCCACATTCGGGTCTTGGTTTCCATTATTAATGCTAGCTGTGGCATACATCATCATGTGTCTAAACATTGCAAGAGTCTAATATTCACTAAGAGTATCCAAGTTTCATTCTACATTTATTTTGCCATCATACTTAGCAGATCCCATCAAGATGTCTTCTTCATGTTTGATATCAACAAGGGAAGGTCTTGAATAATACATTTTTGTAGGGGCTATTGGTCTGGTTTTAATCCTATATCCTATTTTATTAATTTCAGCAAGCTCAATATTCATTGATTGTTTAAATATTTGCTCTAGACTATCAATATCTTATTTAGAACAGTCATCAATAATGTCTTCAAGCATGTTATTGGAACTCTCTAGAATTTTATCAAGGGATTTACCTTTTTCATCTATTTTCAGATTTCTTAATCTAGATATAACTTCTTCAAGAAATTTTGAACTTACAGGCCGTAATCTAAACATGTTTTAGGTAATTCAAGTGAGGGTTTAAAAACTAAAGGAGCAGTAGTTTTTATGGAAGGTGGTATTTCTTTTGAAGATGAAGGTTTATTTTCCAGAGTATCTTTTTTAGCTACTAAATCTTCTAATATGTTGGCTAGCTCTCATATGGATTTAAGATAGAAATTAGTATAATTATTTTATTCTATAATTGTTTTAAATCCTTCCATATTAGGATTATTAGAAGTTTTTTTATACAGGGAAGCAGTGGTTCCCTTAACATCTAATATAATATCTTCCGGAGGATGCCTAGATTTTATCTCTCCCTTAGTAGTTTTTTAAAAATTGTATTGGGAATTTAAAGTATTAAGATCAGGAGATTTTCTAACATATCTCTTTCCTATATATTCGAATGGAAATGTTAGCTTATATTGTCTAACAAAGACTTCCCCAAATCATCTAAAAAAGAACATATTTCCTCTAGCCTTATTCATAGCTTCAATGTATTTTTCCTTAACACATTGATGAGATCTATCAGTTCCTTTATTAAGAAACTATTCTCTGATATCTTTATTATGCCTAGAATTAAAATCAGCTTCAATTTTTTCATGATTCACTTGAAAAGTACTAATTTTTATAACATTAATTTGAGGCTCATATTCCACATTAGAAAAAGTTGGTCCAGGAGAAGTAGGTCTAGAATTATCAGTCTTTGGAGTTTCAATATCACAAATAGGTTGTTGTATTTCATCAACTCTCCTTACCTCTTGTAACATAGTATTGATATGTTGATGCTCATATTCTGCATTTGGAATAGAGGAAGTAGAACTTCTAACACGAATTCTAGGGCTCTGTGAAGCTATATGAATTCTAGCATTTCTTTGAGAGTTGAATTGAATTTGGACTTTCCATATGGGGATTCAACTATAGAGTGACATTAGAATTTTGCACAAGTCTTGAAGGAGTTTCATTTTGTAAATTCTATTGTGCTGGTAAATTCACTTGGTTTTAGGTTATCGTCTTGGGAACAATTAAATTTGATTATTCAACATTAGTTTGAAAATATATCGTTTGGCCCCTCTTATCCATTTTCTTAATATTAGGGGAAATTGTATTCATAACCTTACAACAGATGCGATAAATTATAACAATGTTTTGTGAGCCAAATTCCATATCAAACCCTTGAGTTTTATGGTTTAAGATTAAAACCTTTAAAATGTTGGGATATGTTAAAGAAACTCAGAAGTTGGGATAGCAATTGAAGTAAATTGGGCCTTCACAAAGGCTAGATTCAACAATTCCTAATAAGGAATCATAAAAATTTCTATATCTAATATCTCTTAAGCAGAGAATGACATAATTATTTAGTCTAGTACGAGTTAAGAGTTTAACAACAATTTGGACGACTAATCCTATATGTAAATAGTTGTAACCTTTCTTTTTATGCTCCTCTAATTTGTCTTTAGATAGAAGAGCAAAGGTATCCTAAGATTGAAGGATGGAAACAATTTTTTCAACTGTTTTTATAGCATAGTCACTTTTAAACTGAAAGGATCATTTTTTATACATTTCACAAATTGGGACTTTAGGAATATTCCAATTTTGTATACTCTTTTCTATATTGAAAATAACAATTTATTCAGTATTCTTAATACTGCTGATATGAGACGTAGAAGAACTAGCTTCATTGCTTAAAGTTTGAGATCTATTCCTAAAGAAGATGGCCATTGAGTCAATAATGTAGTTACTTATTTCCTGTTTTACAGTCAATGGGATAAATGCACAAGCGACTTATCTTATGCACGTATGTGCTCGACCACGACTTAAGGTTCCACAGGATTAAGCATACTACAAATTACGACTTTAATGATTGGTTTATTTAGGTTTAGATCAAACTTAAAAGAATAAACTAGAAACTTGGCTCTGATGCCAATAATTGTAATTGCCAATGTGATTATTATAAATCAATCTGTCTTATGAATGGATTAGAAATTAATACTTTAACCCAGGAAGAAAATATTATTCTGGATATTATTGACAAAATTGAGGATCCTATTACTAAAAGAGAAGCTTTACTTACTTATATTTCTAAGCTAAAACCCAATGAAGATTTTCCTGAAAAAAAAAATTGTTAACTAAGCCCACTTATTAAGCAAGAAATAAAACAGCTTAGAATAAGAATTGAACAGTTGGAGACTTCTCATACAGGAGAGAAAGAACTCGTTATCCCTCTAGTGAATCAATTCAAAGACCTTAACGTCCCGTTAGCGGAAAACAATCATATTTCTGATAAAAATCTGAAAACTTTGACATACGTTAATCTGGTTGATTGGATTATATCACAAAAATGACATACTTATGTCACAATTGTGGTAAACTAATAATTTAACTTTTAGACTATCACCCTAATTGACTCAGACGCAGATTTAAATTGTATTAATGAAGGCCTTGTCCCTTTCTAAATATATTGACAAAACTACACAAATATTGAATACTGTTGACAGTAAGAGAATGATGATTAATTATAAACTTTCTGATGTAACAGTTTTCAATAATGGAGCCTGTTTTATATTACTGTTCATAATGGTTAAAGTTTTGTCACAAGTTGTCATACTTGGAACACCTTTTTTAAACCTCTTATATCCAATAAAACTTTTGGACCATACAGGTATAGAATCCCAAATTGATGGTCATAAAGTAAAAGTTGAGATTATTGACAAACCAAAAGTAAAAGAAATAAATCAGGTTCAAAATAAACTGAAAAATAAAGAAAATTTTTTATTGTCCCTAAAGGAAGAAATAAATTATAAAATAATAGAGGAAAAATTAAAAATCTTTTATTATTAAAAAGGAAATCAAAATATTTTCGAAAAAACTTGAAAAAAAAGTATGTGCAGATATCCCTAATGCCTTTCGGAACAGAAAGCAACATATGGTGGAACTACCATATAAACCAATTTTTGATGGAAAAACATATTCCTACAAAATCCAGACATATTCAAATGAATAGTCGATTATTGGAAATTTGTAAAAAGGAAATACAAGAATTATTAGATATAAACCTTATAAAGAAATCTTATTCCCCTTGGAGCTGCCCAGCTTTTTATGTTGAAAAAGCAGCAGAATTAGAGAGATGAGTATCCATATTAGTAATTAATTACAAACAGCTAAACAAGGCATTGAGATGGATTTGTTATCCAATCCCTAATAAAAGGGATTTGTTGAACATCCTGTTTAAAGCTACGATCTTCTCCAAATTTGATTTGAAATCAGGATACTGGCAAATTCAGCTCATCGAAAAAGATAAATATAAAACTGAATTCATTGTACCATTTGGACATTATGAATGGAATGTAATGCCTTTTGAACTAAAAAATGCCCCTTGTGAATTTCAAAATATTGTGAATGAAATATTAAATCCATATACCATTTTTACAATTTTTTTTATTGATGATGTACTTATATTCTCTTAATCTATATGTCAACATTGGAAACACTTGTATCTTTTCCATAAGATTATTATGAAAGCTAGTTTGGTAGTCTCATCCAAAAAGATTAAACTCTTTAATAATAATATACGATTTTTGGGACACAATATTTCTCAATGTACCATAACTCCTATTGAAAGAGTCCTGCAATTTGCTGACAAATTTCCTGATGAAATTAAAGATAAAACTCAGTTACAAAGTTTTTAAGGTCTCTCAATTATATTGCGGATTATTATAAAAATATGGCAGCTGATTGTAAGCCACTTTTTCAAAGATTTCAAAAAAAGCCGCCAAAAACTTTTAAAGTTATTGAAACAGATGCCTCTGAACTTGGTTATGGTGGTATCTTAAAACAGGTTTCAACCAACTGAAAAAGAAAAATTAGTAAGATATACCTCTAGAATTTGGAACCCAACACAACAAAATTACTCAACCATTAAAAAAGAAATTCTTTCAATTGTCAAATGTGTTACAAATTCGAGAGTGATATTTTAATTCAAGACCTTTTGATAAGAGTCGACTGCAAAGCTGCTAAAGATATTCTAGAAAAAGATGTTAAAAACATAGCATCTAAAAAGATTTTTGCTAGATGGCAAGTCATTCTTTTCTCATTCGATGTTACAATAAAATATATAAAGGGAGAGTCTAATTCCCTACCTGACTTCTTAACCCGTGAGTTCTTACAGGAACACTCGAAGGAAACTGGAAGCTAAGACATCCAGTACTAGCAATCAGAATATATCTTCTCCTTATAATAAGGAGACCAGTGAAAAGGCTATGAATACCTTATATTGAAAATGCGTTAATACCTATAATGGTTATTGAAAATAAACATGTTCTAAAAGAGCCTAATCAAGTAGTTGATCTTTATCTTATAAATAATATGCATTCTGAAAGAGGATATAAAACCTGAGAATATTTTGAAAGAATATTGATTGAAACAGAGACAATAAGGATTTTCCATTATAATACGAATAGCAAAATTATTGGCCATTCAAAATTTCAAATCTTAAAGATCATTACTTATTAAGATTGAGGATTTAATCTTCTGAAACATAAATATCTTTCAGGAGCCCTAAAGGTCAGGGCTTATAATTATTATGATTACATTAAAGCTTGGGATGTAGTCTTGCTATTACAAAATCCTCAAAGGACCAATAGTTGGTTTTTACAATTCCTTTTAATCACTAAAATAAGTGCATTTCTGCAATGGTTTAAAAGAAGAATGTTGTACTGGGGACTACTCCAGACATCTATACAGAAAACTCAAAAGAATCATATGAGCTTTTCAGGCCTTTAATAGAGGAATAAATCAAGTAGATATATATATATATATATGCATTTTATTGCACTATATGAAATCCTTTGGATTCTAAGATGGGAATATATGATAACTCCTAATAATAATGAATGAAATTATCTCCCTTATTTTGAAAGGAATGTCATTATAAAATGGTGGGATTCATTCGAGGATACTTATCTGCACCCACAAAATATAAAACCTGAAAAGCTTATACAAGCTAATTTTGAAACCCCAAATCCTAATAGGATTGATGAGTATTTTAAGCTCTTAAATAAGCATAATCCGAGTTTATCAAATTAAGAAAATAAAAGACAATTATTATTAGCTCTAAATGAAGAAGAGCTAGATGATATGTCCTTAACCTCCTCAAAAGACAAGGAGGAAGACCATGCGAAAGAAAATGAAGATGACTCATATGGAGTCCTTACACCTATTTGACGATAAACAAGTATAATGGGCCAGCCCGACTCCATAACAATTCAGGACATGAAGGCCCAAAGAGGATGACATAACCCATGACGACACGCTCCACCGACATAGGTTACTGTAATGTTGGCACAATAATTGAAGACTATTGTAGCAAGGATAGGTTACTGTAGTGTCGGCACAATAATCCAAGAATTACTGTTACCTTTAGGCATCTAGAGATGTTGTCATCCTTATCTCTGTCTGGACTCAAAAATAAAATTTGAAGTCCAACTTTCGCCTATAAAAGGAGAAAGAAGCCTCATTTCAAGGTGTCGAAGGCAGTCTGAGGGTTTTAGCTTGAGTATTTTAAGTATATGTTCTGAGTCATTAAACTTTGAGAGTCTTAAGAGTGTTTGTTTAAAAGCATATGTGTGTCTGTTTCGGAAAGAAAGTACCAGAATACATTCCAGAGCAGTTAAAGCTGTTCACAAGGTTATGTATATGTGAAATGTAATTCTTTGTTTTATAACAAAATTTTGTATTGCGTATATGATATATCTATCCTGCTTTATTTCTTTCCTGTCCTGTTTGGAAATTCTACCTAGTATAGAATGGTTATGGTGTGATTTGAATATTGTTTATTTGATTAGAATTATTGGTAGTAGAGCCAAGTTTCTAGTTTATTCCGTTAAGTTTGATCTAAACCTAAATAAACCAATCATTAAAGTCGTAATATACAGTATGCTTAATCCTGTGGAACCTTAAGTCGTTATCGAGCACGTACGCGCTTCAGAAAAGTCGCTAGTGCATTTATCCTATTGAATGTGAAACAGGAAATAGTTAACTGCATTATTGACTCAATGACCAGCTTATTTAGGAGTAGATCTCAAAGTTTAAGCATTGAAGCTAGTTCTTCTAGATCTCATATCAGTAGTATTAAGAATACTGAAGAAATTGTTATTTCCAATATCGAAAAGAGTATACAAAATTGGAATATTCCTAAGGTCCCAATTCGTGAAATATATAGAAAAGGATAATTTCAGTTAAAAGTGACTATGCTATAAAAGCAGTTGAAAAAATCGTTTCCATCCTTGAATCACAGAATAACTTTTCTCTTCTATCTAAAGACAAATTAGAGGAGCATAATAAGAAAGGTTACAACTATTTTCATATAGGATTAGTCCAAATTTCAGTTAAACCCTTAACTCGCATTGGACTAAATAATTTTCTTATTATCTGCTTAAGAGATATTAGCCATAGAAATTTTTTTTATTCTTTATTAGGAATTATTGAATCTAACCTTTGTTAAGACCCAATTTACTTCAATTGTTATCCCAACTTCTCAGTTTCTTTAACAGATCCCAACCTTTTTAAGGTTTTAACCTTAAACTTTAAAACTCTATGGAATTTGGCTCGCAAAACATTGTTATAATTTATTGCATCTGTTATAAGGTTATGAATACAATTTGCCCTGATGTTAAGAAATGGATAATAGAGGCCACACGATATATTTTCAAACTAATGTTGAAAAATCAAATTTAATTGTTCCCAAGACGATAACCGGGAACCAAGTGAATTTACCAGCACAATGGAATTTACAAAATGAAACTCCTTCAAGACCTGTGCAAAATTCTAATGTCAACTCTATAGTTGAATTCCCAAATTGGGAAGTCCAAATTCAATTCAACCCTCAAAGAAGTGCTAGAATTCATATAGCTTCACAAAGCCCTATAATTTCTGCTTGAAGTTCTACTTTCTCTATTCCAAATACGGATTATGAGCATCAACATATCAATACTATATTATAAGAGTTAATAATAGTTGATGAAATGCAAGAACCTATTTATAATATTGAAACTCCAAAGATTGATAATTCTATACCTACTTCACCTGGACCAACTTTTTCTGATATAGAATATAGAAATTTACACATTTCAAATTAATCATGAAAAAATTGAAGCTAATTTTAATTCTAGCCATAATAAAGATATCAAATAATAGTTTCTTAATAAAGGAACTGATAGATTTCGTCAATATATTAAGAAAACATATATTGAAGCTATGAATAAGGCTAGACGAAATATGTTCTTTTTTAGATGGTTTGGGGAAGTCTTTGTTGGACAACATAAAATGGCATTTCTATTTGAATATATAGGAAAGAGATATGATAAAAAAATCTCATGATCTTAATACATTAAATTCCCAATAAAATTCTTACAAAACTACAAAAGGAGATATAAAATTTAGGCATCCTTCGAAAGATATTATATTAGATGTTAAGGGAACCACTGGTGCCCCGTATAAAAAAACTTTTGATAATCCTAATATGGAAGGATTTAAAACAATTATAGAGCCAAATAACTATACTAATCTATATCTTAAATCCGTAGGAGAGCAAGTCAACATAATAGAAGATTTAGTATTTAAAAAAGATACTCTGGAAGATAAACCTTCATCTTCAAAAGAAAATACCATCTTCCATAAAAACTATTGCTCTTTTAGTTTTTAAACCCCCACTTGAATTACCTAAAAACAGGTTTAGATTACAACCTGTAAGTTTAGAATTTCTTGAAGAAGTTATATCTAGATTAGGAAATATGAAAATAGATGAAAAAGGTAAATCCGTTGACAAATTCCATAGACTTCCAATAATATGATTGAAGACATGACTAATAGCTGTTCTAAACAAGATATTGATAGTCTGGAGCAAATATTTAAACATTCAATCAACACTGAGCTTTCTGAAATCAATAAAATATTATATGAGATTAAAACCAGACCAACAGCTCCTACAAAAATGTATTATCCGAGACCTTCTCCTGTTGATATCCAACATAAAAAAGACATCCTGATGGGATATGCCATGTATGATGACAAAGAAATTGTAGAATGGAACTTGGATATTCATAGTGAATATCAGACTCTTGCCTTGCTTAGACACATGATGATGTATACCACAACTAGCATTAATAATGGAAACCAAGACCCAGATGTGGCCAAAGCAATTATAGTAGGATTTACATGACAACTTAGAAGTTGGTGGGATAATTATCTCACTGAGACAAAATAACATTATATCATGACTGCTAAAAAGCAATATGCAAGAACTAGAGCAATACAATCTCACCAAATACAAACATTAGGTTACTAAATATGAGTGTGTAAACGAGTTAATATGTGCTATTGCCCTTCATTTCATTGGAAATACTAGTATACTGACTCAAAGACAATCATATCTCTTGCAAAACCTCAAATGTCCTTCCTTTTACCATTACAAAGGGTATAAAGATACCTTTACATTCAGACTCCTTACAGTTAAAGACTGTAGAGCTATTTATTGGAAAGGTCAATTCATTTGCTGGACTTCCAAGATTATTTGCTGAAAAAGTAAAAAACAAGCTAAAAGCCTAGAATAATGGTGAGCTAAATTATGATCTTTATACTCTATGAGAATTATCTGCTGAGGTTTGTGCCACAGGCTTAGAAATATGTACAAATTTAAACAATTAGAAAAACAAAACCTGACAAGACGAAAAGAGTTAGGTGATTTCTGTGAACAATTTAGTTTTAAATTTTTAAAGACAAAACCCCACAAATCTCAAGTTGATAAGGGAAGATCTTTTAATTCATATAAGAAAAAATCTAAAAGATTTAGGAAAAATTTACTAAAACAGAAAAAGTCTAGTACTGATGAAGGTAATAAAAACAAATCTTACAGGCATAAAAGAAAACCTACCATCTGTAGAAAATGTGGTAAATTTGAACATTATGGTAATAAATGTAGAACCAAAAGAAAGATTAATAACTTGAATATTGTTAGGGGCCTTAAAAGGCAACTCTGCCAAGTTCTCTTAACCTTTGATGCCGACTCAGGTTCTCTTCTTGAAGAATCTATTAATATTATTGATGAATCTGATTCCTCCACTGATGAGTATTCTAATTGCTAATGTGATTATTATAAATCAATTTATCTTATGAATGGATTCGAAATTAATACTTTAACCCAAGAAGAAAATTTTATTCTTAGATATTATCGACAAAATTGAGGATCTTGTTGCTAAAATAGAAGCTTTATTGACTTATATTTCTAAGCTAAAACACAATGAAGATTTTCCTTAACAAAGAAATTGCTATACTAAACCCACTAAACAAGCCGTTAAACAAGGCGTTGTGATGGATTCGTTATCCAATCCCTAATAACGAGTATTTGCTGAACAAACTGTTTAAAGCTACGATCTTCTTCAAATTTGATATGAAATCAGGATACTAACAAATTCAGATCGCCCAAAAAGATAAGTACAAAATTGCATTCACTGTACCATTTGGACATTATGAATGGAATGTAATGCCTTTTGGACTAAAAAGTGCTCCTTATGAATTTTCAAAATATTATGAATGAAATATTCAATCCATATACCACTTTTACAATTTTTTATATTGATAATGTACTTATATTCTCTTAATCTATAGATCAACATTGGAACACTTATAGATCAACATTGGAAACACTTATATATCAACATTGGAAACACTTGCATCTTTTCCATAAGATTATTATGCATGCTGGTTTGGTAGTCTCAGCTAAAAGATTAAACTCATTCAAACTAATATCCAAATTTTGGGACACAATATTTCTCAAGGTACCATAACTCCTATTGACAGAGTCTTGCAATTTGCTAACAAATTTCCTGATGAAATTAAAGATAAAACCCAGTTACAAAGGTTTTTAGAGTCTTTCAATTATATTGTGCATTACTATAAAAATCTGGTGGCTGACTGTAAGCCCCTTTTTAAAAGACTTCGAAAAAATCTACCAGATTGGGGGGAGCAGCATACTCTCGTACTAAAAAACATTAAAGCCAAGCTGAACAACTCCCTTGTCTAGTTATTTCTCATCCAAAAGCTTTCAAAGTTATTGAAACAGATGCCTCTGAACTCGGTTATGGTGGTATCTTGAAACCAAGGTTTCAACCAACTGAAAAAGAAAAATTAGTAAGATATACCTCTAGAATTTGGAACCCAGCACAACAAAATTACTCAACCATTAAAAAATAAATTCTTTTAATTGTCAAATGTGTTACAAAATTCGAAAATGATATTTAAAATCAAGAATTTTTTATAAGAGTCGATTGCAAAGCTGCTAAAGATATTCTAGAAAAAGATATTAAAAACATAGCATCTAAAAAGATTTTTGCTAGATGGCAAGCCATTCTTTCGTCATTCGATTTTACAATAGAATATATAAAGGGAGAGTCTAATTCCCTGCCTGACTTCTTAACCTGTGAGTTCTTTCAGGGACACTCGAAGGAAAATAGAAGCTAATATATCCAGTAGCAACAATCAGAATAGATCTTCTCCATATAATAAGGAGACCAGTGAAATGGCTAAAAACCCAAATACGAAGCCTAGAACACCTTATATTGTAAAGGCGTTAATACCTATAATGGTTATTGAAAATAAGTATGCTCTAAAAGAGCCTAATCAAGTAGCTGATCTTTATCTTATAGATAATATGTATCCTGAAACAGGATATAAAACCTGAGAATATTATGAAAGAATATTGATTGAAACAGAGTCAATAAGGAAAATCCATTATAATAGGAATAGCAAAATTATTGGCTATTCAAATTTTAAGATCTTAAAGATCATTACTTCTGAAGAATGAGGATTTGATCATCTGAAACATAAATATCTTTCAAGAGCCCTAAAGTTCAGGGCTTATAATTATTATGACTATATTAAAATTTGGGATGTAGTCTTGCTATTTCAAAATCCTCAAATGACCCATAGTTGGTTTTTACAATTCCGACTAATCACTGAAATAAGAGTATTTTCGCACTGGTTTAAACGATGGATGTTGCATTGGGGACCTACTCTAGACATCTATTCAGAAAACCCCAAAGAATCATATGAGCTCTTTCAGGCCTCTAATAGAGAAATAAATCAAGGAGATATATGTATGCATTTTACAGCACTATATGAAATCCCTTGGATTCAGAGATGAGAATATATGATAACTCCTAATAATAATGAATGAGATTATCTCCCTTATTTAGAAAGGAGGGCCATGATAAAATGGTGGGATTCATTCGTGGAAACTTATCTTCACCCATAAAGTATAAAACTTGAAAAGCTTATACAAGTTAATTTTGAAACCTAATAGGATTGATGAATATTTTAAGCTCTTAAAAGAGCATAATCCAAGTTTATCAAATAAAGATATTAAAAGATAATTATTATTAGCTCTAAATGAAGAAGAGTCGATGATATGTCCTTAACGTCCTCAAAAGACAAGGAGGTAGACCATGCGGAAGAAAATGAAGATGACTCCTATGGAGTCCTTACACCTATCAGACGATAAACAAGTGCAATGGGCCCGACTCCATAACAATCCAGGACACGAAGGCCCAAAGAGGATGATGTAAGCCATGATGACACTCTCCACCGACATAGGTTACAGTAGCAAGGACAGGTTATTGCAATGTTGGCACAATAATTGAAGAGTCGTGTAGTAAGGACAGGTTACTGTATTGTCGGCATAATAATCCAAGAATTACTATTGCCATTAGCCACTTGGAGATGCTATCATCCTTTTTCGAACTCCAAAATAAACTTTGAAGTCCAACTTTCGTCTATAAAAGGAGAAGGAAGCCTCATTTCAAGGTATCGATGGCAGTCTGAGGGTTTTAGCTTGAGTGTTTTAAGTATATGTTCTGAGTCTGTGAACTTTGAGAGTCTTAAGAGTGTTTGTTTAAAAGCATATGTGTGACTATTTTTGAAAGGAAGTACCAAAATACATTCCAGAGAATCTTCCAGGCATAAAAGAAAACCTACCATCTGTAGAAAATGTGGTAAATTCGGCCATTATGGTAATAAATGTAAAACCAAAAGAAAGATTAATAACTTGAATATTGATGGGGGCCTTAAAAGGTAACTCTGCCAGGTTCTTTTAACCTCTGATGATGACTCAGGTTCTCTTTCTGAAGGATCTATTAATATTATTGATGAATCTGATTCCTCCATTGATGAGTATTCTAATTGCTAATGTGATTATTATAATCAATCTAGCTTATGAATGACTTAGAAATTAATATTCTAACCCAGGAACAAAATATTATTCTAGATATTATCGACAAAATTGAGGATCTTGTTGCTAAAAGAGAAGCTTTACTTACTTATATTTCTAAGCTAAAACAGAATGAAGATTTTCCTGAACAAAGAAATTGCTGTACTAAACCCACTTATGAATTTAAAAATATTATTAGTATGATGAAACAAAAGAAAAAATCAAAAGATTCTACCAAATAAACTACTGTGGAAGAATTGAAATATGAAGTAAACAATATTAATAAGAAATAAAACAGCTTAGAATAAGAATTGAACAGTTGGATACTCCTTATACATGAGAGAAAGAACCTGTTGTCCCTCTAGTTAATTTGAAATGTGCTAATTTCTATTACATTAATTTGAGGATCATATTCACCATCAGAAAAAGTTGGTTCAAGCGATCTGGGTCTAGAATTGTCTGTCCTAGGTGTCTCTATATTATAAATGGGTTGTTGTATTTCTCCAACCCTTCTTAGTTCTTGTAACATAGCATTAATATGTTGGTGCTCATATTCCGTATTAGGAATAGAAGAAGTAGAACGTCTAGCATGAATTCTAGGACTTTGCGAGGCTATATGAATTCTAACACTCATTTGAGGGTTGAATTGAATTTGGACATCTCCATTAGGGAATTCAACTATAGAGTTGACATTAGAATTTTGCACTGGTCTAGAAGGAGTTTCATTTTGTAAATTCCACTGTGCAGGTAGATTAGCTTGATTCTATGTTATAGTCTTAGGGACAATTAGATTTCATTTTTCAACATTAGTTTAAAAATATATAGTTTGGCCCATCTTATCCATTTTTGTAACATCAGGGCATATTGTATTCATAATCTTATACCAAATACGATAAATTGTAGCAATGTTTTGTGAGCCAAATTCCATATCAAACCCTTGAGTTTAGGGTTTAAGGTTAAAGCCTCTAAAATATTGGGATCAATTAAAGAAACGGAGAAATTGTGATAGCAATTGAAGTAAATTGGGCCTTCACAAAGGCTAGATTCAACAATTCCTAATAAGGAATCATAAAAGTTTCTATGTCTAATATCTCCCAAGCAGATAAGAACAAAATTATTTAGTCCAGTGCGAGTTAAAGGTTTAACAACAATTTGGACTAATCCTATATGCAACTAGTTATATCTTTTCTTTTTATGATCCTCTAATCTATCTTTAGATAAAAGAGAAAAGGTAGCCTGGGATTCTACGATAGAAATAGTTTTTTCAACAGTTTTTATCCGATTTTTGGTAGTCTCAGCCAAAAAGATTAAATTGCTTCAAACTAAAATCCGATTTTTGGCATTAGTTTATTGCTTAAAGTTTGAACAATAACAGCTTGCTTAGGGTTCCACAGGTTTAATGCTTAAAAACTCTTTCAAGCTATATATATATATATATAGTTTTACAAAACTTAAAGAAACTGTAGCTTAAAGTTTATTACATCTGTATCTCCCCATTACATAAGTGGTATCAGAGCCAAGTTACTAATTTATTACTTAAAGTTTGATCTTAACTAAAGTAAGCCAGCAATTAAAGTCGTAAGTGATAGTATGCCCAATCCTGTGAAACCCTAAATCGTGGTTGAGCACGTACGCGTATAAGAGACGCCAGTGCATTTATCCCATTAATTGTTAAACAGGAAAAGGTTAACTGCATTATTGACTCAATGGCTAGTCTATTTAGGAGCAGATCTCAAACTTTAAGTAATGAAGCTAGTTCTTCCAGCTCTAGTAATATTAAAAATACTGAAGAAATTGTTATTTCCAATATAGAAAAAAGTATATAAAATTGGAACAATCATAAGGTCCCAATTTGTGAAATATATAGAAAAGTATCATTTCATTTTAAAAGTGATTATGCTATAAAAACAGTAGAAAAAACCATTTCCATCCTTGAATCACAAGATACTTTTTCCCTACTATCATAAAGACATATTAGAAGAACATAGAAAGAAAGGATACGACTACTTACATATAGGGTTAGTCAAAATTGTTGTTAAACCTTTAACTCGCACTGGACTAAATAATTTTGTTCTTATCTGCTTTGGAGATATTAGACATATAAACTTTTATGATTCCTTATTAGGAATTGTGGAATCTAGCCTTTGTAAAGGCCCAATATACTTCAATTGTTATCCTAATTTCTCAATTTCTTTAACTGATCCCAACCTTTTAAAGGTTTTAACTCTAAAACTTAAAACTCAAGGGTTTGATATGGAATTTGGCTCGCAAAATATTGTTATAATTTATCGTATATGTTATAAGGTTATGAAAACAATTTGCCTTGATGTCAAGAAAATGGATAAAAGGGGTATATTTCCAAACTAATGTTGACAAATCAAATTTAATGTTCCTAAGACTATAACTTGGAACCAAGTTAACTTACCAGCACAGTGGAATCTACAAAATGAAACTCCTTCTAGACTTGTGCAAAATTCTAATGTCAACTTTATAGTTGAATTCCCAAATGGGGAAGTCCAAATTTAATTCAATCTTCAAAGAAGTGCTAGAATTCATATAGCCTCACAGAGCTTTAGAATTCCTGCTAGAAGTTCTACTTCCTCTATTCCAAATATGGAGTATGAGCATTAACATATTAATGTTACAGGAGTTAAGGAGACTTGATGAAATACAACAACCTATTTATAATATTGAAATTCCAAAGACTGACAATTCCACACCCACTTCACTTGAACCAACTTTTTCTGATGTGAAATACGATCCTCAAATTAATGTTATAGAAATTAACACATTTCAAATTAATTATAAAAAAAATTGAAGTTGATTTTAATTCTGATCGTAATAGAGATATCAGAGAATGATTTCTTAATAAAGGAACTGATAGATCTCGTCAATATATAAAAGAAAAATATGTTGAGGCTATGAATAAAGCTAAAGGAAACATGTTCTTTTTTAGATGGTTTGGAGAAATTTTTGTCAAACAACATAAACAAACATTTCCATTTGAATATATAAGAAATAAATATGTCAAAAAATCTCTAGATAATAATACGTTAAATTCTCAATATAATTCTTATAAAACTTCTAAAGGAGAAATAAAATCTAGGCATCCTCCAGACGATATTATATTGAATGTTAAGGAAATCACTGATGTCCCATATAAAAAAACTTCTGATTATCTTAATATGGAAGGATTTAAATCAATTATAGAAAAAAATAATTATATTAATATCTATCTCAAATCCAAAGGAGAGCAAACCAACATAATAGAAGATTTAGTATCTAAACTAGATACCATGGAAGATAAACCTTCATCTTCAAAAGTAATACCCTCTTCCATAAAACCTACTGCTCCATTAGTCTTTAAACCCTCACTTGAACTACCTAAAAACAGGTTTAGATTACAGCCTGTAAGTTCAAATTTTTTTGATGAAGTTATATACTATTGCCCTTCATGTTATATACGATTGCCCTTCATGTTATATACTATTGCCTTCATGTTATATACTATTGCCCTTCATGTTATAGGGAATACAAGTATACTGACTCAAAGACAGTCTGACCTCTTGCTAAACCTTAGATGTCCTACACTTTCCTATTATAAATGGTATACATATACATTTACGTCCAGACTCCTTACAGTTAAAGATTGTAGAGCTAGTTATTGGAAAGGACAATTTATAGTTGGGTTCCTAGGTTATTTGTTGAGAAAGTTAAAAACAAGCTAAAAGCTAAAAATAATGGTGAGTTGAATTATGATCTCTATACTCTAGGTGAACTGTCTGCAGAAATTTGTGCTACAGGCTTAGAAATATATACAGACCTTAAACTCAAGAAACAATTAGAAAAACAAAAGGAAACAAGAAGAAATGAGTTAGGTGATTTCTGTGAACAATTTGGTTTTGAATTCATAAAAACAAAACCCCACAAATCCCAAGCTGATAAGAAAGGATTTTTAAATTCATACAAGAGAAAATCTAAAAGAATTGGAAAAATTTTTCTAAATAAGAAAAAGGTTGAGGAAGATAATAAGGAAAAATCTCCCAGGAATAATTCTCCAAGGAATAAAAGGAAACCTAGCATCTGTAGAAAATGTAGTAAATTTGGGCATTATGCTAATAAATGTAGAACCAAAAGAAAGATAAATAACTTAAACATTAATGAGGGCCTTAAAAGGCAACTCTGTCAAGTTCTATTAACCTCTGATGATGACTAAGATTTTGTTTCTGAAGAATCCATTAATCAACTGGCCGACAGTAACTCCGGACCCGGCTCAGGCAGCCAACAAAAGGTACCTATCAAAACCAACAGGGTCCTAGCACACAGGTAACCCTACACTAGTGGGCGGAGAGTCATGCTTCGGCCAACCACACCACAGCAGTATAAAGCATCTATCTTCAAGATGGAAGCAAATAGGTGGTCTATCTTAGAACAAGTGTAACTACCAGTCCAAATATTTTTTTAATATAATTATTATTTTTATTTTTCAAATTATTTATTTTATTTTTTCATATTCATGATCTCCATATTAAAGATTATATATTCCTTAAAAATTAAGATCAAATTATATTTAAAAATATATTTATTGTCAAGCCTGCATTTCTACATTATGCCTACTGGCTATATAGAAACCGTGTCCTTTCATATAGGGTGCAGTTTGTATGAGGTGTCAATATAAACAATCAAAGTAAGGCGTGCCTCCAAATTGTGCCAAGAGATATGGTTTTATGTTGGAAGCCCTTGTGATGGCCTAATAATTTGTTTTTATCCCCATTCATGAAATTTGTTGTTCTAAAAAAAAGTACAAATTGAGTAAATCTATAAGTATTTGAAAATCTTGAAAATGATTAGTCTAGATAATGTGTTACAAGATCTATTATTTTCAGGACTTAAAATCAATGTTTTTTCATATCCATAAATCTTGAGATTGAGATGATTAATTGAAACGTTTTGTAGTGTCAAATCAATTTTTTTTAGGTTTTTGAAGTGCACCATACTTCTAGAATACAAGGTGGATATTTTATATAAACTTTTCCCTTTTATACAATGGTGTATTAGTCTTTTTTTTTCTTTTTTTTTTATGTCATTTTGCATTGAGAAGTAAACATTTTAAAATTTTGATTTGTATACAAAAAACGTTTAATACGGGCTAAACCGTATTTCTACGATACGTGATCTAGAGGTATAAAGCATCAACCTTTCAAGATGAATGCAAATAGGTGTCCCATCTAAAAACAAGTGTAACTAATATCCAAATATTGTCTTAATATAATTTTTATTTTTATTTTTTAAAAAAAATTATATTCATGATCTCCATATTAAAAATTATATATTCTCTAAACATTAAAATTAAATTATATTTAAAAAATATATTTATTGCCAAGCCCGCATTTCTGCAACATGCGGACAGGCCGCATAGAAACCGCGCCCGGTATAAAATGGGCAAGCTTTTCCCAGATTCTTGAGACCTGAAACTCCTTTCTCCTTAGGCTTCAACGCTTTGCAATTTTTAGGGTTGTTGTGCCTGAAGGTTCATTGTTTGTGGGGGCTTTCAGGCATGCAAGGCTCTGAAGCTCCAGAATCCATGGCGGTCAACCAGGCCCAAGCTCAAACCAGGCCGAAGTTCGAATCCTTAAAGGCCCATGAGATGAGCGATGGGAGGGTTCAGTGTCGGAAGGTTTCGGTGCCTGCACATAGGTTCACTCCTTTGAAGAAAGCATGGATGGAAATTTACACTCCTGTGTATGAGCAAATGAAGATTGATATTCGGATGAACCTCAAGGTACAGTGAGTTATTAAAAAATTGTTCCTTTTTTGGTAGTTTGGTAGTGTTCTTCATGGATGTTGAATTTGGGGATTTGGATTTAGGGTTTACTCTTATTCTTACTGTTTGGAGTATGAGAGCTTTTGTTATGAGCTTGGAATTAAAGTGTCTTCACGGGAGTGTTTGGGAATTGGAATCTGGGGCTGGGATTTAAGATGTGCAATTTTAGGGTTTAAATTTTGTGGTTTGTGAACTTTTTCAGGATTGTTTTGGAGAGGTTTATAGGGTGTGGGACATGGTATCACGAACTAGTAATTGTTGTGGGATTTTGGTTGGTGAAATGGTAATTGTTCTGGGATTTTGGATTGGGGAGAGAGAGACGTGGGTGGGGGGAGAGAGGGAGTCAGAGAGAGAGAGAGAGTGTTTCATCCTTGAGGATGATGTTAAGACATGCAATTTGTAACTTTGGCACTTCTCTGTTTATAACAATAAATCATGTCACATGCTCTGAAAAAACAACAGGTCATGTCACATAGATGTAGTGGGTTTGGGATTTGGAATATTGAGTTTATAGAAGTGCTGGAATTGTTTTGCAATTATGATTCATTTTATTTTGTTAAAAAAAAAAAATGAAAACATTGCAAGGAGGAAAAGACACACAAAAGAGAAAAAGAGTAACATCTGAAGTAGTGAAAGGTTAAAAAAATGAAACATACATTGTCTACTCAAGGGTGATTCTTGAATTCAGGCGATTAAGTGAATTGCATGCTATAGGATTGTGGTATCCCTTTTGATAGGGTGCATGTGTTTGGATGGTTTTCCCAATAGTAATTATGGTATTTGTTTTCTAAATTTATGTATCATTATTGGCTCTTTGAACTGTTTTAATTTATCTCGAGTAAAGACACTGGTTAATGTAGCTTTGTGCTTTTTCGAAGCAGTTTGATGAGTTGCATAAGTTTGAAAACCTTGTTGGATTGTGACTTCATGTATAAAAAGTTGCTATTTGTAGAATTCTTTTTAATATTAAAACTGGCCATTAATACTAAATTTTAGAAATCCAAGCATGTGGTAGGAAGATGAAAATCCCGTTATAATAGCATTGCCTGTTCATTTACTTATCTATTTATAACTCAATATCTTCTGAAAATGACCTTTCTCCAAAGAAACCTATAATGTATTCATGTTGAGTTTCAGTATGTTTATCTCAAGCTGGTGGACGCCTAGTTATTTGTCGTCACTGTGCTGACAGTTATTGTTGCTTTTGTTCGTGCTTTTACTATAAATTTTCTCTTTCTTACAGCTTGACATGATGTTGGATGGTCCTATTTTTTGTTTGAGGAACTGATTTTGATTAAGTATAACCCAGATAGTTTATATGTTGCATGTGCTTCAAATAAAACAAGTACAAGCAACAGAAAAGAACAAAAGGAATAAAGAAAGAACTAACAAAAGTGCATAACCGGATGAAACTATGACTGTGGGGCATAGACATTGAGATATTCTAATAAAGTATTAACTTTAGTTCTCAACCCACATCAAAGCAAGCAAGAGAATCAGCGATAGAGTTTTCCTCCTTTCTTTAGTGTTTTCGCTAAATCATATTGCTTGACTAGCCTTCTCCTTTAAGCTGCTGGATAGGTGCTCCTAGAGTCTAGACCTTTATGGAGTGCTTTTCCAATCTTATATGCTTCTCTCATTTCATCCAATTGAAGTTATGTCAATCACTCTCTAAGATATCATGTTGCAATAAACTAGAGTCTATTGTGCATAATGTAAGTAGATCCTATGGTCCATATAAAGCTGCTCAGAAGTAGTCCGGCCTTTTTTCTCTTTTTACCTTACTAATGGAGTTCTCCATGATAATATCGAGTGGAAACTATACCTTGCTTGAGATTAGCCCTTAAGAGCTGCCCTAAAAGTCCTTGAGTTCTCTTTTGCTATTCTTGGGAAATATGTTTAGGAAACACAAGCTAGGTTTATACGTTATTTTTCTTTATAGTGATGGTTCATCTTTTCCATTTGGATGGTGCAGTAGCCTAGTCCACATGACTTTTGGCCTTTTCCCTTACAAAGTATCCTTGTTTTCCCCTCATTTCAAGAATCCATTTCTTCATGGACTTTCGGAGCTCTGGCCAAAATCTTTCCACCCCTACAAAACACATGTTGAAAATGGGAAACAACTTAGTCATCCTTTTCTCAAAAGAAGTGGAAATAGCTTAGTGTGACTATGTCACCTAGTCTTGTGACCAGTGTACAGTCAAAATCTTGAAAATGTCTATCAGATTAAAACATGGAAAAAGTATATATAAGGATGCTACCTTATAATGTAGAACTACGGATGCCCCTCAAAAATCCATTGGAAAAGGTAGTTTTAATGTTGAAAAACCCTTTGTTTGATCATCTCGACATCGAGATGTATGACTATGAAAAATAAAAAGATTTTAAGTCTCAGAAATAGTGCATTTTACAACATATTATTTACACCATCCAATTTCAAGA